>WHPX01000079.1:0-387426 GCA_011057435.1 Actinia equina
TTGTATCGGGCCCAGGCCGCGGCGTAGATGACCGAGGGTAGTCCAGTCTGGATTTCACCTGAGTTAATTGCCAAACATCAGTACTAACCTTGGTGTACTGTCTAAATGTATGCCCAAGCCACCGCTGCGACTCCAAACCTTCCACTTAAAAAAACAACATAGATATCCCTTGGGTTCCTTGAGAGCATATTCCTTCGGGTTTTTATATCGACCCAGACAGCACTACTCGAAACAATTTATGGTAAAAAACTTACCATCACAATCATTTCCGTATGTTACCATAATTGCAAGATTTGGATACAACAACGCATCCTGTCACTGGACCCCGGTGAGCACTGAAGAAAACCGGCCCGGGTAAGAAAACTCATGCAACACGCAACAACGAAGTTCCATGGCAATAAATCGTATGCCACAACAAGAGTATGAAGCCGAGTTGGTGAATAACAAGATAAATAATAAAATAAAATCTTTCATGCGAAGCGCCTATTACTGGTGCAATCATGCCAGCAGATCACTTTCATATTGGACAAAAGTCCATGTTATAAACATGACTCATGAAAACCAACTTACTTTTTGACTTGAAAAAGCTCATTCCCCACCATGTCATAAGCAACAACGTTTCTTTCAGACAGACAATATAATCTCTAGGGACAGTGGAGAGAAATATAACCCAGACAATTCTTAGTATAATAAAATTTGGACGGTTCAACATGACAACACTGTATATGGATTAAAATCACTTACCTGCATTACTACATCAAGCTCCACATGTTTTACCCAGCTACCGCCCATCTTTGGATAAGACTCCCTGTAAGAATTAAACGCATTTTCCCCTATTAGTCCCCTTTACAGTCCCCTGCGCCATATTGAAAGGAAACCATGCCTGTGCAACGAAGCAAAAGCGGCGGTGACCTTGCAACGATAGAGACCTTGAATAATTATCCACATGTCACGAAATCATTGGTCACCGCCGTTCTCACTTTGATGCACAGGCACGGTTTCCGTTCAAGATGGCGTAGGGATTTGTGCACGTGAAGGGGACTATTGATATTCGGCTGGCGAAGTCATACGTACTTGCAATAATTACAGCCGTTCTAATGGAACCGTATGCGCGCGGAATCGCAGAATTTACTGTCACAATAAAATAAATTTTTGTGGACGACAGTCAGTGTTTCCAAATGGAATGTTTTGAAAACGCCTTGATATTATAGCAAAACGTGCTTCGTCGCGACGACGACTCCGCGCGAAGTCCTATTGAAAAGCACTGTAAAGAACAGGCCTAGTGTGATTGCGAAAAATCTTGTCAAAATTCCAGACACGGTCACGGTGCAGCATTGATGATAACATTACCACCCAGGTACTAGTTAAGTAGCTCAACTATCTGTGAGGCAAGTCCTTTGACAACAAAATGTTTTTACACAAATACCAATTTTCTTCAAAACCATTTATCAGCAACGTTGAAGCGGGGACATAAAGCAAATTTGCACGCATTATTACAGTCAATATTGCGTGCAACAGATTTCGTCTGACATGGCTTGCAACATCGATTGCCGTGAACATTGCGCGCAATGTCGCAATTGTGCTTTCGTAGCTTAAAGCTGCTTTAATACGGCATATTTGGTAATGCGTAACTGCACTACGCGCATCACATTGAAATTCATGACTCGCAACACCGATTGGCGTAAACATGGCGCGCAATGTCGCAACGTGCTTTCATAACTTAAAGCCGCTTTAGCAAAGCAATTTTGATAATGCGTAACTGTACTACGCGCATCACATTGAAATTCGGCCATCTCATGGTTTTTGTATGATTTTTTTGGACTTACCTTAAGACTAGTCCATAATTTGCCATGGGTCTAGAGTCACTACTGAAAGACTTTCTTTTATCTTTGGCCAACTCACCAAATCTCCAGAACTAATTGAGTGGGAAATCGATAGACAAAGCAATGATGTGTTTCACTGGTTATCTTGGGTGGGAACAGGAGAGGAGAGGAGAAGAAGAAAGAAAGGGAAGGGAGGAAAAATGGAAGGGATAAAAAGCACATGAAATGGATGAAGAATGGAAGTGAAGGGGAAAACACAAGGCTCTTTCAGAAGTCTAGAATATCTTTGAAGATGGGATGAGAGGGAAAGAGAAGGGTGGAGAATATAGAGTAACCATTTTGTAACCACTTTGCATTACCTTCATTCCTCCAGTTCCACCAGTGATTAGCTCGTTTCTAGCAGGGTTAAACACCATACATAAAACAGAATGCATTTCAGCAGAAACAGATATCACTTCATGGAAATTGAGATTAAAAACCTGTGAATCAACAACAAAAATTGCATCATATTTGATTATCGAAAGCCTAAGGAGATGAGCGATTATTTTAAAAGACAAAAGGACACTTTTGAGCTTAAGGCAATACATGTTTCAAACAGGTTTGACTGCCATTGTCAGTTGCTAAGTACAGAGTGGCAAGATCATTATATCTGTAATAGAAATAAACAAACGAAAGAAAATCCTGAATTTGAATTATCAAATGTCTCAGATGGTATTGGGAATTAAATCATGCAGCATAAGTGAAAGCAAAAAATCAGACTAGCACAACAAAATTAAAGTAATGACCAAATGATGCTTTTATGATGGCCATGTGGTCAGTCAGCATTTGATGATTGATGCATTTTGTGCAAGAGAAGCCAGGACGTTTGACATTTGGGATTATTTTAGGTTTTAATATTAGGCTTCATGCATGATGCTCAGTGAATCATGACAAGATAAATAAATTTAGCACATAAAGCTTCATACTGAAACCTTTGTGTGTGCGCATGCAATGCATGTCTCAGGAGTGACTATTTTGAGCTCTAGATACCTTTAATGCATACTCCTTAGACAAAGCAAAGTACACATTGAACTTCCTGGAGAAAATAATCATCCTCAAGACATTGAACTGGTATGCTGGGTAATTGAGGTGTCTGGTAACTAGAAAATAAAAACAATAAAGAATCAAATCAAAATGAATATGACAGTTAGTAATTAAGGTACTCTCTCCATGGTTCCAAGATAAAGTCCATACCTCCCCTCTGAGGGAGAGGAGAATGTCTGTGACAGAGGGAGATGCTATTTTGGTTGCAAATTATTTATAATAGTATCGCAAGTTCCATATGTATAACTACAGTACATGTATAAAAAACCCAACCAAACAAGATAATAAAATCACATACACATGCTGTGATTGGGTCAAAGGATGTTGTCAATTCTGCAATAGCAGACTAGAGCTCTTGATATTAAAGTGTGTGTGTGGAATGGGATGGGGGGGGTGAAGACAAGGAGAAGGAAAAGGAGAAGTGGGAGGGGCAGGCTGAGAGGTATTCCACCCCCCCCCCCCCAGCTTCTCCTGCTTTGTGATTTCTGTGCCATGACACAGTGCTGCTGCGGCATATATCATGGTATTTTATAATCATATCAAATCTAGCTTAGCTACACAACTATTATATATATATTTACCTGTGCTGTATACACTCTCATAAGACCAACTGGTAACACCTCTTGAGTCTAGTATAACAAACTGTCTGAATCTGTTATTGAATGTCACTAAAAAGAAAAAGAAAAATCAAAATAATTCACAATTGGACACCATAATATAGATATGTCACACTTCTCCCCTAAAGCATTGGGTTCAATAACTGGATGCAGAAGGGCCAGTTAGTTGCCAGCCATGATCACCAGCCAAATTAGTTTTAGTTTAGTCAGTCATATTGTATCTCATTTCTGACTCAACATTACTGATCAAAATGACCAGCAAGCAAAGATTTGACCCAAAAAGTTCCAATTCTTGCTGGACCAATAAAATAATGTCCAATGACTAGCTGTTATTTGAAGCCCTGCTCAGTACCACATGTAGGTTAAAATTATAAGGTGTCTCCCTTGATTTAAAGATTTTCTCTCTTCCTCCCTCAAAAACTGACTGCTGAATTCCAATTAATTTGATATGCAAGTTAGCAGTGCCTTGATTTTGACGATTCTGCCAACTGAAGTCCAGTCCATTCCATCTATGTATGGTTCTTAATTTTCCAAAATTAAAAAACACTCAAGATTCAGGCATTTAGAAGAGGAAAACAAGTTTTAGAAGTTGGGCATGTTTTTGCTATACATTAAGATTATTCATGACCTTTCAAAAGGTAAAAATTCAAAACAATTTTTTTTGGTGTTTCAAGATCAAGTCACTTGTAATCAATTTCAGTCACAACCAATCCATTCTAGTCACATCCAAATAGCATCCAACTTATCCATTGCAAAGAAGGAAAATTAGAGTAGAGTCTTTGAAAAACCATTGCTGCTGAACTGCTTCACAGGACTTAAATTACTACCACAATCCGAAACATTAATTTTTTTTTTCATTTCTTTATCGAAATTTTGGAATAGAATCACTAGTTTTGAATAATAAAATAAAAATCATAAAGGAAAGCTGCAAATTCGGTGTAAAAAGACGTCTACGATCCGTACAATCCAGTTAACCGAAGTCCAGTCTGTTCCATCTCATACGGTTCTGGATTTTCCAAACTTAAAAAACACTCAAAATTCGGGCATTTAGAAGAGAAAAACAAGCTATTCATTAAGATTATCCATGGCCTTTCAAAAGGTTAAAATTCAAAAAGAAATTTTGGTGATTGAAGATCCAGTCACTGAGGCCCAGTCACTTGCTATCAATTTGAGTCACAATGTATCCATTCGAGTCACATCCAGGTAACATGCAATTTATCTAGTCAGTAGCGTGATCATTTTGAAGGAAAATTAGTCGTAAAATTATTTAGCAATAAACAGAGTCACTTATAGATACATGGTGTATACAGTCCTTTGTAAAACCTTTACTGCTGACCAGCTTCACAGGACTTTATACCTTCTCTGAACTTCAGTTGAGAAAGCGTGTAACTAAAGGCGAAACATTGCCTATGCCCCTAGTGAAAGTTGACAATCGATTCAATGAGACATTCAAACAATTAAAACAAACGTGCAAAATATTTTCATTATAAACACTTAACCACAATCCACTGTATCACATTCATAATTTGTGCAATCATCCCCTCTAACAGCTAGGGTAATAACCAGCTAGGGTCTAATTCAGGGTGTGTGTGCAAAGAGAATGATAATGTAACTATCTTTTCTCTTAACAGCCATATTGAGAAGTGGTATATAATTATTACAAGGATTTGCAGAAGCAAAGAAGAGCAATTTTTTAAAAATGTTAGCGGGTCTCCAGTTGGGGGGGGGGAGGGGAGGGGGGTGCATGTGTAGCCCCTTTGGTTATGGTTATGACTACTATACTCTAAATTATAGAAATACTCCATTTTACATTTTTGTTCAGTGACCATGAATAACAGTCCCAAGTTGAGGCTGGAGATTCCACACATAGTAAAACTAAACTTTGTTTTCATTTTGCAAAGGCAACTCCAACCTCAACTTGGAACTATTATTAGTGGTCACTGAACAGAACTGTAAAATGGAGTATTACAAAGGAGAATTTTGAGATGGCTAAAACTCAAAATATTTAGGGGGAGAGGGTAGGCTTTGTGACCTTTTGGTCCCCGTTCAAAATTTCAGCAGTAATATTTATATTATAGCAAAATAATACTAACCTCCTCCAATTTCACAGTTCTTTGAAGCATGCTTGTAGCATCCTATACTCTGAAATCCATAAGGAACGTGAAAATATGAACCTTTTGTTCTAGAGAGACCAGTCTCTTCTTCATCTTCTTCATCACTCAGTAAGATACTTCTTGATAACGTACTATCTTCGCTTCCCTCATCAGTTTTTTCTGGAGATTCGATACTCTCTTTCGTATCTGATCCAGATTTAGAACGTTCGGAGTCTTGGCAAATGTTAAAGGTTTTTTCTTCATCAAAGTCATCTTTTGGTTCCATGGTGTTATAAATATAAAATACTCTTGTCTGTTATTGTCATGGCGGTTGTCATTGATTTGAAAAGCCCGCCAAACACTAAAACTAGCTGGTGACTAGCACTGTTTGTAATTGAAACTTTATCGAAAACAAATAACGACTAATGTCTGTGCTCTAAAGAAATCTAGCACATATTTAATAAGCTTGAGGGGAAATATTCTGCATATTAAAAATCAAAACTTCCTTCAAGGAATGAAGCAGTACTAACATTCATGGACCAATTCCTTTGATTTACGTTGAATCGTTGAACAATCTCTTCCCTCAAATTCTTACTCAGTAGCTTTAGATTAAACAGCGTCTCTACTGTAGGAAAGCAATGAAGTAGCAGGATTCTATAACAGCTGATGTATGAAGTTCAACACAAAATAGCTCTGCGTAGGCAGAAAAAACAAACTACTCAAATTAGATATTCTGTGCCAGTTCCGTATTTGAAACTAGCTTCTTTCCAAAATAACCTCTCTCCAATAGATTCTAATTCGTCATAAATTAATTAGAAGTGTCGTTCGATATTGGTTTAGAAAAATAAAAGAAGACCAACAAGTTCACTTACTTTGTGCTTCGAGATAACTTGTTGCTATGTAACAATTATCTCCCTAGCCCTCCCCTCTAAATGCAGTTGAAGATTTAGTGTTTTTCTAAAACTTTCGCTTATTCAAGATTCTAAGAAATTTTTATATGCCCGATGAGTTTTCTTGTTACTCTTTAATCCGAGTCAAATTAAAAGTCAGCTTAAGGTCCTTTAGAAGAATTACTTTCGGAGACCAGCATCATTGCGATACAAATCACCCTTCCCTTCCCTTCCCTCCCTTTAAATGTCAAAATTTGCAAAACAGAAAACCCTTCATCTGTGACCCATTTCGAGTTACATAATATAAAGCTCGTCAAGTTACAAAGCTTCAAGGAAGCTGATTCAGAATGCATCCAAAGTTAATTCCTCTGGCTGTGTTACTGGTAACTTCATGTTTTGGTAGGTATTTGTCTGTGATCTGTATATGAAGATTTGTTAAACAGCTGATTTGATATATGCACAGTAATCAATTGTGCATTCCTATGTACAGTCATAGCAGTCAGCTAGTAGTTTGCAAACTTAAACCCTCCATGACTAGATCATTCGATCATTCTTTGAACAAATTCTACTGATCTCTCGAGTCTTACAGTATATAGTAGATAATAAAGTGCATAAAAAATGCTTTGCTTATGTATCGTAATGTTTTATTTCTCGTTCATAGCAGCTCACATCGTTGCAGTAAATGGAGCATGTAGCGAGGCCGATCAGGCGAATGAATTGCAGAAATGCGAGAAAACCTTTGTGGACACGATGATCAAGGATTCTAGTGCCAATTGCACGTGAGTACTACGAATAATATTTCAAATGCCGTAACAGAATTAAGTGTATACATTCGCATTGAAAATATGTACTTGAATGATGTGAACAAATCTTATAACAGACGTATTTAAAAACATGTCCTCTCTTTACACATTAATTCCAACCCTGTGACTAAAGCCCTGATTTAGGATCAAAGACATAAACACAGTCGGCATACATAGATGTTGCTGTGCTTGCAGCCGCCACAATGGCGCAGATTCAAGGAAGGGTGTGACGTGGCAGGGCTGCTGGATCTACCCATATGGGTGCACCCCCTTGTCAATCAATGCTAGCTTCTCTAGTTTGACCTGCATCTTCTTCATTTCTTCTCTCAAACAGTGTAGAGGTTGCTAAAATCCATCAATGCCTTCAAAACCTGTCAAAGAGTTGTTACCCCCAAGTCAATGACAAGGTGATCAAGCAGATAGTATCAATTGGAATGACACAAATCCAAGCCCTTCAATTCTACTGCACAGAAACAAAGTTAAATTACACTTGGTCCAATGTTGCACCAAGTGTTAAGAATCAGCTGTCTTCTTGTGTTGTATCTTTTGATGAAACTGCTAATCAGTGCAGTAAAGACTTCAGGTCGAAGATGCAGAAAACTCCAAAAGACAGTGCTGCAGTATACAGGTGTTGTAGTGATAAACAAAAATGATTAAAATCAGAATTTCATGTAGAACAGGAAAATTTAGATCACCCTATATATAGTCACTAGTCATTTTTCAATGACCATATCTCCCCATGATGGCATCCAGTTTCCACATTCCAGACGTCCAAGGGACGGATGAAATTATTAAGTGGTCCCTGGGAAGAAACATATAATATATATATGTTATTTACCGGCCAGGAGGTCCGGATAGGGAAAAACTGTGCCCGAGGTCTTGAATATACGGACCGAGGCCGTTAGGCCGAGGTCCGTGTTCAAGACCAAGGGCACAGTTTTTCCCTATCCGGACCGACTATAGGACGGTAAATAACTTATTTATTTTTTTCCCGTATTTTTTTTACGTGTTTTGGTAATCGTTTTGTGTTGTCGTTTAGCGGCAAAGGATACCGGACCACCGCGCGCGGGCAGATACTTACAAAATACCGCCCGCTCAAACAGCCAATCAGAACGCACGATTTTTTAGGATACCGGACCGGAAAAAAATAAGAGGCCATATGATTTTCTATATGTTCTTGCTGCAGACAAATAAAATATGATAATATGCAAAATAATATAGAATACTAATATAATATATATTTATTATATTATTCACATATATACTTCAATATTGTTTCGATGAACACACTCAACAAGGAAATTAATAAGATTGACTATTGAAATTGTTTTTTTCACATTTCTTGTCTTTCTTAAATTAAATTGTAAAATCCTTTAAGATCGACTAGTTCAAAAAATTGCGGCTTGAATACACTTATCATTCTTATTAATAATGAATTAATAAACCATTTTTAGGATAATTATTATAAGTTTCATTAATTTTTCTTTTCTTCTGATACAACAGGAGTTATGAAGATTCAAACAAATGCATCCAGCAGGCAGCTTTAAAATGTCCAACCCGAAGCGGGACAACAAAAACCACCACTGCTTTTTGGTTTAATGCAACATTACTATTAATTTCTTCAATTGCTAACACAATTAAAGCATACTAGTTAATATTGCTTTGCTAAGAAGCAACTGGACCAAAACTCTATAATAATAGCAGAGCTCCTGCGCACAACTGTAATTTTGTATTTTGTATTGCATTTTGCATTTTTTTTGTCTTAATTGTTGTTGTTAAGTTGAACTGAATGTCAACTTTTTTTTGTATAATGTCCTGCCTAGCATCCAGAATACCTTTTTGAACAGGGTCTTCCATATTTCCATTTGGTATGAAAGCTAGATGAAAGAGGATGTATGTTTTTTTTTGGATGGCCCAAGTTTTGAACATGCATTGAAGATATGCTCCAAGATAAAAGAAGTATTCATGTAAATTAGTTTATGATAAATTAAAGAAAATGTATTTTGGTGGAAAATTATTGAGATATCTAAAGGTTCATTCGAGTAAGAAAAGACACACTTTCTTCATGATTCTTAAAACGTTTTCCCTAACAGAGCATATTCTTGCAATCTGATTGTTTGACAGCAATGATCAATAGTTACAGTTCAGACACATAGAATGACTAATCACTTGCACAAGGAGCCAGCACACACTTGAAACTGTTTTTCTCTTAAGCTTTTTCCTTGTTTTTAGATCTTTTTATTATTATTTTCTGAATGTAAAACCATTGCTCATAGCTTTCCATTGAATGTCTTCCTATTGCTTACTATCAATCACGTGACTTTTTGAAAATGACTGGGGGGCAAACCACGGTTGACTGAGGGGACCCTAGCAAATATTAAGTCAAAATAATTCCTCAAACTATTGTACTTCACTTTTTCTACAACATGAAACCAGAAAACGAGGGATCAAAACAATCCCAAGCCATTGAAAGTGCAGCTACTACCAGAAGTGACGTCTATTGATAGCAACCTATTGAACATGTTTGAAACCCATTGAAAACTTTACAGTGAAACCACTTTTATCAAACTCATAAATAATTCATGAGGAAAACACAATAGAAATTACAACCATGAAGGAGGTTTTATATCTGATATAGATTCGTCTTCATTTGCATAAACTTTAACTTGGATTTTCTTGGGCAGATTCACTTCAATTTTGAAAATTTTAGTGAAACACGAAGGAACTAACCTAGACGTTTGATATATAAGCAATCTACAGTATAAGTGGCAGTGTTGTATCTGATATAGATATAGATATAATTACTTTAAAATCTCATTAATAATTCATGAAGGAAACACAATAGAAATCATAACCATGAAGGTGATTTTATATCTGATATATAGATTCGTCTTCATTTGCATAAACTTGAACTTGGATTTTCTCTATCAAACTTGGTTCATTCGTAAAGAATTCAGTACAAGCTGTTCAATAAACTCACAGATCATGTTTATCAGGTCTAAAAACACTCGGCTATGTCTTGTGTTTTTATATCCTTATAAAACACTCCTGCTCCTTTATTGAACAGTACATAGCCCTCATGGTTCCAATTGAGTTTTGAACATTTTAAGATGTAATTTATGATCAATAAGGGGACAGGTTCAATGGAAATCTATGAGCAATTCTTAACTCTACTATATATACTTGCAAATGTTTAACTTCATAATACAAATTTAATATCAATTTTATATTAAATTGATAAGCAAATGCTAATTGTGTTTACATGTACTATGAACTTCATTACATTTCTCTTAGACATTTGGGGGGGGGGGGGGGGGGGAATAATGAACTTCTTAGAGTGGTTTTCAAAAACCCATGAAATACACTTTAGCCTATTTCAATTTAATACACTTTATTGTCCGCATCTTCTTTTGATTTTCTTTTGTGTTTTCGGTGTATTACAATTTATTACACCTTAGTTATTACACTTTGTTTCAAGGGTTTTTGAAAACCACTCTATAAGCTTATTAATCTTATTAATTAATCATTAACATTTATTCAAAGTTTCCTTTTAACAGTACATCAATCTAAACGAGTTGGTCTTTGTATGATTCCATTTAGTTGGTTAAATGATAAAGAAGATAACCAAATGCTGTAAGAGAAGCCAGGCATCTAACACTCAAAGCCTACGAAGTGTGTTGACGTTATTACGAACCTCCATCTCCTCCATTTCATCCTTGGCAGACGGGTCAATGAGTGGCTTCATTTGTGGAGCGATTGCCAGACCAGTGAAAGGAAACGTCGCAAGCATGATAGATCCAGCCATAAGGAAGGGCAAATTCTTTTCTTTATCCATGAAGTAAAGAGCAACACCTGATAATCCACTTATAATAGCAAGACCAGACTGCATACGATGATGATAGCTGTGCTTGAGGCGAAGGATCTTCAATACACAACCATACGAGTGTTCATCCATCGAGGGAAATTCTACCGCTAAAACGTAGAAAGAAGCTCCAACGAAGACTCCGTTGGTTGCTACACATACCATCTTCAGTCCTGGAATGATTTTTTCGATATCCATGGCTAAAAAATGATTTTTTACGACGATCAAAACCAAGAGTTTGATTCTATTACGTGACAGTCTCGAAGCTCCTGAATCTATAGTAGTTCCAGTCTCCTCCTCGTCATGGTTCGCAAAGAAAGCCCAACTTAATGACAGCACAAATATTTTTTTTCACTCGGTGTTTAAATTTCCTTTTCATTCATTTCTATTCAACGAGGAAATGCAGTCCCAGCAGTAATTGCTAGTTAGGGACGAGGTAAGAACAATGGTCCAAATTAGGGACCCGATTTTATGAATTAAGGTGGTGGTTACCGGTACCTACTCCCCACCCCCCCCTCAGAGACCTGTACAAATGCTGGATACTGGGGGGACTGGGGGTCTGTAGTGGCAATTTCTATACACAAGTATGTTTTTTAGCATACACGCAGACAGAAAGTCCTTTTAATTCTGTGATTTGGCTTTTAATTTTGGGATATTTGGAGACAAATCTAATATTTTACTTAGCTTGCTGAAGGTTTAGTTACATGTAACTATTTTCCCACTTTTTTTTTCACGTTCTTTATCTAAGGATATTGAAACTTTTTTTTGAGGCACTACTAGAATATTTTTAAAGCTTATAATAGTGCCTATATATATATAGTTATATATAACATGTCGAATTAATTAGGTGAATGTATATAATTCTGAATGCTAAGTAATACAAAGATTACAAAGTCTAACTGATTAATTAACCATCTCAAATCTTAGAGTTGTGCCGGGTCAAAAAGGAATGTCTGATTCCGAAATTTCAGCACTAGCTTTATTTTGATCCTCGGGAATTGGGAGTTGTATGTCCACATTGGCTTCGTCTGTGTTCTCTAGATCAAGAGTTTCAGTCAATCTGTTTATATCAGTTTACTTGCAAAACCGCACCTACTCTTCAGTTCCACAAACGCATCAATTAGCAAATGAGAATGAAAAAGGCAGTTCTTTTATTCTTTTCGCTGATCCCGTTATCTTTTCTTGCACCATTCCACAAAATGCTTACAATTGTAAGTTAGCAAGTTGTAGTCATTCGTACCTAGCTTTGAGATGGCCCTCGAGCACACTTCGTCTGGCGGATAGCACTCATTTTCATGATAGCTGACTTTGTAAAACGGTGACACAAAGTTCACCCATTCCTGTGTTACTCCAAATTCATAAGTGTTATGGATGACATTAACCTTGTTATCTTCCTCTTCATGCCACAACACAATACAGTGGTGCCTTGGATGGACGATAGTACCATAAAATACAATCTGGTCTCCAAGGTGCAAGTCTTTGATACTAGCCACCGCCCTGTCATTTGGTCTGATTACTCTGGTTATTTCACGGCCAACATATTTGCCAATCTGGGAACCTAAAAGTTTTCCTGCAGTGCCACAGATTATACCAACGAAGATGCCTCCCCAACCCGTTACCAATCCACCAAAAGCTGCGGGGACGCCTGCACATAGGGCTTCCGTGACCCTCTTGGAGACTTGCTCCATAAACTCGTTCCCTGATAGACTTCCATCTTTTCTTGCATCGTACAGCTTCTTCAAATCATAAATCGTCAAACATCCTTCGATGATAACTACTAGACCAAATCCAACCCATTGGCAATTTTTGGCAACGTTTTCCATAGCTTCTGCAGAGCCAACCTTTCCTATATTTTCGAATGAAGCCTTGGCTATTTCAAGCCCTTTTGTGACGATTTTTGCTGGAATGTTGCCAAGTACCATTTTTACTTGGTCACTCACCAACTTCATTAGAGCGACGACCTGTTGACTCTTCTTTATCCCCTTTTTGCAGAACGTCACAAATGCCTCGCAGTTGTCTTCCAAAGAACCGATAGCCAACATCTCCTAGTCGCGATCGAGCCCTTGCTATTACAAGCCTGAGAGGGTTTTCTTTCAGTATATCTTCTTCATAGTCCATACGGTACAAGATTCCAGATTCTTGTTTCAAATGGATCCACTCTTCTTGGATTTTGGCACCATTTTTACTTATACCTTCTCCGTTCCAATGAATTACTTGGACCTTGCAGTGTGCAACATCAATGTCTAACACCAATGCGTGATGCCAAATGATGTACGGTCTTTCCCATGCTATGTGATCGCCTGGTTTTAGGTAATCACCGAACAAGTCAAGCTGTTCTATCTTCGTTTTTCTTGGATGTACAAAGTGAACACCATCTGTCGTGTCCAACCTCTCAGCTTGGTAGAATTCCTCCTTACCAAGTTTGAGAACGTTAGGTTCGTCTTTTTTGGCGCCATTCAGGATGAACTCAGTTTTTACATATTCTCGCTCACAATTCAAACAAAATGAACCCAAATGTTCGTCACAGTCACGGTAATGCCTGAATTTAGTCGCAACATTGTTACCACAAATGCATTGAGCTCCGTTAGCAAGCTGCACAGATCCTGCCATGATGCCTGGGTTGTAGTATTACTCTCTTCTTAGCTTTGGGTCGAACTGACAAAAGATTCTGAAACTAAAACACAGAGCTTCCATTAGCTTTTTTTTAGTATAGGTCATTTGGGCTCATTTTCCCAAAAACCATTTTAACTATAAACCTACTAGAACTAGCTTTCATCATCTAATAATTAATGTGTGAATAGTTCTATAATGTTAAAAGTCAGAATTAGACCATATTAGGGTTGGTCCAAAATTGAGATTTGCCCCCACCGGCAGGTCATCGAAAATCACCATTTTGGGCTCAACTTTCCCAAAATCCATTTTTAGCTAAAAACCTACTAGAACTAGCTTTCATCATCTCATCATTAAAGTTTGAATAACTCTATGATGATTAGAGTCAGAATTAGACCTGATTACGCTTAGCCCAAAATTAAGATTTGCCCAAACCGGCCGGTCATTAAAAATGACCATTTTTAGCTAAAAACATTTTTGAACTAAAAACCTACTAGAACTAGCTTTCATCGTCTAATAATAATGTTTGAATAGTTCTATGATGTTTAGAGTCAGAATTAGACCAGATTACGGTTAGTCCAAAAATTAAGATTTGCCCCCCACAGGTCGGTCATCGAAAATCATAATTTTTCACAAAAAATTTTTTGAACTAAAAACCTACTAGAACTAGCTTTCATCATCTCATCATTAATGTTTTGAATAGTTCTATGATGTTTAGAGTCAGAATTAGACCAGATTAGGGTTGGTCCAAAAATTGATATTTTCCCCCCACCGGCCGGTCATCGAAAATCACCATTTTGGGCTAATTTTCCCAAAAACCATTTTTAGCTAAAACTCTACTAGAACTAGCTTTCATCATCTCATCACTAATGTTTGAATAGTTCTATGATGCTTAAAGTCAGAATTAGACCAGATTAGGGTTGGTCCAAAAATTGAGATTTGCCCCCACCGGCCGGTCATCGAAAATCATCATTTTGGGCTAATTTTCCCAAAAACCATTTTTAAGCTAAAAACCTACTAGAATTAGCTTTCATCATCTCATCACTAATGTTTGAATAGTTCTATGATGTTTAGAGTCAGAATTAGACCAGATTAGGGTTGGTCCAAAAATTGAGATTTTCCCCCACCGGCCGGTCATCGAAAATAACCATTTTGGGCTAATTTTCCCAAAAACCATTTTTAGCCAAAAACCTACTAGAACTAGCTTTCATCAACTAATAATTAATGTGTGAATAGTTCTATGATTTTAAAGTCAGAATTAGACCAGATTAGGGTTGGTCCAAAAATTGAGATTTGCCCCCACCGGCCGGTCATCGAAAATCATCATTTTGGGCTAATTTTCCCAAAAACCATTTTTAACTAAAAACCTACTAGAACTAGCTTTCATCATCTCATCACTAATGTTTGAATAGTTCTATGATGTTTAGAGTCAGAATTAGACCAGATTAGGGTTGGTCCAAAAATTGAGATTTGCCCCCACCGGCCGGTCATCGAAAATCACCAGTTTGGGCTAATTTTCCCAAAAACCATTTTTAGCTAAAACTCTACTAGAACTAGCTTTCATCATCTCCTAATTAATGTGTGAATAGTTCTATTGATGTTTAGAGTCAGAATTAGACCAGATTAGGGTTGGTCCAAAAATTGAGATTTGCCCCCCACCGGTCGGTCATCAATAATCACAATTTTCCCAAAAAACATTTTGACCTAAAAACCTACTAGAACTAGCTTTCATCATCTAATAATTAATGTTTGAATAGTTCTATGATGTTAGAGTCAGAATTAGGACCAGATTAGGGTTGGTCCAAAAATTGAGATTTGCCCCCACCGGTCCGGTCATCGAATAATCACCATTTTGGGCTAATTTTCCCAAAAACCATTTTTTGAACTAAAACCTCTACTAACTAGCTTTCATTCATCTAATTAATTGTGTTTGAATAGTTCTATGATGTTTAGAGTCAGAATTATACCAGATTAGGGTTGGTCCAAATTGAGATTTTCCCCCACCGGCCGGTCATCGAAAATCACCATTTTGGGCTTAATTTTCCCAAAAACCATTTTTAGCCAAAAACCTACTAGAACTAGCTTTCATCATCCTAATCACTTAATGTTTGAATAGTTCTATGATGTTTAGAGTCAGAATTAGACCAGATTAGGGTTGGTCCAAAAATTGAGATTTGCCCCACCGGCCGGTCATCGAAAATCATCATTTTGGGCTAATTTTCCCAAAAACCATTTTTAAGCTAAAACCTACTAGAACTAGCTTTCATCATCTCATCACTAATGTTTGAATAGTTCTATGATGTTTAGAGTCAGAATTAGACCAGATTAGGGTTGGTCCAAAAATTGAGATTTGCCCCCACCGGCCGGTCATCGAAAATCACCATTTTGGGCTAATTTTCCCAAAAACCATTTTTAGCTAAAACCTACTAGAACTAGCTTTCATCAACTAATAATTAATGTGTGAATAGTTCTATGATGTTTAAAGTCAGAATTAGACCAGATTAGGGTTGGTCCAAAAATTGATATTTGCCCCCACCGGCCGGTCATCGAAAATCACCATTTTGGGCTCATTTTCCCAAAAACCATTTTTAGCCAAAAACCTACTAGAACTAGCTTTCATCATCTAATAATTAATGTGTGAATAGTTCTATGATGTTTAGAGTCAGAATTAGACCAGATTAGGGTTGGTCCAAAATTGAGATTTGCCCCCACCGGCCCGGTCATCGAAAATCATCATTTTGGGCTAATTTCCCAAAAACCATTTTAGCTAAAACTCTACTAGAACTAGCTTTCATCATCTCATCATTAATGTTTGAATAGTTCTATGATGTTTAGAGTCAGAATTAGACAGGATTAGGGTTACTCCAAAAATTGAGATTTGCCCCCACCGGCCGGTCATTGAAATTCATCATTTTGGGCTAATTTTCCCAAAAACCATTTTTAACTAAAAATCTACTAGAACTAGCTTTCATCATCTCATCACTAATGTTTGAATAGTTCTATGATGATTAGAGTCAGAATTAGACCAGATTAGGATTGGTCAAAAAATTGAGATTTGCCCCCACCGGCCGGTCATCGAAAATCACCATTTTGGGCTAATTTTCCCAAAAACCATTTTTAGCCAAAAACCTACTAGAACTAGCTTTCATCAACTAATAATTAATGTGTGAATAGTTCTATGATGTTTAAAGTCAGAATTAGACCAGATTAGGGTTGGTCCAAAAATTGATATTTGCCCCCACCGGCCGGTCATCGAAAATCACCATTTTGGGCTCATTTTCCCAAAAACCATTTTTAACTAAAAACCTTCTAGAACTAGCTTTCATCATCTCATCACTAATGTTTGAATAGTTCTATGAAGTTTAGAGTCAGAATTAGACCAGATTAGGGTTGGTCCAAAAATTGAGATTTGCCCCCACCGGCTGGTCATCGAAATTCATCATTTTAGGCTAATTTTCCCGAAAACCATTTTTAACTAAAAACCTACTAGAACTACCTTTCATCATATCATCACTAATGTTTGAATAGTTCTATGATGTTTAGAGTCAGAATTAGACCAGATTAGGGTTGGTCCAAAAATTGAGATTTTCCCCCACCGGCCGGTCATCGAAAATCACCATTTTGGGCTCATTTTCCCAAAAACCATTTTTAGCTAAAACTCTACTAGAACTAGCTTTCATCATCTCATCATTAATGTTTGAATAGTTCTATGATGTTTAAAGTCAGAATTAGACCAGATTAGGGTTGGTCCAAAAATTGATATTTTCCCCCGCCGGCCGGTCATCGAAAATCACCATTTTGGCTCATTTTCCAAAAACCATTTTTAGCTACAAACCTACTAGAACTAGCTTTCATCATACTCATAATTAATGTTTGAATAGTTCTATGATGTTTAGAGTCAGAATTAGACCAGATTACGGGTTGGTCCAAAAATTGATATTTTCCCCCACGGCCGGTCATTCGAAAATCACCATTTGGGCCTATTTTCCCAAAAAACCATTTTAGCTAAAAACCTACTAGAACTAGCTTTCATCAACTCATAATTAATGTGTGAATAGTTCTATGATGTTTAGAGTCAGAATTAGACCAGATTAGGGTTGGTCCAAAAATTGATATTTGCCCCCCCCGGCCGGTCATCGAAAATCACCATTTTGGGCTCATTTTCCCAAAAACCATTTTAGCTCAAAAACCTACTAGAACTAGCTTTCATCATCTCATAATTAATGTTTGAATAGTTCTATGATGTTAGAGTCAGAATTAGACCAGATTAGGGTTGGTCCAAAAATGAGATTTGCCCCCACCGGCCGGTCATCGAAAATCACCATTTTTGGGCTAATTTTCCCAAAAACCCATTTTTAGCCTAAAACCTACTAGAACTAGCTTTCATCATCTCATCATTAATGTTTGATAGTTCTATGATGTTTAAGTCAGAATTAGACCAGATTAGGGTGGTCCAAAAATGAGATTTGCCCCCACCGGCCGGTCATCGAAAATCATCATTTTGGGCTAATTTTCCCAAAAACCATTTTTTAGCTAAAAACCTACTAGAACTAGCTTCATCAACTAATCACTTAATGTGTGAATAGTTCTATGATGTTTAGAGTCAGAATTAGACCAGATTAGGGTTGGTCCAAAAATTGATATTTTCCCCCACCGGTCCGGTCATCGAAAATCACCATTTTGGGCTAATTTTTCCCAAAACCATTTTTAGCCAAAACCCCTACTAGAACTACGCTTTCATCAATACTCTCCTATTAATGTTGAATAGTTCTATGATGTTTAAAGAGTCAGAATTAGACCAGATTAGGGTTGGTCCAAAAATTGAGATTTGCCCCCACGGTGCATCGCACATCTCCCAAAAAACCATTGTGTAAAAACAGTTTTGAATAAAAACGCTACTAGAACGAGCTGTCATCATTTTTGTGACTAGTAATGTTTTGAGTCCGGATAGGGTTACAAAAAAACCATTTTATTCAATATCTACGAAGTCATCATTTTGATCGTTCTATTTTCGCCATAAAATTAAGATTTTCCAAGGCTTGTTTGGAACGTGTTGAGCATCCGCAAAAATCACCATTTTTAACCTACAAAATCCATCTAAAAACTCTAGAATAGCTTTCATCATCTCATAGTATTAATTGGTTGAATAGTTCTATGATGTTTTCTAGTTAGATTAGAACAGATTAGGGTTGGGTCCAAAAATTGAAATTTGCCCATCCGGTGTCAGTCGGTCATCGAAAATGAACACACTTTTCCCAAAAACCATTTTTAGCTAAAAACTACTACAACTAGCTTCATCAACTCATCATTAGTTTTGATAGTCTATTGTTAGCGTCAGAATTAGACCAGATTAGGGTTTGGTCGTGCATTAAAATTGAGATTTGGCTGCCCCCACCGTGTTTCCGGTCAGCGAAAATAACAATTTCTCCTCCCAAAAAGAAACATTTTAGCAAAAACCTACAGAACTAGCTCTCATCCATCTCAACATTAAATGTTGGGGGCGGGGGGGGGGTGAAAGTCATGTGTTTTGAAATCATTTAAACCAGATTACGGTCCTGAGCAAAAATTGAGATTCCCATCCCCTAGTCCGGGTCGTGTCAAAAATCCACTGCATTTTTGGGGCAGCAGCTTTTCCTCAAAACCATTTTTTAGCCAAAAACCTACTAGAACTAGCTTTCATCAACTAATAATTAATGTGTGAATAGTTCTATGATGTTTAAAGTCAGAATTAGACCAGATTAGGGTTGGTCCAAAATTGAGATTTGCCCCCACCGGCCGGTCATTCGAAATCATCATTTGGGCTAATTTTCCCAAAAACCATTTTTAACTAAAAACCTACTAGAACTAGCTTTCATCATCTCATCACTAATGTTTGAATAGTTCTATGATGTTTAGAGTCAGAATTAGACCAGATTAGGGTTGGTCCAAAAATTGATATTTTCCCCCACCGGCCGGTCATTGAAAATCACCATTTTGGGCTAATTTTCCCCAAAAAACATTTTTAGCTAAAACCCTACTAGAACTAGCTTTCATCAACTAATAATTAATGTGTGAATAGTTCTATGATGTTTAAAGTCAGAATTAGACCAGATTAGGGTTGGTCCAAAAATTGATATTTTCCCCCACCGGCCGGTCATCGAAAATCACCATTTTGGGCTCATTTTTCCAAAACCATTTTTAGCCACAAACCTACTAGAACTAGCTTTCATCAACTAATAATTAATGTGTGAATAGTTCTATGATGTTTAAAGTCAGAATTAGACCAGATTAGGGTTTGTCGAAAAATTGAGATTTGCCCCACCGGCCGGTCATCGGAAAATCATCATTTTGGCTAATTTTCCCAAAAACCATTTTTAACCTAAAACCCTTCTAGAACTAGCTTTCATCATCTCATCACTATGTTTGAATAGTTCTATGATGTTTAGAGTCAGAATTAGACCAGATTAGGGTTGGTCCAAAAATTGAGATTTGCCCCCACCGGCTGGTCATCGAAAATCATCATTTTAGGCTAATTTTCCCGAAAACCATTTTTAACTAAAAACCTACTAGAATAGCTTTCATCATCTCATCACTAATGTTTGAATAGTTCTATGATGTTTAGAGTCAGAATTAGACCAGATTAGGGTTGGTCCAAAAATTGATATTTTCCCCCACCGGCCGGTCATCGAAAATCATCATTTTGGGCTAATTTTCCCAAAAACCATTTTTAACTAAAAACCTACTAGAACTAGCTTTCATCATCTAATAATTAATGTTTGAATAGTTCTATGATGCTAAAGAAATAAAAAATACAGGAACAAAAGAAACCAATAGGATGGGCATGAAATGGGACCAATAAACAAGTAAAAGGACTTAAAATAAATTCAGAAAAAAAAGGAAAATAATTAATTATTAATTCAACTGGGGAGTTTGTGACTAAGATGGTATCATACTCTGCAGGGAGGGTTTGAAATAATTACTATCTTCTAAGCTTTTTTATTGGTTACCAGCCAAACACTGGTAATCCAATATCCAAACCACTTGTATTGTTTAATTTAACCTTAGCCTGTTATTTCTTGACTTTCCCTATGTACACAGATAAGAGGGAATATCCCAAAGCACGCTTTGTATCACAAAGAGAATCTTAACCTTAATCTTAAAAATTAACCTTAATTTGCTATAAGTTTGTTCCTCGGGGTTGGTCTCTATTTTGTACAGAATATTCATGTGTTTCACAGTGAAAGTCTGTGGAATTTCAAAGGGGTGTGTATTGTATTTTTACGAATTTCTATAGGTGTCTGTGGTGTAATACACTCAACACTATAAACATGCTCCATACATTCCTTTGTAAATAAGGGAGCAGGGGTGGGCAGGCTAGTGCATTTTCATTTCCATGGCATATTTTCTTGTGGCCCTTGTCTTTCAAATGCAAAAGTAATGTGGCCCCAAGGAGAATGAGAACATAAAATAACTTGACCCACCTCTATGCTTCAAATTTGCTATGAAAATGTTAACTAAATAGATTTATACACTATATCAAACCTGAAATAAAAAAGCATGACCCCCCCAAAATGTTTGCATAATTACATGCAGCCCCTCATTTTTGGTTGAACAAAAAGGTACAGACCCCTCCTCTAATAATAAAACCTCCTCTAATAAATGACCAGTTGCTTCATACTTTATTTCTATTCAGGTCCGCTGAGGGAGTTATTGTACATAAATTGTGGTTATAATCATTTTATGGTATCTTTTCTTCAATACTGAATATAAAACTAGCAGATATTTTATTACAAAATGCAAAGAAATGTATATGGTGATGTTAAATGTCGAGCTGGCCAGTGCATGACATCACAGACCCATATAAAAATTCGAAACAATATAATACTTCTAATACGAATATCAGGAAACAAGTAATTATTAAGACCTTTAAAGCTGTTCCAGTAGTTTTCTAGTTCCCTTTAAAAAATCTCTTTATATTATATTTGATATATTATTCGCAATTATTGGATACTATAATTTTATATGAAGAAATGGCTTTCCAGTTTATTAAGTTTTTTAGTGTATAAATATATATTTCTTATATCAGTAAACTATTTTCCTTTCCAAGAAATCACGCCATGGCCGACTTCACCTACAGGTTTTCAGCCAGTAGTGTTCGTTGCTTTTCATCCAGTCTGGTATTTATAGTTAGAATTTTTATGAGTTTTGCATTTTTACTCTCAGTAATAAAAGTTGTCTTCAGAAAAAATAGTATTCGATTCAATATTTTTGTGAATTGAACTTGGCGTTTTAGATTAATGATTTTAAACTAAAAAAAAAAAAAACGAGAACACACGTGTCTACGTCAATTTTAAGAAATACTAGTCGTACATCTACGTATACATCGAATAAAAAATCAGTCGGCTCATCGCAACTAATTGAATTCGTCTCAACTATTTTTCTAATCGATCATTACTACTGAAAAATTAGGTCATTCATAAAATATAATTTCGATGTCCGTAGTTGGCGCTTGGAAAATGAAACGAGGGAACTTCTTCATATGTTCATATAGCAAATTGTCGGACTTCAAGACGAATTAGATTAAAAATAAGAGGTTAAACTACCTACTTTCGTTTTTTTTACAGTGTGCAATTTCCTTCCTTCTGTCTTCTTGCTGTTCTTTCCACTGCTGCCTTATCGTACCGTTCTTTTCCTAGAAGTACAGATCGAAACCAACTTCCTTAATTATTAACCAGCTGTTATCTATCCGACCGCTGCCTTACCTTATATAGAAAGCTTTGGGTTGTCATGTTCTATATTTAGAAGTATAACTTCATTGTACAATTGCCTGGTCAATTTTCCTTCAAATTCTTCTTTAAGTTCCCCTCTTCTCTGTTGAAGGGAGCTAAATATGCCTGCTGTTAGAGACTTACCAGGAGACTTAAGGACCGGAAAATTAATACCCTTGTTTTGATTTTCAAGTAAAAGTATGTTGTTTTGAATTTCAATTCAAAACGCGTCTTACATGCAAAATAGTGTCCACGGAATCGAAACAGAGAGAAGTGTGAGGAAAGAGAGAACGAGGAAGGAGAGGCGGAGGGGACGCATGGGGAAGAAAAGGAGGAGGAGGAGAAGGCCAAGGAATTGAGGAGAAGGGAAAAAGAAGAATGATGCAAAAAGAGAATACGGAATAGAAAAGAGGGGAAAAAGGACAGGAGAAGAAAAAGTAGAAGGAAGACGAGGGAGCAGGACAAGGGGAAGGATTAAGAGGGGGAAAAAGGGGTGAAAGAGGAGGAAAAAAGGTAGAAGAGGGTTTAAACCTACTTTCTTACTTACTTAGGCCCATCGCCCCAATAGGAGCATAAACCATTGATTACTTTACATGAATATAAGCTCGGTTTTGGGGTTTGCTAGCAATCAGTGGCCAAGCCATATGACATGAACTGGCCTATCTTTCTTCGCTTTTATCTTTCTATCCTTTTATCTTTTCCAAGTCTCTTTTTTTAATTCCTCGGCTTTGGAGAGGGAGAAAGAAGAGAACGAGGAGGAAGTGACGGAGGAGGAGGAGAAGAAAGAAGAGAAGAAGGAGGAGGAAAAGGAGAAGGAGGAAGAAGAAGGAGGAAGAGGAGGAGGAATAGGAGAAGGAGAAGGGAGAGGAGGAGGAGGAGGAGGAGGAGGAGAAGGAAGAGGAGAAGAAGCACTTAGAATTAGACGTGGAAGAAAAGACAGAATTTCCCAACCATCGAATACCAAATCATAATTGAAGCCATGAATACACGGCATTTGTAATTTACTGACACTGACGCAGTTCAAGTATCTCAGTACTACACCTTATCAAGTACAGAACATATAAAACAGAGTTATGATTTCATTTTGTATCAAGAATAAAAGAATACTTTGGTCTGCGCGGGGCAACTTATGGATATCGCTTTGTCTTAGAAAACCATAACGTCATCATCCTCGTCTGATTCATAGTCTCGATCTGAGATTAGAATGTCATCGTCATCGTCGTCGTCGTCGTCGTCGCCATCATCGTCATCATCATCGTCGTCATCGTCATCTTGATCTTCTTCGCCCTCATCTTCTGAATCCTGAAATAGAATGAATGAAAACTTGGTAAAAAGTATTTGGAATTGAATTATGTTAAATATATTATAAATCCAATGCGCGGAACCAGCAATTTTCTTGTTCCGCTTGCAGTGATTTGTAGGTACTATTCTGTTGTATACGCGCACACAAAATTCGCACCAAGACCAAAATGAACGCGGGCTTTGGAAACGATTAACCTCGTCAAATCGAGTTTGCGCGCACAAACCCAATGCGTAAAAGAATGCGCGCGACAAAGAGATACTATGCAGGCTCTTCCTTAAGGTCTCTGATGGGGATACTTTGATCTTTCAAGGTAGTTTGGATATTTACCTCGTCTTCGGTGTCGAACCTTCGTGATCGTCCAACCTCGTACAGACGACATATACTTTCTTCGGTACTCGTTTGATTCTAGGTTAGGATAAGAAAATGTTGGTATCATCAAAGTAAAATGCTGCGAAATCGTAACAAGACTACGATTCACTGAAATCAGGCATGAAGACAGATTAAATTGAACAGTCAAAACTGCAAGTCTGTGATCATACTCTCCCTCTTTTTTTCCCTTCCTACGGCATACCTACCCATCGTTAGTCTGAACCATTCGTTCTTCCTAATATTCCTTGTCTCATCCTGTCTCAATACACATTCTACTCAAATTAAAGGAAGGATACTCGAATTGTAAACGCTTCCGAGGTTTTGGTTACTTTTTTAAAAGGAAATACTATGAATCAGTGGAGCCAATAGATTGTAAAGTTTAATTTTATCACTCGGTATATTTGAACTCAATCTTCATTTTAGGGGGTATGAAATAATAGAAAGTTTAGGAAACAATAACCTGAATTTAAAAAAAGTGTTTACGGTTGAAGTGTCCTCACTGGAACAGTTTTTCAAACTTTTCTTTCTTTCGCCGTTGTTTCCCACTTTCTTCCTCCCATCCTTTACTTCCCTTTCATCCTACCTTTTTTCTTTCTTCGATAAAGCACTCAAATATCTCACCTCAATCACTGCTACGAGACTGTCCATAGGATCAGTTGACAAATCAAATATTGTTTTCTTGACATCGATTGTTGCTGAAAAAAGGTCAACATGACGATAAGAAGCTTGCAATCATCTCCAGGAGAATGAAATAACAAAGACATAACAGCCATTGAAGGGCAAAACAATAGTCAATCACGTATTGTCCTTTGAGAAATATAATCCCTTGGCAGTACAGTGTTTTTAAGCTACAGCATGGCTGCCCCGAAAACCCTCCGTAAGACTCGCGGGAACAAATCTGGTCAAAATAACTATGACGTAACACAAGAACATCGCGCGACTAAATAGAGGATATTACATGGGCGCGCGGAGATAAGAAATTGATCTTCGAGTGTTGTTCGCTGCGCCAACTTGTGAGAGATTTTCAAAGCGAGAAGATACATTTCGTATCTCCAAGCGCCCATGTAATATTCTGTTTATCATATACTTATTTCAATAAAGTTAGTCATCAAAAACCTAGAAAGCTTTGAATCGCTGAGACTAGTATCATGGGAAATATTTTATATCCAACAAGTAAAGCTTTTGACACAAACTGCAGCAGTTGAGGATGCTCAGAGGACGTGAACTTGTAACTGGTAGAAAATCTCAAGTCCATCAACAGTTATCAAGCGGTTGAAACATGTAAAATGCATCTACCCATAATCCTTGTCGGTCTCAGCTTTGTAGCTTTTCAGCTTATAGCTTTTATTGAAATAAGTGTATAATTATCCATAAAATCAACTTAACAAGCCTTTTATTATTTAAAAAAGTATTTATTTATAAACTAATAGCTTATATACACATGGTAACGATATTTTCACATGTGAAAATAACATGCTATTTTCACATGTGAAAATATCAGTTTTTCGAAAAGGAGAAATATAGGTATTTAATGGATAATTATATGATAAAGATCTTTTTCTAGGCTTGCTGGTGTCGTAGTCGCGAGAGGTCCAGCGAGTGTGACTCTGCATGGTTGGGCTGCCTGTGCTTTATTCAGCGCGCGTTAATAGGAAGTTTACATGATGGCGTCATTTGACTCCCATAACCAAGATGCCTCGCGAATTTTCTTTCTTAGATAAATTTGTATTCCCTCATGAGAATAGTAAGACAATTGGTGCTAATTAATGAACAAAAGAAAGTGTGCAAGGGAGTCTGGTAGTAAAGGTCAATGATGTCATCATGCAATCGTCCTATTAATGGAGAAAGGAAGGACTTTGCATAAGTCTGATCGTTACCTATTGGTTGATAATCGGTGGCGTCGAATGTGCGGAACGAGGACTCAAAAGGCCCAAGCATTCTTTGAGTCATCATACTATCTTCAGTGTCTGGAACATGTTTGACTAGAATAATATAAACAGCATTGATATAATACGAATAGGTCAATGTAAATCTAAGTTAATCAGTTATCGGCTGCAATTGACGTCATTTTGATTGCCTTTTAACGCAGAATCACCAGCTGACTCACAAGTTTTCAATATAGCTCTTATTTGGTTGACATCACATGGCGGTCAATGTTTGACCACCATTTGAAACAGATAATGAGATTGAATGACTTTTATCTGCTGGGCCCAGTAGTACGAAGGCTGGATAACGCTATCCGACGGATAAATCCTATCCAGTAGATAAATTCATTGGATATCAGCATCACTTTATCCACTGGATAAGGATTTATCTGTCGGATAGCGCTATCCACCCTTCGTACAAACGGACTAAGATCAACTTTTATTAGCAATTTGATCAGTTTCATTGGACACAGGAACCGAATTGAAAAGATTTAGCCCAGCAAATGAGGTTCCATTACTGTTGACGGTGCCAATAAATATTTAGGAAGTTCTTGTCAACACAAGTCAAACGAGTCTTGGTAAGCCAACCAAGAGCAAAGCTCTTTTAGTCATATATAATGTTGACACTTACTTCCATATATGACATCATCACTGTTGTTGAATACCACGTGGCACTGGTCTAGAGAGGTGCACGTATTTAGCAGATGAAAGGACCGCAGATCCCACTGTGTAAATAAGTCAAGGACTGATTAAGGAAGCGACTGGAAATGAGTGTAGAAATATTTATAGAATCAAAAAACAAACCCTATCACAAGAAAGAGCACACTAAGGCTGCGTTCATAATGTATGGCAGGGGGGAGGGGGGAAGGGGCAGGTGAAATTTTGAAATGTCCAGAAAAATTCTCCACACCCCCCTTAAAGTTATGCAAAAAAAATATGATCCCCTCTAAGCAAGGCTTGTAGCTTCTTCCAAATATTGTGCATCCCCCATTTTTCTGATAAAAATTTTACCATCCCCCCTTTTTCCTACCAAAATTTTCCCGATCCCCCCTTGATTTCACTTGCTCCCCCCCCCCCCCCCCCCCCTCCCCCTTCTGCCATACATTATGAACGCAGGCTAAAGTTATTAGTTTATCGAGTTTTAGAATGTTTGAGCAAATACTAAAATACGAGAGAGAAATTGTATGGCTTTGAGTAAACTGTCCGCAAGCCCCACGTATATTAGATATTGGCTTATGATTAATCCTTGTTATTTTTCAACTTAGGTCGAATCAAAACCTTATAAATTTGGAGTGCGCAATGCTGTAAAGGCCGGTTTAGATGGCACGTTTTTCGCCTACAACTATCGTATACAACACGCTCGCGTCTGTCGTAGGCGAGTTGTAGGCTTGATTTACACGCTACGACTCGAGTTGTAGGATGTCGCGAGCGTATTGTATACGATATTATAAAATTACTGTTATGAATGTCGGGGTTCTGATTGGATTGGAGCGCGTGCTTTATGAGAGCACATTGCACGCGCGCGCACTTACCGTTGCGTCATTCCTATCTAAAATAACGGTTATTGTAATTTGTATTTTATAAAAGAAATAAAAAACTTGCTTGCTGTGCTGTGTGCCGTTATAAAGCACTTGGGATTGGCAGAACACTAAAGGAGTGTCTCCTAACACTTCACTCGTGTCCTGCCAACCCCCTCGTGCTTTATGGCTGCACACAGCACGCGCGCGCGTTTTCTATTTCTTTAGTTGTAGGCGAAAATCGTACCGTCTAAACCTGCCTTAGGAATGTTCTAAGACGACCAGATTAGCATTAATAGTGTATTGAGTCTTACATGAAGACTCTGGTACTGTACTAAAACTGAAAGGATACGACTTCGGAGTTGATGATGATTTCTAGACCAGACGGATGAAAAACACCGCTGACATAATTGTTGAACTTATCAAACTTATGAATAACCCGTTTGCTGCGTACATCCCATAATACTCCATCATTCAGCACTAGGTCGTCTGTCGGGTTGAAGCAGGCCACGTTTTTCCAGTAGTGATTGGCGCTAGTTGAGTCTGATAGTGTAAAAATGAGCTGGCCTGTTGATGCGTCGTAAATCTATCAAGAGAAAAGAAAGTTTAACAGTTTCTTCTTGGCGACGCACAAAACGCGAGTTAAAATGAACGATATAGAAAAATTAAGGACGCATATAAGTTAGGTAATTATCCAAGCATTTTACTCAAATGGATAGTTAGATCAAAACGAATCAAGTGGGATCCCACACAGTGGCATTTCTATGGTTCCGAATTGTAATGGAATTTAGAACGGCTGATTTTTGCAGAGGGCACCCTCGTGTAGACCTCTTTACCTTGGGCGTAACTTTTCTCATTGTGTTTTTTTTTTTGCTTTTTTTTTTTTTTTTTTTTGAGAAAAAGAATCTTTATTTGAGTAGTATCCATATTCATTTGTCATTCACCGTTAAACGAAGACATAATGTTCTAGAGAATGACACGTGGTCTGAAATGGGAAACAATAGGTAAGCCCAAGGGGAAAAGGTTCAGTACAGGAGAAAACTAGCAAAAACTCAACTCGCAGACTACTCTTATTTCGGGGATGGACTCCGGGTAGTATTGATAAGAGGTAGATCCCGTCACTGCTCCGCCTACTGTGCGATTCCAAGCCTTTTTAATCCCAGTTACTTAATCAAGATTAGTCTCTAATATGAATAAATAACATACATTTGTATCCTAGAGGAACTTACGTGCGCGGTATCTGCATCCGTGCCGATGACCCTGTCTTGAGATACGTTACTAAACCGCACATAATGATCATCCGGGAAAGAGAACCTACGATCAAACAAAGAGGTCAGGTAATCAGCGGCTTTAAAATAATAATATAACATATCCTTTTTCCATGAACAACTATAATAAGGATAGGATCAGTGGACCATATAGGTCCTGATCGACAAATGCTTGGGAAATGTTTAAGACAAATACAACAAACACGACAAAAAAGGAAAAATAGTTGAAGGACTTAGAGGACCATTTCGTCTTACTTCATTTCGAATATCTCTCCTATGCTCCAGAGCGCGCAGGGAGGCATTCCGAAAGGAGACGATGTAAGAATACAACCATGATTCTGGAAGGAAAAGGAGAGTAAAAGAATGTTATATTAGATGATCTTGTAATAAAAATTAATGGTGAAAAAGGAAAAAAAAGGTTTGATAATGTAATGTAAAACAAGTAGATGGAAAATGAAGAAAGATGGTTTACCTTATTAGGCTGACACATCGAAATAGCTGCATTATTACATGAATAGGTTACTTCTTCCTGTTGATATAAATATTAGTACGATGATTAGCGCTGACCATAATCAAGTATCACCATCATGTATTGTCATCATGTATCATCATCATGTATCATGATGTATCATCATCATCATGTATCAACATCATCATGTATCATCATCATCATCATCATCATGTATCATTATCATGATATATCATCATGTATCATCATCATGTAACATCATCAAGTGTCATCAAAATCGTCATCATGTATCTTGATCATCATCATCACTTCATAACCCCCATAATCACCTTGTATCACAGGGTTCGTGCTGCATTTTCGTTACAAAATTCAAGGACTTTTTAAGCACTTTTCAAGCACAAAAATTCGATTTTCAAGGACAAAGTTTTTTGTATTAAAACGTGGTTTAAGCATTGTTTCAATGTAACAGTGTAGCAAATTCAGCCGGGGCCACTAGCTGAGATAAATAGATCTTTAATTTACGCATTCTTACCAGAAGTACCCAGATATTCAGCTAGGCTATTTACGAAATTTACGCAAACTCTTCAATCAATTTTAATCGTTATATATTTTAAAAGTTAGAAACAGCATCATGTTTGCATTAAATTCAAGGAGTATTCCAGGGGTTTTGGCGTTTTCTCTATTTTCAAGGGCTTTTCAAGCGCCCTTAAAAACGTGTTTTCAATTCAAGGAGTTTTCAAGGATTTCAAGAAGTAGCACGAACCCTGTATCATCATCCTTATCATAAAAATCGAATCATTCATTACCTCTCCCGTATAAAAATTATAGACCTTTAATTCCCCATTTCGAGTTCCCAGTGCAATAGTCTTTCCATCAGGCTACAAAGAGAGAAACTTATAATGGAATAAAATGGAAATACAATAGAAACGAAATGTCATACCAAGAATGAAGTACAAGGTGCTTGGAAAAGTATGGGAAAAGATAAACTTTAATCTAATACAAAAAATCCCTAAAACGGCACAACTTACCAAGAAAGATGAACATGTAAAGACGCTGTTTTCCTCGGTGTCTCGTATTCCTCGCAAGGGGCGAAATCTGAAAAGCATAATGTTATAAAATTTGAATTTGAGTCATGTTTCTGAATCTCAGCAATGCATGGTTTGAATCAAATGGTAATCAATGGAAAAGGATGAATAAGACGTTGATTGGTTGATGGGGTTGATGAATTAGCAGGTGATTGGTCTAAACTGAACCAGACGCTGATTGGTCGAGAGGGATAAACCGGGACTAGCAGGTGATTACTCGATAACTAGCGTGAACCAGACTCTGATTATTAAAAAGGGTACTGAACTAGCAGGTGATTGGCCGATACCTATCATGAGCCTGACGCTGATTAGTCGAGGGGTACTGGTAGCAGGTGATTGGACAAAAGCTATGCTGAATCAGACGCTGATTGGTCGAAAGGACCGCTAGATTAGCAATTAATTTGTGGTTGGGATGGGGGTTGAGCCAAACTAAATGAATTATTTAACTGGAATGAAACTCACCTACTGTATACGAATTTTCTACTGCTTCTTGCTCCATTGAACCCACCGTGACGAGGATAAATCTGTTCATGAAAAAATAGAAGTGACGCAAAATTCTTTCCTCGCTTAATGAAAAGTTTAGGAATCGTTTTTAAAGGTTAGGGGAACTTTGTACGATGTACAAGTGAACTCTAAATTTAAGTGGCCTGAACATTAAAGATATTTTCTGCGTACTTACCTCTCGTCTGGTAAGCCTTGTAGTGATGTTTGTTGGAGCGAAATGTTTGAACTTTGCTTCTGGACATTTGTGCGAACTGAAAAAGTTTGGGATCTAAATAAATATCTTGAGTATTTCACATTCTATAAGTATATTGAGTATTTCATATTCTAGCAAAACCTGTAAAGGTTCGTTCAGCTCTTAGTCTTTATCAATATTTGCAATACGGGGTAGTGGCAAATTAAATAACAAACCATATTGAATACGACCTCACAGTTCAAATGATTTGTGACACTTTTACCTTAAAATGTCAGCAAAGAAATCCAGCAAAGTTATTCAAATCTTATCAATAGCATCACTCACCTTTTGCAAGTGACGTCATTGGAAGACAAAAAAAAGGATGAGAATTGGACTACTGTTGTTTTGCCGCTACCCGCGCTTCGTTTTTTCTGGTTATTCGATTTTTAACCCAAAGTGTATAAACCGTTTTTTCAAGGTTGCGTGCGCAATTAACAGAAACGGGCCACAAAACTAAAAAAAAACCAAATTCAGTAAAATTGATAAGACAGTTAAATATTTAAAGAGCAGAATGATCGACTTTATGATTTCTTATCGAAAACAAGTTCATAGCAATGCATGATAATACTCGTGTTTTGGTATCTTGGCCTGTCAAGTTCCTTAAATTTGGATGCGCACGCAACCTTGGGAAAACGGTCTATTCGTTAATTCCACTAAATATTGCTGTCTCGTCCCCGTCCTAAATACTTCTTTTTTACCTTAAAAGTGAAAATGGCGGACAAACCGAGACAGGATTACTGCACTGCGCGTGCTGCTCACGGAGAAACCGCGTCACAATAGCATCGAGTGTAGGAGGAGTCTGAGAGCGATGTGGTGGGGACAACATATTCGGTAACAATCTCTGGATAATGAAGCAAAACAAGTAGACGTTATTACAAATAGCATTCCAATAGATTTTATCACGAAAAACTTGGCGGTTCGGTAGACTATAATTTATTAATTTGCATCGCGCAAATATCAATATCAAAATTTTCAAATGCGCACAAAACCGTGCACATAAAATCTTTGGTATATTACGTAGGTACATGAATTTTCAATCAGTCAAAATGGAGGAATTGAGCAATTGTGTCTGCGTAGGTCCCTTATCTTTTATAAGGGATAAACATTTTCCACCAGACAGAGTGCGCATAATAAGCGCATCGTATTCTTACCTATCTTCTTGAGTCATACTGTGCCTTGTTTGCGCTCTTGTAATCATCGCTTAGAGTAGTCACGAATACGGTTGTGACACGGCAAGGGATACGCCAGACCAATCATATTGCTCGAGAATTTACTGTTCATTTAATCAAATGCCCGAAACACGGCATAAACACGGCACTGACACGGTCACGCCAAGGTCACGGCAATGTCAGACCAATCAAATTGCGCGATAAAGAAATCAACCAATTAAAATTCTAGAAAAAATCACTGTCAGGGCAAACCTTAGAGTGCTTCATGAAGCCGTGAGACAAAGTGTACTAATTAGAATGTAATAGGCGGAAAAATACAATAGAAAACGAAAGATTTAGAGTGTAATAGTAGTGTATTTCATGAGTTGATAAAAACCACTCTAAAGAGTTATTATTATTTTTAATATTATTATTATTATTGTGATTATTATTATTGACACTTTATTGAGTTTCAATTTACATGGTAAACAGCATAGCGAGATAACTTCTGGGCTATGCTGATCTATATTTATTATTATTATTATTATTATTATTATCATTATTATTATTTTTTTTTTTAATTTTATTGAGAATAAATATAAATTTAATATTAATAATAATAAATAATAATGATAACAATTTAAAAAAAAGATAATAATAATAATAAAAGAATATTTACATTATGTACTTTGTGAAAATATAAAGAGAAAAAGTTACTATTTACAAAAAAACTAGAAGAAAAAAAAAAGAAAAACAAGCATCATAAAAAAGTCTAAAATTATCTCTCATTATTATTATTATTGTGATTATTATTATTATTATTACTATTATTATTATTATTATTAAAAACGTGTGGAATATCAATAATTATTACCTTTTCAGTGGGTGTTCCAGGAGCCCCGAATCGATAGCGCGATGGTGCAGGAGATTTAGAGGGAGAGTTCAGTATTGATCCTAAAGTAGTTGATATACTGCTGCTGGTCAACCTCTGGAATATAAAATAAGAGAATTTGAAATTATCTTAAAGGAAAAATGTTATAAAAGATGTCTTGAGTTAAAAATACATCTGTTGTGTGTCGTCTGGATGAGTAACACTGACGTATGACAGGCATACGGCATACCTTAGGGTTTGTCATGGGAGGTATTATCTGTTGTTTTGGTTGGGGAAGATGAGCTTCTTTTAACAACCGCTGGGCTGTTTCATGGAGACCTATGAAGATAAAACAAATAATTTATAATTTATTATAAATATATGGGAGAATGTTCTCTTGGATATTTGTAGCTTGTGTTTAATATCCAAGGACTGGCAGTGCCAAAACATAGATTATTCTACATCCATCCCTCAAAGAAACCTCTTACCATTAGACACAAGATGATTGTAGATTAGCTGAAGTAATTCTTTGGCTGGGTACGTTATTCGCGTCTGGGCCACCACATCAGCCTGTATTGACAAAAAGCACAGTAATATTCAAACTATTTTGACTATTTGGATGCCATACGCGTGATGCCGCCTATCAAAAGCTACTGGGGTAAAGTGTGTAAAGCTGTTTAATTCTATGGGTGACGTGATCTAATACAGGACTTTATTGTATGGGATGAATGAAAATACTACTAAAACATGAGAAACTTGGATATTGCTTTTTTTTTTAAACATTCCAGTTTATTTGTTGCCACTTCTCTTTCTCCCGTTCTTCTTTCCTTCTCTCCTTTCCTTCCTTCTTTTCCGTTTTCACTTCATCTCCTCCCTTCTTCCTTCGCACCCTTATCCCCCTTCCATTTCTCCCTACCTCTTTCCCTTTCACTCTAACTTTTTTTATCAATTTTTTTCTTTTTAAAATGCATCAAGCAAGTCTTTCTTAGCCATTCTGAGGTTGAGAAAAACCGAGTCCATGTTACAGCCCCACAATGCACTGCAATGCCAACTCGACCCAGTCCTTTCCTCGACTTTCAAATGGCTATTAGTCAACGCTTGCTTGTGCTAAAAGCTGACTTGCGTTACACCAGGAACATTGTGTTAGTTTAGATACTAACCTTAGTGATTCTTGATAAAGAAGGCACAGCTGATGTGGTGTTCCCAAGAGGTTTACCAGTCACTCTCTCAAGGAGCTCAGCTGCATATTTACAAAATACCATGTGGTCAGCCATGTTGTCCTCAAGGACAGGGTCCAGCATCAGTACTTAAGAATATGAATAAAGCATCCTTAATGGTTAAAGACATCAACAACCAGTAACCATTAATAACAAAACAGAGACATCAATAAATATCTTTAGTTTTTGTAAGCAAAGCCTTTTGAAGGAAAGCGTGCAATAATAATAACAATAACAATTGACTTTATGTTGCTGGTTTTCAATCATTCCCAAGTGAGTGACATAGTAAGAGACATGGCGGCCTTTTGTTAAATTTAACCAAAATGGCGGCTATGACGTCATGTGCAAAAGAGGCTAACACGTGACAGTTGCAAATTAGTATTGATAAGCTTGTGGCCCTCTATATTTAACATATTTTAGTGAGAGGGGGCCGCCATTTCACGTGGTCATCTGAGCTACGTAATGCCGGCTTGACTTTGTGGCAAATATACGTGGAGTTATAAAAACTCGACTTACTTTGAAGCTGCCCACTATTAAAAAGTTGAAGTTTCCCAATAACTTGTTTAATCTTGTCGCTTCTCGATAACCCACACAAAGCTTTGCATGCCAAGGCTCGTATCAAGTCGGCATTGACCAGCGGTGTCTTGACTAAGAGCAAGCTCAGTAGAACCTTAATGCCGTTGTTGTTTCGCACACAAGACCACATTTTTGTCACAATGTCTTCTGGACCCCGGTGTAGTCGCCATCCTCGACCACGAGGCACCAAAGGTAAATAAACTTGCTGCGAAAAGCGAATGTAACTTTGATCGAAAAAAGTTTATTTCATAAGCATTACTGGATAAACGTTTTTAGAAATGAAATATAGATAGATATATGTAGATAGGAAATCTTTTTGCGCTATAGAATTGTCGTAAGAAAAAACATCCGCCCCCGCCCCTCCTCCGGCATTTTTCCACGGGAGGCATAAGCAAACAAATTGTCATAGGAGAATGTCATTACTATTTCTACCTTGGGCTTTGGTCCACAAACACAGTTACAGATAACACGAAGAGCCCATATTTGGATGTCTATGTCTGACACAAGTTCCCCCTCAGCTGCTTTTAACAGAAGCCTATAAACAAATGAAATATATTGAGTTTAGTTTACAGTACTTTCCAATCACACGCGCGAAATCGTACAATTTACTGTTACGACAAGGTTTGGGTGGACGTCAATCAAGGTGTTTCCATGACGTCGTAGGAAAACAGAAGGTTTTCAAATACACGTGCCTATAGAATGTCATGAAAGATCTACCTGTGTCGTAGCAGCCTTCAACACGCGCACATACAAGCGCGCTTATGGAGGCAATACCTCAACAGCGCATTATTTTGAATACATGCTACGCGCACGCTTCCAATCATTATTACCTCATTCCACTTTCAGCTTCTCCCGACGGTAAAGTGATCTGTTCACACAACGCAAGTTTCGCTTTCGGGTAAACAGTGAGAACGAAAAGTGTTTCAAGAGCCAGTCGCGTGACGTCACCTCGACAGCTGTATCCCCTCCAATCAGATGAAAGGGCGACTATTTGAAGCATGAGGTTGAATCCTTGTAGACTGCTCATCATTGCTAATGGTGACCATACTACAGCTGCAGACGGATGTTCCAGCATCAGGTCTACGTTGTCTAGTAAGCTCTCTTGACTCAGGGATGCCGCCTGATGGGATGAAAGTTAAAACTAACTCCACTAAATACACTGGTTTACAAAAGTACTTAGAGTGTCTTTCGTGTTCCAGATACCCAGACTACTTCAGAAATCAGTATCAGATTTACAAAGGTCTGAGTTAAGAGTTATTTGATTGACGGAAGCGAAAAGCACAGACGCCTGGAAATTGTGGAGTCGCAGAAACGTGAAAAGTGCTCTTACACAACGAAAATTTGTGAAAAAAAATGACATTGGAAAAACAGTTAATAACATATAGATTACATATAACAGTTTTCGGTTTGCAATATAAAAGAAAAGATGGCTGATTTTTATCGCCTTCACTTTTTTAGCTTCGATTTCTATCGATTCCATTTTCATCGCTTCAATTTTCATCCCCGCAATTCCACAGGGAAAGTACATGTAAGTCAGCTTCGCCACTAGTAGCGGAAAACCGAGCTAGGCAATCGATACAAAAGACTACTCCACTGATTTGAGATAATCAATACCTTGTAGGCCGGTACAGGCACTGGAGGAGTCCCACCAACGTTCCTTGAATGCATCCTTCTCGCTGAATCAGCTTTGATATGAAGATGAGCCGTAAAATATTTGCGTAAAGCCATGCAGGTGTGCTTGACAGTCTGACGGCTGCCAAATACTTCATCATCATTTAATATCTCTGCTTCTTCGACTCGTAGAATAGGCAGCGTGCTGAGCTGTAAATAGGAAACATTTGTTGCGAAACCTATTATACACTATTAATATATAACAGACCACAATCAAACTGCTTCTCAATGGCACGCGCACAACCGTCGTCGCAACAAATTATAGGTTTTGGTGAACCTCAATGTCATGGGGAAATTTTGATTGACGTCTATCAACACCCTATTTTAACGCGACAGCAAGTTGTGCGAATCAACGCGTGTGATTGGGTAGCACTGTAACGAGAGACAAAAAGTGCCTAGTGTACTTACTAGGTTGATTAGCTTTCTTAGTCCATCCCCAAGGTCAAACAGTTCAAGAACAGCACGAAAAGCAAACGTGAGGGAGAAAAAGAGCGTTGCGTGACAGTGACCAGAATCATGTGAGCACTCTAGTAGCCATAACGCGTACTTAACCATGTCACTCAGAACAGGATAGGGAAGAAGACACACCTAACAGGCAAAAACAGGTATAGATATTATAAGCCGTGCACTTATTACAATATAGGTAAAGTTGTAAAGTGGTGTTGATCAGCAAAAGTTTTTTTATGCGCAATGCACAATACTAAAATACTATGCAAAACTAATTTCCAAACATCATGTAAACATAATTTAAACAAATCAGCAAATCCCCAAGAATAAAAAGTCTGGCAACAGAATTCTTGTGGTTGAATGAATAACACTGGTGAATCATAAGGCTCGGTATGTTTGTGCTGTTCTCCCCTAGGTGGAATAAATGCATTAGTATAGAGCACATTCACGCTGTAGTGCAACATACAATAGAATTTTTCCTTTGAGAAAAGAAATCAAATGCATTGCAATACGCCTGCTTTCAACACTGCCGCCAAAATATATATATACTATTAACTAAGTCTAATCAAAATATGTAGAATGTAGTGATCATACCCTTTCCATGGCGTCCTCATCGTACGCTAAGTAATACAGACACATCGAAACACCGGTAGCAGCGACCGATGGTCGAGGAACATCTAACAGTCTCTGGACACCACCGTGCGTAACGAACTCTGTGGCAAATTTCTTGTGGCAAAGAAGGGAAGCCAGATACTACAGGCACAAAATAGAGAATACCTATGAGATGGTATTTTTTGGATCGGGGAAAGACATCACGCAATATGTGCGGTCAAAGCACATTCGCATTCACGTCACGGTCACGGAACTTGTGTCACGAAAACGGCACTTGCATTTCTGTTACGTCATTCGCATCACGGTCACAGCACTTGCATCATGGTCTTAGCACTTGCATCATTTTTTTAGAATCATAGCTCAGAGGATCATTGCGCGCGCAAAACAATTGTGAAAAGTGGGTCCAGTTCTGGACAAGGTCACGGCACTCAAACCACGGTCACGGCACTCAGATCACAGTCACGGCACTCAAATCACGGTCACGGCACTTGCGTCATGGTAACGGCACTCGCATCACGGTAACGAAACTTGATAGATATATTAATGTAAAAATGACTGGGATTTGTAGACATTATTAAAAACATGTTATGCAAGTGCTGCTTTAAAAATACAGAAATGCGTAACTATGTAATACCGTTACCTTGAGAGCTTCAAACGAAAGGTACATGTCGACTGTTCCCTTGAATGCAATGTAATGCATGACCAGATCTAATGCTTTCAGCTCGAAAACGGTGGGAAGAAGCTGCAGAAATAACAGAAACTCAAACCATCAGTAGAACTGTTTTATACTGATCATTGCAAAAAGGTAAACAAGGGAAATAAATCTCTAGTTATTGCCGGCTAATCGGGGCCTTTTTACAAAAGCGCACAAAAAAATTAAGTTAACAAATTCTAATTTCCTTCATAAAATATCTGCTCTAAGTGTCGCGTACTGATTGTTGAGAGCACACAGCACGTGCGCACACTTTCAGTTTCGTCATTCATGTATTTTGTATTTTACAAGAGAAATAAAAAACATGCTTGCTGTGCTGTATGGGGTTGTAAAGCACATGGGGATTGGCAGAACACTTGAGAAGTGTTGAGTAGCACTCAGCTACGCGTCATGCTTTTCCTAACCCTTCTCTCGTGTTCTGCCAGCCCCCACATGCTTTATAACTGCATACAGCATGCGCATGCTTTTTCTATTTCTTCAACATTTTTGTTGCATAACGTGTCATACACCTTAGAACTGGTACATGTAATGATAGACCTGAAGAACAACCTACCTCTTGGTACTCCCCCAGGGGAGTCAGATACTGGACTATAAGCCTCTGCTGCATGGCAAGAGACAAGGGGTACAAGGAGAATGAAGCAGGAATACAAGAGTATATTTTCTTGGCTGGGAGAAGCTTGAAAGCCTTGGAGGACTTCTGGACTAAGGAATTTTTGCCTGATGGAGTTGACTTAGCTGTACCAAAAATACCAGCATAGACACATATATAAGATAAATAAAGACAATAATAATGAGATGATCATGATTCTTCTTATTATGACTATACTGATGATGATTATGATGATACTAATGGTACAAAATGTAATTAATAACAATAATACTGATGATGATAGTGATGGAGATGAGGATGAATTGGTGATGATAATGATGATGATGATGATGATGATAGTAATGAGGATGAATATTGGTGATGTTGATGATAATGATGATAGTGAGATGATACTGGTGGCCGGTGATGATATGATGATTGTGATGATGACAGTGATGATGCATACTTATTTTTAAATACCACTGTCATCATCACCATCATCATAAACCATCACTATCACTGTTTTCTTACTGCCTAAAACCAGTAGAAAAACGTGTGCTTGTCTGAGAATTGTAATGCAAGAAGCAAACTTAAGAATAAAAATTGTAGCATTGTGAGTCTTAAGTGACATACTGTAATATTAAACTATCAAGTAAATATTCAAGTAAAAGATTTAAGTATTTCTTCATAATTACCTTTTGAGAGACAGTTTGTAGAATGCAGACAAGAGGTAGAGTCAACAGATTCTCCATTTACTGTAGCACCATTGGTACTTGCCCCACGTGAAGCAACAGCAGCATCGGTAGACATCTTTTTACCCTTGGTTGCACCACTTGAACTGCTTCCTGTCCCTTCTAACCTGTTTTTAGCTGTTTTGGACTTGGGAGTTGCTTTGGCAAGGATGTCTTCTACAGCTGGTTGAGTAAGGTCTGTCAAGTCCTTGAGAATATGTAACCTACGGAGCATTCTTGGAACCTACAGGTACAATTAAGAGTTTTCAAGTTTATAAATGACTGCCCCTATGTACATTCATCATGTTTCTCCAACACTTAATTCTCTCATTGTTTGATTTCCATCAGCTGATAAAGGTCTTTGAATTTCATTATTTGACCCAATTGGTAGTCAAATGACCACCATGAGCTGTTAGCCAGAAAGAAGTCTATTCCCTTATCATTTTTTTCCAACTCCATGGCTTATTTATAGCATTGATTGTAATAAGAAAAACCTTTACCACAACAGAGTTTTCCTCTCTGTATGAACCAGCAACCTCTTGACTTTCCATTGCAAAACCAAGTAACCCTAAATATATGTAGTTACAGATATGTATTAGTTTGATAATAACAGGGTATGACTGGTAGATGTAACAATAATTATACAGTGTATTTCTTGCCCACAACTTCTGTTTGTTTGTTTGCTGGTGGGGTGAGGTGCAAAAATATAGCATTAAATTACTAGCTATGAAAATAGGTAAAAAAAGTGTAGGACAAAAGCTGTAAATTCTGCATATTTTTTGATCCAGGATCCAGATTATCAATGCAATTTTCGCATTTTTTTAGATCTGATGTTCTGACATTCTGGATTTTCCAAAATAAAAAATCTCTCAAAAATCAGAATTTAGAAGCAAAAATCAAATTTTAGAGCTTGGGAATCTATTTGCTATGCATAAAGATTATCCAAACCCATTAAAAAGGGCAAATTTCGGATAATTTTGTTTTTGGCCCGACAACCCGGTTAACTGAAGTCCAGTCCATTCCATTCATGCACAGTTCCTGATTTTCCAAAATAAGAAATCTCTCAAAATAATCAAATTTTAGAGGTTGGGCATGTTTTTCCTATACTTAAAGATTATCTACAGCCATTTAAAAGCTGAAAATTCAAAAAAAAAATTTTGAAATCCTACTCAACTGAGTTCTACTCCAATCCATTAGAAAGCAGACTTTATTAGAAACAAAAATTCTTTATAAAAAGATAAACACTGCCTTTAAATGGAACATTCACCAACTGAAAAAAAAAAAATCAATAGAACTTGGAAACAAATGAAAGTCTCAAAAGTACAGTACCTGTAGCATATGACCGCAACGGCTCTTTACCATCCTGTGCCCAGGAAAATAGCCTGTTCAGCAATCCATCCTGGAAAAGAATATAAATAGCCAACTTTTATTTATTCTATTTAATCAAAATTAGCTATAAAAAGTAAAACTTATTGTCACTTATTTATCATTTGCTACTTTCTATTTTTGCCCAATGAAAAAAAATTACCAGGAATGTTTTTCCATTACATGTAGTTAACGCATACACAAGCAGTACGAGTAAACAAATCAAAAGGGAAGAATTAAGCTTTCAACCATAAACAAAAATTAATCAGATTTGTGTTTATTAGGGCTCAAGAGACCATTTCCAGCCAGAACTAGTGCACAATTGTCTTCCCAAACACCTCTTAGGCCATTGTGGCTGGTACAGCCACTGACCTCCCATTTTTTGCATCTATTTTACAGTACTGAATACAATTATTATACAGTGGCTGATCCAGGAGTTTTACTAGAGGCCAGTTTGAACTTGCAAACCAAACCAGAAAACACTAGTTTTGACGACAAAAAAAGCTGCTTATACTCAACTTAAGGTGGTTGGATAAAATTGAGGTGATCTAATTAGAGGGTTCTTAGTTAGTTATTTAAGAAGTTTTGATCATGATTTACATGAATTAACCCCCCAAGATCAGTCCTTGTCATGTCATCAGAAATATACTTACAGTGTCCTGAAAAACCATAGCACTTTCCAGCCCTGGCATTACATTAAGCAAAAGGCGAGCTGCTGTGCAGTTTAGTTCAAAATCCTCTCTGGTACTCATTATGTATGAGACAACTAGTTTATTCATAAACTCATCATTTTTGAACAAGGCCTTGAGGATATGACCAAGAGCACAATCTGGATCTGCTCTCCCTGAAATAGAAAAGAGTCAAATCTATTTAAGGACATTATTGTATTAATTGTCTTAATTTAATCCTCTAAAATCTATAATTCATTCCAAAATCTCCCTCAAGATATTGGTTTTTTATTGGTAGAAATGCTAGTTGGTGAATGAGACATCAAACTTTGCAGGTCACACTTCAACGACAATGGTAGTAACTTAGTCAAACCTTTAATGTTGATAATGTTTTAATAGAGTACTAGCATGGACTGTGTCCGTGTTTCTAAATAAAACAGCAGGAACTTATGGATAAATTGAATCACTGTAAAAAGCTTTGCGAAACTGACGTTTCGGACATTAGTCCTTCGTTAACCACTTACTCCGACGAAGGACTAATGTCCGAAACCTCAGTTCGGCGAAGCTTTTTATGATGATTCAATTTATCCACAAGTTCCTGCTGATACAAATACTACCTCTGTGACATATAGACACAGTACCTGGGTGCCTGTCATCAAAAGGATCTGGATCTAGTTTGTGATAAGCATCATTCTCACGTTCCAGAAGTTCTGACATCCTAAAATAAAATTATAAGAAATGTTTTATACTTATCTTCAGTGACACACCATATCCTATTCAAATACAAGTTGCATATTAATTAATGGTTTGCTCGTCACACAAAGCATTCAATCAAGGCTGCAAGGTAGTTTCAAAGGATTATTCAAATTTGAAACCTCCCAGTTGAATGCTTCATATTTGACCAATGAACTGATGTTTGGGATAGCAATGATAAAATGGTCAGAGTAAAAGAGTATGGGATGTGGGGAATAATGCACAACAAAGTTATTAGACATTAAAAATCAAAATATCAGGGCTTGAACTAACTGCCAATCAGTCACCAGTCACAATCACCAGCCAAACTAGTTTTGGAGCTCAGTCTCACCTCATTTCTGGCTCAACACTACTAGTCAAGATGACCAGCAAGGCAAAGATTTAACTGGACAAGTGCCTAGACATTTGTCCGACGACAATCATAGGTTGAAAGTAACATTGTATGTTAAGAACGTTACTGCAGTTTTCAATATTCTGCAAACTTCATAGTTGTGTAATTTAGTTTTTTGTTGCTGTCAATCAAAAATAAACAGTTGAGCTTGACTGGGGGCATTGAAAAAACAATTTCAAATCGAGCTATTGGAATGCTGAGTTGGCAGAACATCGAAAACTGCAGTAAATATAGTCTCATATGAGACTTGGTAGCTCAGTGGTTAAAGCATGTCACTGGAATCGCCAGGGCACAGGATTAAATCTTATTCAAGACTCATAATTAGCAGCTGCATAAGTTGCTTCAAATACTGCGCAGATCAGCTCAATTAGATACATTAATTATTACAGCAGTACAAATATATATTCTATATGTAAGCTTCTTAGCTCATTCAAGTAAATGTAGTGGGAGTGGTAGTGTAGTTTGTTTTGAACTGTCTAGGGATCAACAACTTCTTATATTATGCCATGAAATATAAACAAACAATTATTTATTTATTTATTTGATCCCTAAATAGAATTATGGAGTCACGGGAATTCGAATGGGAATTTGAATGGGAACGATTTGTTTTCTACTGTCTCGTACATACCTGTTCAAAGTTTCAGTTGGGGATCTCCTTTCTTCCTCATCTTTCTTCCACTGATCCAGCAGCGTGCTGATCTCTGCAGCACTGTCTAGAGCAGCCATTGTTTCACGATAACTTGATATCGTTTCAAAATCCTCTATTTTCAAGCCTGTGTTGAAATCATGTTTAAATGGAAGGCAATGTGACTCTCAAATAACTTGGTCTTGAAAAATCCAGCAAAATTGTCTTCAGCACCGATGTTCTAGTCTTGTATCCTTGATGTCGATATGTAGTCCCTATGGTCAAATCATCTGTTTTCTCCGTAGAATTCCTTCATTTTTTTTGCAAAAATTCTAACTTGATTCAACAACAACATTCGCCATGTGAGTAGACTTACACGAGCCCATTAGGAATATGGACAGCGGGTATCAGCTATTGACCAGGGACATTCGTTCACTCCATGCACAGGGAACCCATGCAATATAGTAATAAAAGGGTTCTTCCATCCTTTCCTTTTCCCTTATACTTTCCTTTCTTTTCCTTACTTCCTTTTATTGTTTCATTCGTTTTTAGTCAGTTGTTCTTTTTTCTTTAATTTATTTTCTTTCTTAAATGATATTTTTCTTTACAAAGTCCGTCTTTCTTTCTCTCAATTTTTACCCCCCAGTTTCCTTCTGTTTCCTGCTGTTTTTTCTTCAGTTTCCTTCCTTCGATTCCTTCCTAGCATTTTTTGTTGTCGATTGGAATGGTTTCTGTTATATAAAATAATGTGGTCCACGATGAATACTGCGTGCATGAAATGACATGACGAAGTCATTCTCTAAATCCAATTAAATTGCAATTAATTAAACCTGACTGTGACATTCACCTCATTCACTTGGCGTTCGTTTAATTAATTCTTATCACTATAATCTGTCAAACCAGTTCCACCACGAATGACCTTTCCAAATAACTAGCTAATTTTATGGAAGAAAATTAATTTCTTTTCCGCCTGATTGGCCCGTATTTGTTACTTATTTCAGAGTCATTGAGTGGGACTCTTCCAGTCACTCTAGTTCGTCTAAAGACAAAACTAAACGCTACGTAGAAACTACAGAAAGGTAGGGACATACTTGAAACTATATATTTGTCGGGCTTTATCATTGATTTACACTACACTACATTCAATGTATTTATTACTGGGAAAACACTTTTTTAATGGACATAAAAGGAGACATTAAGCATACGTCATATTTAAATATACAAACGAAGTTAGAAGCCGAAACGTCGGACGAGCAAACATCTTTTCTTTTTTCTTTCTTTTCTATCACAAAACTACTAAACAAGAAAAAGCAAAAAACTAGACTTGACAATACTAATCTAATAGAGTGAATTCACTGGGGCCGTGAAATAGATATTAGACTAATACAATTTGGTAAGCTAAAAACCATTGTTTTGTTTTTTGTCTCTTTTTGTCTGTCTAACGCCGACTGACATTTGGACATCAGTCACATTAGTGGAGTGATTTTACTTTACCCTGTGAAGCAACTGATGTAAAACAGTCACACAAAAGAAAACCGATGAAAATCATGCGACATCTGCAAAATCTTTTTTTTTTTAGTCGACTACTGACTATTTCACGGGTTAATCATAGAAACTGTGTCCCCCATACCTTATCTGATCCGATCACAAGACAAAAATAATTGAACATATTAATAAATTAAGAAAGTACGCAGGGCAATGCATATCAACTTAATTTACCGATTCGAACTTTTTAACCTTAAAAAGGAAAAGAAAAGCACACATTGGAAAAGAAATTAAGAAAGAAAAAAGAAACCCGAAAAGCAATGTTAATGAAAGCAAAATATAAACTAACAAAAGAAAATTAAAACTGAGAACTTCATTAACCATGAATGATTCATATTTCAGCAGGTTATATTACCCAACAAAACGATGATGAACGTCGTGTTTCACTTCTACGTGGTCCTTGTTTTCGTTTGTGGTGGCCACGCCTTGCCAAAGAAAGAAAAGCTCAATGACAGTAACGTGAATACTTGTCTTTTTGACTGTGGACGCTGTGTGGGAATCCATGGGGAGGATAATTATAAACGCGATGCTTGTATGGAAAAGTGCGAGGAAACGAATGGAGCCAGCAGAGATCCTGACTGTAATAATTCGGATTTTGTGAAAGTTGATAAGTTGGATGAATGCTTTAATGCTTGTTCACACTGTACGTTTATCCATGGGAAGAGTGTTTATATAGGCGGTGCTTGCTTGAAAGAATGTAGGAAAACGAAAGGAGAGAGCATTGATCCTGAATGTAAAAATCCGGAGTTCCTTATGACTGAAGAAGAGAGGGAGTGTCTTGCTAATTGTAAAGAGTGTTGTTTGGAAGATTACGAAAATTATAAGCACGTTTTTTGCAGGTCACAGTGCAGGTATACAAAAGGGGCTAGCAATGATCCCGACTGTACAAAGTTCCAACGGAAATCCGGGAAGAAACATGGCATCAATCGAAAACATTCGTTTTTACACAGAAATAAGAACCTATTTAAGAACCCAGATTACCTTAATAGGTGTGGATAAGAATATATTGTAAATAAATATGTTTATTGCGTAACACGGAATCTTTCAATGTAGAAAAGTAGTAATAAAGGCAGTCTATCAATATAGTAGAAAGTGTCAAATATGTTTCATAAGGCTCAAACATGCACGTAGTAGGAATACCTTTATAGGGTTCCAGTTCTTCGATTTATATAGATACTGGTGTCACAAAACTAATAGGACTGACCACAGAATAAGTCAATACCGTTTTTATTCAAGAGGCTTGTCAGGAAATAAGATAACCGACATTTGATACTGACAGCCGGAATAAAAGTTGTAATTCAGGACTTTATTAGAGGATAAAGCTTTGCGCATGCTGCGAACGAAAAAAGAATCAATATCACGCGTTACGCTAAAAATCCATTGGTCTCGAGGGTTTATCAGTTCGCGCAAAACTGAAAAATCTTTTTTAAGCATCAGAAGGCTAAACGTTCAATCTGAAGTGAGCGATCAGATCAAAAAGTCTTTCTTCAAGATTGTTTACACGCAATCAGTAAATCCATCTCGCACTTACTAATTGAATAAGTTGATTGATAACAAAAGGTTACACGTATTTACCTGGACGCCAATTAACGGTAGGTGTAAATTTATTACTAAATCTGATTCTATTGTTCTGATAGTTTATTTGTAGATGCATGAATTACTCCCACGCACCTCCCACTTTTGCTACAGGACTATAAAAGCTGTCGTTCATCTGGATCAATCATTCATTACTCATCCTGCATAAAATCAGACTGTAAGCCACAAACGGATTGTTCAGTCAGTTTATAATATGGCAAGCTCCAAACGCCGATTAGACTTCGGAACATCCCCACAATCCTCTCTGCTTTACAGTAAGTTTTAACTCCGGGAATAACACTGGCATTCGTTATCAATTATTTTCATAGAGTACTTTCTCACTAATGTTTCCTTTTATTCATTAGTTCCAGATCTTAGTCCATTGGATTCTCATCCACAAGTACAATGCCTCAAGATACCAAAACACCTCAAAGAAGGCAACAAACGCAGAAAGTTCATAGCAAAGCAGATTGAAGTGTTGGAATCTGCCTTTGACATCAACCAATACCCCACGCCTCAAAGATACAAAGCTTTGGCGTTAGCTCTGGGAGTAGAAATTAAGAAAGTCCAGGTATGCATGAGCTCTGTTGTCTATTCCCAAAAGATCCGCTATATATCCAGTGATGGTTGACAAATAAAGCTAATCGCAGTGTCCTATTTGTGTTTTGCAGACTTGGTTTAAGAATGCCCGTGCCAAAAAGCGACAGATGATACGACTCAAGAAAACCGCTCACACAGAACAACAGTTACGAAGATGGAGACGAAGAGCAGAGCTTCGAAGATCCCTCAACGGTACGCCTGCTGCAACGACCCATCCCACACAGAGCGGAAACAGCGTCATGGCCAATACTGATCCAAACCATATCCAAAAAGACTTGGTTTTGCCAGAGCAGATATTTGCAGCGAACGAACAGACAAGCCAGACAGTCCAAAGAGATCGCTCTAGAATAAATTTATTCGGCTCTCAAGTCAAGCCTAGTTTACGGACTCCAAGTTACATACAAGTGACTCCAGCCCCGAGACCCTGCTGGGACTGCTACGCGCATGTTCAAGATTTCCCGCCAAATGTGTTTGCAGCGAAAGAAGAAACTGCCCTTTCCCAATCAACGAGTGCATTCTTTGATACTGCTCTTAGGAGGTTGTTAACACCATCAGATATATTTAATACTATGGTTTTTGATCAAAGGATGATCAAAAAAAAAAAAAAATTATATCGAACAATATAGGACATGTGTAAATATTATAAGGTGTTACAATAAAAACTTTATTTATAAATATAAAAGTGTTGTTCTTGTCTTTCTTTATAAAACCAAAATGTAAGAGAAAATAGAAGCAAAAGAAAAGAAAATAGTTTTTTTTCTTTTTATTCAACTGAAAATTGACTTTAATTATTAATCTGCAATCAAAAGCTTGAATCCAGTTGCGCTTTTTAAAAAAGTCTTTGTAGACGACTATTTGGCCTAAAAATATTTCATCCCATTAAAAAAAGAAAGGAACTTTCACAAATCAAAGAAGCTTGTCATCTAGACTAAATAAAAAATATACTAAAGACTAAAAATAGACTTTAGGAAGCGACGCCTTAAATTAGTGAATTATAAAGGTGAGAAATGGTAGCGTCTTTCAATTTGAATAGGAGTTTTGATTCTATTGTTTCATAAGGATCTCGATTTATCCATTTGTTTATAACACTTCGTTTTGCTTTCTCTTGGTACGCATCGAAAAGTTTGAGTGGTTTCATAAAACCATAAAATACACACCAGTTTAATACAGTTGTTGTTTGTTTGTTTGTTGTGTTGTTCTCTCCCTTGCCACGAGGGTTTTCTCCGGGATCTCCGGTTCTCCCTCCATAAAAAGCAACATGTGAGTTGAGTGTTGTATGTTATAAATATAGAATGTAGTGGTAGTGCGTGTGGAGGGAACCTCACGGAAGAGCCCCGCATGGGGAGTGGTGGTTGTAAAAAAATAGATATGTTTTAATACGAATTAGTAGACCCTATTTCAATCATGTTCTTCTGTTGTCATTTCACAATTACAACTAACTAATGATATCTGTTTCACGGGTTTATGAAAACCCTTCTAAACTATAAGTATTTTATATTACACCAAAGCATTTTTTTTAGAATGAAGGCATTTGACCCGTGAATAAAAATTCTTTATCAATGTGTAATAGTCGAATAGATACAAAAGAAAAACAATGGAATTGAGGTCTACTAAAGTGCGTCTAATATCTATTTCAAAGTTGGAGTTTGAGCTCCACTAAATAAAGCGTTCAGAAAAGAAAAGTTTTTAAAGTTTTTTAATTCATTAAAGAATTCATAAACTACCAGAATCCAAATGACATTCTCTTCAGTATAAGAATCTTCAATAGCCCTGCTTCAATAGTGCGTGTTAAATGTGGTTATTCAGGTTGCGCGCATGTCAGGCTTCATAGAGGTTTGGCATGTCATCAACCACTAGATCGGGATTGGCTAAATTGCATGTTTATAAAGTTATTTCTAGTTCAAGAGTTTGCTTTTGGACTAACTCAACCCTAACTCAATCTTAACTCTAATTCAACGTTAACTTTAAATCAACTCAACTTGTAACTCGCTCATTATCTTGTCTCCACTAGATCACTAGACTTTTTTTTTAGCATTTATTTGCTTCGACTGAAGAACTTGTACAGTCAACTATCAGCAAGCGAAAAAGACGCCACATTACTATCACTAAAAGCGTCCCTAAAACAATTAATCCCATGCTGCCAAGCGGAAAGGCTAAAAGCAGAAAAAACACTTGGTCGAATTGACATTTTTTGCTTGGAATGGTTTCTTCTGAACAAAACAATGTTAAAACAAACACATTCTTATATATACACTGAAACACACTATATATATATATATATATATATCAAAGAAAATGGCATAATCAAATGCGTATATAGCAATGCAGTGCCAAGCATATAAAAAAGAATGACCCATCCGCTAAATTACATTAGCTATTACTATCACATTAACTATTACTATTACATTAACTATTACTATTACTGTGATATTCACCTCATTCACTTGGCGTTCGCTTAATTTACTTTTGCTACTATGACAGACTATGATCTGTCATTATCAGATACGGCTTTTTAATTTCAAACCAGTTCCACCATGAATGACCTTTTCAAAGAACTAGCTAATTTCATGGTAGAAGATTAATTTCTTTTCCGCCTGATTGGTCCGTATTTGTTACTTATTTCCAGAGTCACTGAGAGGACTCTTTCAGTCACTCTTCGCCTAAAGACCAACTTAAACGCTACGTAGAAACTACAACTGATAAAGGTTGGTGTAGGGAAACTATTTGTCGTGCTTTATATTAGAGAGATTTTACCTCCTCGTGAATGAATAGTCAACGTAATACATACAAGTATTCTCTTTGGTTTTACTATGGCTGTTACAAACTAGTTATACTTGTTACTCACTCTACTGATTTATACTACACTACATTCTGTGTATATATTACTATAGGGAAATACTTTCTTACTGCGATAAAACTGGAAGAAAGTCAGCATACAACTAATAAAATAAAAAAAAACTGAACGAAATAAGAATAAAAGACGAGAAATTTTTTTTCTTCTTTTTTTCTAAAAATCACAAAACGAAAAACCGAGAAAAACAAAATCGACTTGAAAAAATAAATGAATAGAAAATTGCGACTCAGAAGGTAAAATATATTCTACGTCAAGAAAAACTAATCCAAAGAGAATTTTTTCAGTGCTTTATAGCACATAGTGAGATAGGCACAAACGATGGCAATCATGGTGAGATCTGCTAAATTTAGTTCTATTAGTCGACTTATAATTTGAATTAAAAAATTAAATGAAAAAGAACAACGAAAGCAATGCCAAAAAAAGCGAGAGTTAAGTTGACAAAAGAAAAATTAAGTCAGAACAAAACGAATTAACTTCATTAAACATGAATGATTCATATTTCAGCAGGTTATATCACCCAGCAAAACGATGATGAACGTCGTGATTCACTTCTACGTGGTCCTTGTTTTCGTTTGTGGTAGCCACGCCTTCTCAAAGGAAGAAAAGCTCAATGACAGTAACGTGAATACTTGTCTTTTTGACTGTGGACGCTGTGTGGGAATCCATGGGGATGATAATTATAAACGCGATGCTTGTATGGAAAAGTGCGAGGAAACGAATGGAGCCAGCAGAGATCCTGACTGTAAAAATTCGGATTTCGTGAAAGTTGATAAGTTGGATGCATGCTTTAGTGCTTGTGCACACTGTACGTTTATCCATGGGAAGAGTGTTTATATAGGCGGTGCCTGCTTGAAAGAGTGTAGGAAAACGAAAGGAGAGAGCATTGATCCTGAATGTAAAAACCCAGAGTTCCTTATGACTGAAAAAGAGAGGGAGTGTCTTGCTAGTTGTGAAGAGTGCATGGACGTAGATTATATGTACGGAGTGTGCACATCTTTTTGCAGGTCAACAAAAGGAGCCAGCAATGATCCTGAGTGTACATCGTTCCTGATGAATTCCGGAAGCAATCAAACTAAAGAGAAGGATGACTGTCTTTCTAGCTGTGAAAAATGTAATGGCGGAAATTACATGTACAAAGCTTGCAAGTATCTGTGCAACTCATCAAATGGAGCCAGCAATGATCCTGACTGTACGAAGTTCCAAACAAATCCGGAAAGAAAGGATACATACCTCGAAAATCAAAAAAAAAAACATAGATAATAATTCAGCTTTGCATGAGAATGAATTGTAAATCAATATATTTATTGTCATACAAAGATTATTTCAATGTAGAAAAGTAGTAATAAAGACAGTCTATCACTATAGTTGAAAGTGTCAATCACAAACACGTAGTAGGGAGATGAATGACCTTAGCGCATGTACTACGGGGTTTGGAGGGAGAGGGCGATTGAAAAAGGGCGTATATATAAAGGCCGCGACTTGACGTATAAGACAAAATCAGCTCAAAATCGGGTCGTGTAAATGGTCCTACGACAGACGTACCGTACGCGGCCTCAAGACTTGTCGTAGCATTTTAAACTTTGGCTTAAAACCCTACGACATGCCGTAAATATGACATAAATATGACGATTTTGACCGAGATTAGGACTGAAATTAGTTGATTTCAAAATAAAATAGCAGATTTCCATGAAAGCGTCTTTACCGGTAATTCTGAATGATCTCATTAAATATCAAGATAGACATGTTTATTTACTGGACTTCTCAACTGTGTATGATGGCATTTTACAAGAAACATTTGCTGTAATGACGAGTAAATTGCACTCGTGTAAATGGTACCAAAATTTGCCGTATGCGTCAAGTCGCGCGCGGCAAATCGTGCCGTGTAAAAGGATTCCAGATTTAGATACTTTTGTTAGTCATAAAACTAATACAACCGCCAGTACCATTTAGAGTGTTAGTTAGAAAATAAGATAACCGAGTTTCGATACTGACAGCCGAAACAACAGATGTTAAATTCAGGACTTTATTAGAGGCTCGCCACCTATAAGGACTACATAATATTTTCTAAAGTAAAATGGAGACTAAAATTTTTAGCCTTACGAGATTTCCTAAGCAAATCTTTGCTGCACACGCAGAAGAATCCCTCAGCTTCTCCCCCCCCCCCTCCCCCCCGCCCTCCTTCCCCTGTCTTCAAAATTATTTACACGCAATCAATAAAACCATCTCTTGATAACAACAGGTTACACGTAATTACCTGGACGCCAATTAACGGTAGGTGTAAGTTTATTACTAAATCTGATTCTATTGTTCTGATAGTTTATTTGTAGATGCATGAATTACTCCCACGCACCTCCCACTTTTGCTACAGGACTATAAAAGCTGTCGTTCATCTGGATCAATCATTCATTATTCATCTTGCATCAGATAAGAGTAACCTACAAACGGATAGTCACAGTTCATTTTTAAAATGACAAGCGTCAAATGGCGATTGGACCTCGGTACATCCCCGCAATCGTCTCTGCTCTACAGTAAGTTTTGACTCTGGGGTTTAACACTGTTATTCAATATGCTATTAATGCTGTTCGCTTAAATTCCCAAACGCTTCCCATCGTAGAGTACTTTCTCACCAATGTGTCCTTTTATTTATTAGTTCCAGATCTTATTCCATTGGATTCTCCTTCACAAGTACAATGTCCCAAGATACCAAAAACCCGTAAAGCAGGCAACAAAGGGAGAAAGTTCGTAGCAAAACAGATTGAAGTGTTGGAATCTGCCTTTGACATCAACCAATACCCCACACCTCAAAGATACGAAGCTTTGGCGTTAGCTCTGGGAGTAGAAATTAAGAAAGTCCAGGTATGCATGAGCTCTGATGTCTATTCCCAAAAGATCCGCTATATATCCAGTGATGGTTGCCATATAAGGCTAATCGCAGTGTTGTATTTGTGTTTTGCAGACTTGGTTCAAGAATGCCCGTGCCAAAAAGCGACAAATGATACGACTCAAGAAAACCGCTCGCACAGAACAACAGTTACAAAGATGGAGACGAAGAGCAGAGCTTCGAAGATCCCTCAACGGTACGCCTGCTGCAACGACCCATCCCACACAGAGCGGAAACAGCGTCCTTGCCAGTACTGATCCAAACCTGGTTTTGCCAGAGCAGATGTTTGCAGCAAACGAACAGACAAGCCAGACAGTCCAAAGAGATCGCTCTAGAATAAACTTATTCGGCTCTCAAGTCCAGCCTAGTTTACGGACTCCAAGCTACGTACAAGTGACTCCAGCCCAAAGACCCCGCAGAGACTGCTACGCGCCTGTCCAAGATTTCCCGCCCAATGTGTTTGCAGCGAAAGAAGAAACTGCCGTTTCCCAATCAACAAGTGCATTCTTTGATACTGCTCTTAGAAGGTTGTTAACACCATCAGATATATTTAATACTATGGTTTTTGATCAAAGGATTATTTGAAAAAATAAATGGTTGATCGAACGATATGAAGAATATTTGTAATTTTATGAGAAGTTGCAATAAAAACTTGATTTATAAATATAATAGTGTTGTTCTTGTCTTCTTTAAAACCAATTCAAAATCTAAGGGAAAAGAAAATAGTTAAGGATTTTCTCGTCTTCCATTGAAAATTGCTTTTAATTATTGAATTTGAATCAAAAGTTTGAATCGACTTGCGGCTTTTCAATGTTTTCAAAAAATGTCTTGAAAGAAATTGTAGAAGTTGCTCCAAAATTATTTCATTTCAATTTGAAGAAAACTTTCCAAAATCAGTAACATTTTACTTAGACTAGATAAAAGACTAGAAAAAAGAATTTTGGAAGCGACGTCTTAAATTAGCGAATTAGCGTCTATAATAATATAATAGTGTTGTTCTTGTCTTCTTTAAAACCAATTCAAAATCTAAGGGAAAAGAAAATAGTTAAGGATTTTCTCGTCTTCCATTGAAAATTGCTTTTAATTAATAGAAAAAAGAATTTTGGAAGCGACGTCTTAAATTAGCGAATTAGCGTCTTTCAATTTGAATAGGAGTTTTGATTCTATTGTTTTATAAGAATCATTTGTTAACAACTCTTTATGCTCTCTGTTGGTAGGAACAGTTAAACTAAGTGTCTTAAATTGCACAAAAGCATTTTTTAAATTTGAAGTGAACTCGAGAATTGTCGAAATGACTCCGCTACGCGTCGTGCTTCTCCTAACACTTCTCTCGCGTACTGCCAACCCTCGCGTGCCTTATAACTGCACACAGCACGCGCGCGCGTTTCCTATTCAATATAGAAAATTGTCTATATAGTGCGTATCAAATGTGGTCATTCAAGTTGCGCGCACGTCAGGTCCCATTTTTGCTTTATAAAGGCTTGGTATGAGAACCTCAACAATCCCTAAATCATTATACTTATATATTTACCATTTATTTGCTTCGATTAAAGAACTTGTACAGACTATAAGCAAGCGAAAAAAACCGCACATAATTTAAAAAGCGTCCCCTAAAACAGACCAATGCTGCAATGCGGAAAGGCGGCGTCATCTTACTACCACTACCAAATTGCTTTAAGAATTTTCTCTCAGTCAAATTTGAAAGTCATTTGTGAAGTGTGATCGTCTGGGTAAGAGTAGTCTTGAGAAAAACTGTTGTTGGTGGTGACTGACGTTTCGACAACCTGAGCGGAAGTCGTCGTCGATGTCAAGACAATTGGTGCTAATTAACTGAACAAAAGAAAGTGTGCAAAGGAGTCTGGTAGTGGTAATAAATGATGCTATGATACAAGTGACCTATTGGCAATCAAGTGCATTGTGGGACTGATTTAGGGGACGAAATGGACGCTATCAAGGAAATGTCTCCCTAAAAAATCATACAATGCACTGAAAAGTCAAGTCGACCCAGATTTTCCCCTCAAACTCAAAATGGCTAATACAGCTATTAAAAGCTTATAAAATAAAATAACTTGGAATGCAAAAATAAGCTTAATATTATGTTCTCTTTAGTTTATATTTATTTACATTAGTGTGGTTTCACTTGGCATATGAAAGGCTGTTGTATATTAAAAGAGTATCGACTTCTCTTCATTTTACTTAGCACTTTTTCACAGGCCTAGTCAGAAATCACTCTATTAGATTTTTGTATAAGCAAACTAGTGGACTTAACTGAGCTCTGATTGGAAAAGCTACTGGCATTATATTTATTTTTAATAGAGCGTCTCCTCTAATAACAATGATTACTCATATTCCAGGTAAAAAATACTTGGTTATAAAATGATAATAAAATCCAATTCAAGACAATTACTTTCTGTCATCTTATAATTCTCGACTTTAACCTATGTCATCAAAACAATTTCCAAGACTTGTGTTCAACAAACATTCCATAGACTTAAAGAGCATACACTTTGTATCTCAGCCAAAGTTCTAGCTAAAAGAAATCTTTGATGCAGAGATTAATTATACTTATAATTGAGTTGAAATGTATGTGTATGCCATTTTTGTGTCCTTAATTGAGGGGCACAAAGAGGATGGACAAATTATGGAGGTCGAAAATCATTTTTTTATCGCAACTTACTTCAATATTTTCATAACAGTAATCATCAAAATAAAGTCAAAAACAATCAACTACTGACTTAAAACATATCATTCCAATCAAAAGAAGATATAACTAGCTAAAAACTAGTGTGAGCTGCGTCAGTGTTTCTAATGAAACAGTAATGATGAAAAGGTAAATTATACACTGTGAAAAAGAGGAAAACATTTACTGACGTTTCGGACGCTAGTCCTTCGTCGGAGTAAAGAGAAAGAGTTGGTAGAAAGGAGTGTATATAACATAGAATAAGACAAAAGAAACCAATGAGAACAAGGTAGGCAAGGAAACAAAAAAAATTAAAAGACAAAAGAAAAGGTTAGTTGAAAGTCTTACTCTTAGTACCAACGGGATTAATGAACAATTTACGAACGTCAGTAAGTTTTTTCATCTTTTTTATGGTGTATAATTTACCTTTTCAACATCACTATTCCAATCAAAGTTACCCATTTCTAATGCTTTGAAAAAATGCATGACAGAATTGCGTGACAGGATTTGACTGGTAATCAATCGAAAACCAAACATTAAAAATACAAAATTATTTTGGTAAAGCTGTTCTTATAATGGTATAGACAACATATTCAACAAACATGCACTATGACGTCACTGTCATTATAACAATCTATTGTTTAGACGCAAAGGATGACGGTTGCCATTCACTGAAAATTGTTCTAAAACCCGTATCAATCCATGGAGAAAAATAGGATAGCCAGAAAATTTTTTACATATTATATTTTTAGATTTTAGGCCATTTTCGATAAAACACTTTCGTTAGGAGCAAATTCTGTATAATTTTCTATTGGATTTGGCGATTCTATCCTCCACATAAACAAACAGTGACATCATAGTGAATTAGGGCAATTGATATTGAAGTTTACACATAACACATAACTGCGAACTGCAAAGAGCCATAAATAGTTGATATAGGGTTGTTTTAAATACCCACACCAACTACCCCTCCATAATCAAACAAAATCACACTGGCTGCATTTCATTGTCCCTGACTTCTGCTTGTGCTTCAAGTATGTCTGATAAATGACACTGGGTTCTATGGTGATCAAGGCAAGATGGAAGAAATAGCTTACCACAAGTAGGACATTTCTTTGGCTTTGATGGGCCAAGGGACTCACGAATATCCATTATGTATATGAATGTCATGATGATATTCTTGGCTATAAACACCGACACATCCTGGTTGTACTTGAACCAAAGAATCAACCTTATGATAGAAAATGGCACGTTGACCAATAAAATATAGCTCAGTGAGTAGAGAACCTGGAATGAAACTGGTCGCACTTGTCCATCAAATTTGTTGACACTGAGCTCAAGGAGTGCAAGAGTTGGGAGAAAGAAATTAATGCAAGCAAATGCAATGATAGCATTTTCAAGAGGCGCAGGCAAATTAATTATAAAGTCATTTAAGAACAAAATGTCCATCAAATCGATGCTGTCCATCAAATCAAGGGTCACGCCTCCTGTCAGTTTGTCAACATACCATTTTCTGCTTGAGTGTGGATGAGCATTGTGATGTGAGTTTACTAGCAGCAGAAACAGTATTGGGGTTATACACAAGGCAATCTTGAGAATATTTTGACCATATACTTTCACATCTTCAAGGTCGTCTGCATAATTCTTGAAGATCACAGCGACTTCAGGAACAAGAGTGATGCTTGTATAGGCAAGCCAAGCAACAAAAGCGTAGGGCAATTCATCTGGGTAGTCTTCACGGTAACGACCGTCTATTTGGTTAACATTTCTTCTAGCTTTCCAACTGAATTGTAAATTTAGGACAATTGGGAAGCCGAAATTTCATCCAAATGTCGCAGTGAACTTTGGCCATGAACACTACGATAAGCCATACGATGAGGACGACTATATCTGTCGTTATGAAACCAAGGTACGACGAAGTTTTGCTTTCTGTTACTAAATAGTAATCCAAGACTCCTCCTTGAAGCAACAGAAGCAGAATACAGAGCACCTTTCCAAAGATTTCCCAGTGGAATCGACAAGCGGCCATCTTGAATGTCTTGAATCCCACTGTATTTTTTCTGTTTCTTTTTTTGTACAAAGGCTTTGTTCTCGACGATATTTTTAAATTCTTTTGTAATCTTTAGTTTACCATTTGGTGCTTACACTAAAGAACTGAACTAGAGATTCTAAGCGTTGAAGTAAAATCAGCCAGTAAATGTCTGAACGAGCCTCAGTCAGATCGCTGATCTTTCTGGAATAATGACACAGGTTACCCATAACACGCCTTTACAAATTCTAATTCCGAGGTCATCGAGGTGTGACACCAGACTAGTATTTTAAATAGAACCCATTGTTTACAGTACAACTGTCGATAGCGATCTCCTAGCGTTCAAAAAAGCAAAAAGCGATTCTAATGACATGTAAATTACTTGAAGTCAGTCACTGGCTGTGCCCGTGCCTTCTTTAGTGTACTTGGAGAGTCCAAGGGGTAAAATATGAGCTGGGATTCGCCTTTTTGGGGCTGGCAAAATTAAATTTTATGCACTGGGAATGGGATTCACAAAAAAAGAAAGAGAGAACAATCAAAGAGATTTAGGCAAAACATGGGCTGCGAAATGGGATTAGGAATTTCTCCCTGCACGACCCACTTCTTAAGGAAGAAAGGGGGGTGGGTGGGTGGGTGGTTGTCGTGGCCACTGGTCTCTCAGGGGTTTCAGAACGCGTTACATATCATCTTCCGGCCGTTATATAGAACGCTTTTATACTTACATGGTGTTGATTTTGCCAGCTGATAGGGAAGAGCTAGAGAAAATTGTAATTCCGTTCTCATCCCCTCCTTCTGGACTATTGGCTGCACCTGCATGTGGCATATCAGCCATATATTTTTTTACTGGGAGAGGAAGCCAGGGAGGAAGCCAGGGAGGAAGCCAGGAAGGAGGGGGATGGGGGAGACCTTTATCGTTGTTATATATAATGGTGCTGTAAAGCTTTTTATCGCAATTTTGCAGTCTCTTTGGAGATTTTAAAAGCTTTTTGAGTGTTGAAAAGTACAAGTTAAACAGAGTGACAACATAACAATGAATCACATAGATGTTGTCCAAAAGCGATCGATTCCTTTGCATTCCTACTTTGTTATATGGTAAAGAATTTCATAGAGTAACCTTATGGCCGGATTCGCGTCATCGATAACAGCATTAGTTCAAACAAAAAAGAAAAGATCTTATATAATTGGAAAGTTAACAATGTCAAGAAACAAATATGAATTGGTTAAATTTCGTGACAAATATTGTTTGTTCTTGGCTGTCCATGAAATTAAAACTGGGAAAATCCCATTTTCATTTCAAGAGTAATAAACGACATTTTTATCAAACATTTTAAAATGATGAATAAGTATATTTCTTCATAACGATAGCTAAGAAATTGTCTTGTCAAAAAGGGAATATCCCCAATTCATTTCAAGTTTCAGCCAGTTCATTACATACGAGTTAAAATAGCGTCCGGCTATTCAAACATTCTGATGGCAATGTCATTAACTGGAAAACAATTGAGTAGATTTGAGAGCTGAAAAATATCGGTCAAAAAGGACGGTATATTATATGGTGTGAAGAGTTTTTGGTATGCAAATATGACAGCCGTAAAGCAAGAAATTTATTACGAACCAAGATGCTCTACTGTCATGTGCACCTGTTCTCGGAGGTTCGACCACCGCGATTCTGTAGACCAAAACTAACTCAATACAGTAATACTTTCTGATTTGGTTGGCGACTACGATGCAGCGTGGATGGATTCTGTTAGTGTTGTCTATTGGAGTAATATTAGGTAAGAATGAAACAGTAATATAGTTGTCTATTATAGGCGAATGCACGGCTTTGAATAGTGCCGAATGAGGGGACTACAAATTGCCAACGTCAACACTTCTGGCTTGTAAGTGTGAAAGACCGATTCTACACAAACTCCACAATTTTAACTCCAGACAAATTAGGAGAACTACGATGGAAAAATCAGCCCTTACGCGACTGCTGCAGCAAGTGCTGTAGACAGAAGCTCCCCAAGGATGCTTATAGTCCGTAAAGGGGGAAAATGATGATCATGCTCACTTTCTGGGTCATTCAGATTATATATAGCTGAATTGCAATAGCAGTTTCATTTTAAAGGAATCAAAACTCCTAAATTTTGCATCAGTTATCCTAAGCAATGGATAACGTTGACACAAGCAAGCAATCGATTGAAATAACTAGACTGCAAATGAATCGAACTCATGGTTGTTGCCGCCAAAAGTGCCGCACCTAACAGCCTTTCGTCTGGGATGTGATGTAATAGTCGTGCATCATATTCAGGCTTGTCACATTTTACAAAACCTTTAGTCGATACAAAAAGACAAGAAAACCCTGTCAGAAATTCAAACAGGTTTGGTTTCAATTGTTTCATAAGAAAAAAATCACTTGGAGCTTACCTAAAAAAGCTTACCCTTAAAAACTTTCAGATATAATTCCAAATTATTTAAGACTCGAGGGGTTGACTTCATGAAAGTAAAAATTAAAGGCTGCAAGAAATGGACCCTGGAGGATATTTACTTAATAACGGTGAATCTTGTCCGATATTTTTTAAATCGAGTCCATTTACTCGACGAGTTATATTTATGTCTTGTTCGTATGACTATCATAGAATAAAAATGGAAGACCGACTGTAAGGTTTATACAATTTAAAGCCCGAAATTCATCTGGAGATGAACTGTCCATAACAACCAGTATAATGACGATCGACTTAGTCTGAACATTAATACTCAAATGAAGTAACTCGAAGCTGCATGAATCATAACTGACTTTGAAAAAAACATTTATTATAACATTTAAGTATAAAACATTGAAATGAGTCAAATATGATCAAGAAGGCATAGCACCGACTAACAATGTAACATGGAAATTTAGCACCTGCCGAGTAGGCAGACCACGAATTTTGTCGAGAACTGGTTTTCACTGTAAATTGAACATCAATTATCGAAACTTCATTCTTCTTTCTATGCTTTAAAAACGATCCATATATTAAATCGATCTGTGAGCTAAGAGTATTATAGTTCTAATTATGATTTTCAAAACATTGTTTTTTTATTAACTTCTTATAAAAACAATCTTAAAAATGATCCCTCGAAACGTCGAGAAAAAAAAAACTTTCTCGTTCCTAATTTCATCATGAGAACATTGTTTTTCGCCATTTCTAATGCAGAGTCCTCAGTTTCAGTTTTTGTAGTAATCAGGAAAAAAATGCACAGCTTGAAATAAAGGTAATCTATACGCCGCGGCACATGTACTGCTCAGTCAGTCCTTTGTAAAAGTATAGGTGCCAGTGATCATGTTTGTACATGGAAGACTAAAAAACGTTTATCTGACGCCATGCTGTGTTGCATTTAGTTCTGATTGATTCAAAGTAAAAGCAAATTTAAAGGGACTATGTTTAGACTAGATATTATCCTGTGATTAAAAGGTTTAAGATATGCCGCCATGAGGTGATGCCCCACAAATCAGAACTCCGTGCCTTCTTCAGTGAACTTCAGTGGAAAGAGATGGTTGTGGTTAATTTTTATCAAATTCATGCTAATGCTAAATCTATTCCATCTGCCTGAACAAATGGTGGAATTGATGTTTGTTATAGATAAAGCCGTATGTGCACATTTGTGTGGTTAGAATGACCGATAAATTGACGAGAAAAAATACCTTATATTCCAGTTTAACTGTTTTTTTAAAAGACAATGTCGACCCACTTCAATCTACCGTTTTTCTTTCTCACACTAGTTTTTAGCTAGTTATCTCTTCTTTTTTATTCTTGAGTGTAGTACTTTTCTTTACTGGTAACACTCGAGAAGATACGTCATGCCTCATGTTTGTCGTCTGAAATAAGCAAATATGTCAAATATTATATAACTTATTGTGTTTCCATAGTGACGAACCATGTATTGGGACAGCCACCCACCTGTAGTATGGACGAAGTGAAGAAAGACTGCAGAAACTGTTCACGTGACTTCATTAACAGTATGATCAGGGAAGACCAGCTGTCAAACTGTAGGTAAGATAGTACCGTGCCTTGCTATAAACTAGTGGATAAAATCGACAGTTAGTACAACCCTTATACCCAGGCCAGAGGCAATCAACAGTCCTTACAGCCAGCGGTAATTGACAGGAGGTCGGTCCTTGCAGCCAGAGGTAATTCGCCAGCTAGCACAGTCCTTGCAGCCAGCGGTAATCCACAGGTAGTACAGTACTTGTAGGCAGCGGTAATCGAAGTTATATGATCAAGGAAGACTTTGTCAAATATCTGGTAAAATGCATGGCATCCCCTTGTATCTTTCAGTGATACATACAAGAAAATGCAATCTTGCGTTCACGACATTGTCTTTGCCAAATGCTTCGCTTCATTGGTCAACAGAATCTCCTCCCTTAAGGAAGGTTTGGAAACTCTTTTACAATTGTATCTGCAATCGTTAAACAACCTTGATGTGATGTTCTGCGGAAAAGAGATTGGTAAAAGAGTCAATCTGACTACAATTCCCTCGGGATCATTCGTGAAGATGTATGCACCATGTGAGCAGCAGGCTTACATCGATGGACCAAAATGTGCGCTTGACTTTTACAACGCATTTAAAGCTAACAAAACAGACCCATCCTTATGCAGGCGAGTTATATATTATGTTTTTTAATTACTTCATGATCAAGCCATAAATTAATTCATTTCCATATCTTGGCTTATGCATGAGACTCTAGGTCCGTTCGCGCCCACCCTCTTGGTCCTTCTTTCTTGTATTCTTCTTTTCTTTTTTCTTTATTATTTGTCAATTATCTTGTCTCATTATTGAGAAATTTGAAAAGCCAATACAGGCGTTTTCACTCAAGTGAGATATAAACAGCCATAAACAATAGAAACTTTCTGCACAGTATTTGCATAAAAATAGAGTTCAATTTCCGGAGGATAGAAAATGTATTGTTTTGGTACCCCATAATGGCCGCTGTGACGTCATGTGAAAACGCTCTATAAAGCTGTTAAAAAATCTCTTTTTATGGAGTGAAAACAATGAATGGTGTATGCAGTAGGTTAAAGGATCCCTTTATCATTTTCTAATGATATCTCTAAATCAATATAATTCTACTTGACTCACAGAAAATACATAAATACCAAAGACTGCGAACATGACGTGAGGAAGACATACTGCAAAAACGAAATGGCCCCAGAAGTTGATCTTTTCTATCCGTTCTGTACCGCTCCTCCAGAGGTCCACGGGACTGCACGACTACACGGCTCCGTCACAGAATCAGTGGTCACCTTTTCTGTGTTGATGGTCCTAAAGCTATTGCTAGCGTAGTTGCGATTGTAGTTAATGTTAATGAGTTTTTCTCTTTTAGATAAGTTACCGCGAGGCGCATACATGGATTATTGTTAATGCACCAATCCCGCACTCATTGTTCTACCCTGAAAATTGTACAAATGTCTGTCTTTGAATCAATGCAAATCTAAAATAACATGAAAAAAATCCATAACTACAAAAAAATCTTATGAATCAGAGTTTCTCGCGGATCGGCTTTCTGTATTCCATTTGGAAAACTACTCACTTTTTGGTTGGGCACTCAAGTATCCCTCATTCGGTGTCCGTCCTTTCGCGGGGGTGTATATTGTGGATTTAATATTAAGCCGCGGTTATAGCCCCGATTGTTTTTATTTTTATTTTAATGTTTTTATGCTACGAAGGCAAATTTAATGTTAAGTGTTATGCAACTCCCACCCTTCTCTAATATACCCTCAATCTCAGTCCCAAAAATATAGGTTCACTTTTTCAAAAACCCAATACGAAGACTGCGAGAAAGGAACGAGGGCATCAGAGGCCTACATATGTCACTGGATTTTAATCAATAGCTTTTGATAACGGAAATACGGTTGACCAGTATTATATTTTCGTCCTCGGATCGTCTTATTCTGATTAAAACATATACAAATAGAACGGGTGCTGTTTAATGGCTTTACCCAAGATAATGAAGGGTCGTCTAGCTCATAGTTTGAGTATTATAGTACACAGTATTGCTCCAGGCTCAGTGTGGGCAACAAAATTTTAGTCACAAAAGGGACCATTACTTCGAACATAAGATACTGCAAATGGACACAAATATTTGCGACTCAGCATATAATGGAATGAATATGGATGCCCTTAGTAAAATAAAGAATATAATATTACGTACGACACTACAGCTGATTGACGGCTTGGAAATCTCTAAAACGTGTGAGTGGGTTTGATTCCAAATGGGTGTGTCCCGTATCTCTAATACCCATCTATTTTCATTCCTATGAACATCTTTCTGATGCTAAAGATGACCTCGGACGTATCTTAGCCTCTGTACAAAAACAATTCTTAGAACAAGGAGTTGGCAATCTCTTATGAATGCGTATACGTTTATTTGCCGTGGAGGAAATTAGTTAACTTAAAGTATTCAAACACTTCCTTACACTCGCGTGGGTGTCAAATATCTTCTGCAGATGCGATGAATGAGGTTTACGTATGGCGCACGTAAGTCAGTCTCACTTTAGGACATTTATTCCAAGAATGTCGCAAATTCTCGAATTAACTGAAAGCTAGAAATTTTACTCCCGTGCCGTGGATATTACAGATTGAAAGAATATTAACTATATTTTTAACATTCACCAATTTTGAGAAAACAGTAGTCTTGAGAGGGTATACTCCGTTTTAGTTCACGTTCAAAGCAGGTCATAAAAATATTTTGTTGCCCGACAATAATAAAGTATATTTGCATTCCTGAGGATACTAACAACTACTACTGTGTTGAAAAGAACGACATATTGAGGTGGGCGCCATTAATCCTGAACTTCCTTAGAGCACTCATCACGTGTTGTTGGATATCGATGGACTGCACAAAATTTCGATATATAATAACTTATGATTATACCGACTATTTCCTGATCTTTCAATGCTATCATCTACCGTATATTATATCTTATATGTTTTTTATTCCAAATGAAAAATATTATTTCAAAACTTTTATCCTTTGTTAGCTGGCAAACATAATCGGCAGTTTTTACGTTACCCGCAACGTTAACACTCAAGGAAACTGTAAATCTATGTTCAAGAGTGACCAAAACGCCATAATACTCAAGCGAATGAGACGTGGCCAAGAAATTTGAAAGCTTAAGTATTCCTCGCCATTGTCAGAGAACTAGGTCGGACCTTAATTCGAAAAAAAGTCTGGTTTTATTTTGAATTTTCGGCATGTTGTTTTCGACGATCGAATGTTTTCTTTTTGTCCATTTTGTATCGTTTTACGAATCATCAGCCGTGCCTACGTAAGTGGAACTTCCTGAAAGAGGTTTCTCTTTCCGCTGTTTGAGATGCTTAGCATGAGTGGTTTGAGGGTCGAAAAAGCTACCAACCAGTTTATCCGGCCTACGTTTGTAATAAGAGATTATTTATTTAGATTCAAGATGATACGTGTCTTCATTTGTAAATGATTGCTTGCAATCATTTTCAAGTGAGTATAGCAAAAGTTAAAACACTAAATCGTCATGTTTGTTCACATGACTAAAGAATGAGTAATAGTACGTACATGTCTCTATTGATACATGGTTTTTAGGGCCACAAAATCGATAGCTTTCTAATATTTCCAAGAAAATGGCAAAATATACAACACATACACCCCTTGCACTGAGTCCCGAGAGGTACTGTTCTGGGGCACAAAACAATGGATTGTTTTGCACAGGAAAAGACGGCCTATTGTTTTGTCAATGCAAGGGATCTATACGCCAGTTTGTCTCATAACGAGAAAAAATGGAGGAATACATTCGATGAAACGAATAATGATTAGATAATAATAATAATAAATAGTTCTATGCATGTCTTTATGTACAAAAGTGTCGGCGATTGGAAGTCGTTAAGGCAATTCGTTAAGGCTATTCTTCCCCGGTCCGACAAAGAAAATAAGGATTAAAGAAAATAGAGAATGTTCTCTTTTTCGTGCGGTTTCAGGCCAATTAGGACAAAACCACCTTAAGATGTAACAGTGTTAAAAATAACCATAGTGAAAGGTCATTATCCAGTTTGGTGGCAAGTTTGTGTTTCAAAATCAATTAGAATAGTAGTCTCTGTCTAATGATGTGTCTGTCTAATTATCGAAAATGAAAACTTATGTTCCACAGTGTTAAAAATAACGGTGAAGCTGAAAGGATGCCAAAGTCGCAATCAAGTTTGCTCTACCTGTCTGAGAGGCTTTGCACCATCACGTGATGGCAGCCATGACAGGAGGCAGGAACAATTGAATCTGATCAATCTGATTTACTAGAGAAATATTTTAGTTTCCCAGGGCAAAAGGCTCTTTTGTGTTGCGTCTCCTGTAGAACGGCCATCACGTGATTTGATTTGATTCCCCGTCGCTCGTAAGATGTTGTTTAATTACCAAGAAAATGTGCCCCTTGTATTGTTCAGGTCAAAAATAGCTCCCAGCACGGCTTAAAAAAGACACCAGCTCAATGTTATAGTTTTGCGGTTTTTAAAACCCATTAAGACTATGAATAACTAACTGTTTAAATAATTTGTCTATCGATCAGTGAAGCAATTAGCAACTTCCTCTCAAGGTGTGGAATGTGTAGCCACGGGAGGTCATGGAGTCAAGAGGAATAGCATGAACACTCGATCAGGATATTCACAAACACTTGGTTGACCACGTATTTTCCACTTGTTTGACGTACGAAACGGTCTCTCGTACTTTCGAGTTCTACTCCTGACACACGAAAACAATATATCCAACAATAAATATTCAAATAAACAGGAAGGACAAAATCGACCAAGTAAACGAATAGATACAACCGAAATAAGAAAGTAAGGACTAAAGGAAAAGAAGGGAAACAACGAAAAAAAGGATAAACCAGAACGAAAGAAACATATTTAATTAAAATACTTTTTCTTTTTCTGGAAACAATAAGCTGCTAGCAAATAATGAGTTAACCCTCATCAGTCATAATTTGTCAAATTTCAACTTTCAAAGTTTCAAAAGGATGCTGCTCTTCCTAGTGCTGGAGTAGGATTATTAATTTAAACTCATTTGCATTTTCAGCCGCCATTTTGACAAAGGGTCCATTGCCATGCTTCCTGGAAGCAAAACATTCATTATCCCTCATCTTGTCTCTATCATAAATATACGCTAACGTACTAACTAGCTAATGATTTCTAAATGGTTCTAGCATGTGGAGGCAGCTTGTTTTTACATTCGAGGGATTGCTGTTGTCGATAATGGTAATACAAGTTAACAGTAGTCTACATTATTGACCTCAAGTTAAGAGGGTGTGCATGATCTTCAGCGGAACGAGTCAGTCTTGAACTTGTTCTGAGCTAATGGCTCATTTCAAAGCAACAGACTGAGATATCAAAATCGATTCGAGCTGTGATAAGCCGAGTCCTAGCTAGCCGAAATAGTGGGCATCTTACTACGTAATGTGAAGTTGCATGGCGCGTCTCTAAATAATGCAATGATACGGAAAAGAACAAATAGAAAAAAAATCTATGTGAAATTAGACTTGTTGTATATTTTCATTAAAAAGGCCATTATATAAAGGTTTAAGCATAACATTTTACGCCTTAGAAAAGAGATATATTGGCTCTTTCTACCAAGAAAATCGACCTCTAAGCAGCATCTGAGATAATAAGCCTGCTCACTATCCATCCCATATGACATGGGACATACAACATTGTTCGTATCGAATACCCTTCTCTATATTTTCATTAAAAAGGTCCATTATATAAAGTTATAAGCATAACATTTTACACCTTATAATAGAGATATACTGGCTCTTTCTACCAAGAAAATCGACCTCTAAGCATGCAGCATCTGAGATAATAAGCCTGCTCACTATCCATCCCATATGCCATGGGACATACCACATTGTTCGTATTGAATACCCTTCTCTAAATTTTCGTTAAAAAGGCCATTATATAAAGGTATAAGCATAACATTTTACACCTTAGAAAGAGATATATTGGCTCATTCTTCTAAGAAAATCGACCTCTAAGCAGCATCTGAGATAATAACCCTGCTCACTATCCATCCCATATACCATGGGACATACCACATTGTTCGTATTGAATACCCTTCTCTATACTATTGCCAGTTCACAGACAAATCAGTTATATATAACGGAAATCCGAGAATCACTAAAAGCCGGAGTTCCGATTGACGTGCATTATATTTTTTCAATATCTTTTTCGAAACGATGCTTTGCAGCAAGTGAAGCAAATAAGACTGTGCCAACACGACCTCGTTCCATATTGAAACAATATTGCTTTATGGTAGGCCATCAAGAATTCCCTTGAATATCTTCATTTTTATTGTCAAAGTAGTCGATATCTACAGGTATTCTCTTATGCTATCTTGTTTTACTATTACTATTCTCTTGAGAATAAGATTCTTCGTTCAAGTTGTATCCATATTCATGCGTCTTCTGTTCAAAAGCAAACAATGAAATAATACTCTAGGGACTGTATACACGTTTACACGATGGTCCTAAAACTGACATTACTGAATAGTATCAAATTATTTGGATACACAAAGCAGTTTGTTCAGGCAGGGCAGCTAAGGAAATAGAAACAATACCGATTATTGAACTAGACCTGATCACCAGAGGATACAAATGATGACCCGATGTCACGAGGAAGCAAGCAGGAAACCTGCTCTAGGATGGGACTAGAATGTCTGAAGTTAGAGAAAGTCTAGGCAAAGTGAACACTGAAAAGAAATTTATGCCCATAAAAGCGCTTTGTTGTTTGTTTTTGCAATTCTCGGCATGACATCACTTGACGTCAGCCATATTGGATGAAAACAATACAGACTGATGGCCGACAGGTGTCCCATATCAGACTCCTTGAAATAAGTAATGATCATGATATATCAAAATCGATCACTCAGAACTTAAGTGGACCTTTATCCATGTCTACCTTTCACAACATAGCACCCATCTCAAGGACACTAGTATCCAGTCTACTATCATCAGCTATTGTTGATTTTTGGAAAAACATTTTGCTTTTCAACTACCAAATCAAATTGAGAATACCTTGCCTGGGAAGATGTAAACTTTGTACTCAGGTGTAATTGTTTCCTATTTCATAACACGTGTTTTCCTATTTCAGATCACGTGTTTTCCTATTTCAGACCACGTGTATACCTATTTCAGACCACGTGTTTTCCTATTCAGATCACGTGTTTTCCGTATTTCAGACCACGTGTATACCTATTTCAGACCAGGTACTTTTAGAACAAGTTTCATTCCTATTTCAAACCACGGGTCATTGCATGCTCTGAGAATACGTTTGTCTTACTGGCGAATAAAGAAATCTTACTCAAGAGAACGACAATTTGAATTGGAAAAACATCCGTGTAATTAATCTTTTGACAATTTTTTTTCCCAGATACCGTGCAAGTTTTAACCAGATTAGACATTTCGCTCCCACATGAGATTCCCACTGAGGAATCTTTCAACCAATCAGCGCGCGAGACATATCTACACACTTTGTTTAACACTTTGAATCTCATTTTAAAAATAGGTCGATTTAACGAGAGATACGAGTCCATTGCAAATGTGTTTTGAAGAGATGCCACATGCCGTTTCCTTCATGAAATTTGCGTAAAGTGCATGATTGGGCGAAAGAAGTGTTTGCTGCAACTAAAGTCATTTGCTAATTATGATAAATAATAATAAATATAATGAATGTTTGAAGTTTTTTTATTTGCCGGTACACGAAGGATTCATCTCCTTTTTTTACTTCTTTTAAACCAGGTCAACGATACAAATAACTTGATGCTTGATGCATCAATGTGTTTATCAACTTATTTTTAGCAAGAAAGATTGAGAAGTTAAACAATAAGCCTTGCTTTATCACATATCAAACATGAGAGAGCTATATCTTCATTTGGAAGGGCCACAAATTAGTGTCAACTAGCAGACTAAGTTTTGTCCCCTTTCAGCAAGATTTCCTGAAGTACTTGAATTGTAAATGTGGCCGGATAATGCAAAGAATTTTACTGAGGCACTGAAATCATAGTAATAAGAACTGTTCCAAATATTTCTTGAGCAAAAGTTATACGAATTTCAATTTTCTTGAAAATTGGAAAATAGTTTTTTGGAGTGGAGTTTAAAATCGATCTCGCTCTACGAGTGAGAAAAGTTCTGGATTATTATCATGCTCATAAACGTAATACCAACACCAAAAATACCAACACGTTTCAAAATTATGTTGACTCATTAAGGAAGATCCCTGAACAATAATTCTGTTCAGCTGCATGTAGATTTCGCCCACATATTGCACTCCAGCCCTAAGACGGTTCACCCTGACGAAAAAAAAAAACGGAAATGGCGAACAGACTGGTGTGGAATGATCATGCGGTTATGGCAATGTGGCAGTCCCGGATCATTTCGTGATGTCATTGGTTAGCTAAAACGAGACGTAAGGAATATCTGTCGTTTCCATTAATAGCTTAACGGCGCGTGCAACAGATTAATACCAACGCAGAGCTTGGAATAGCGTAAAACAAGCATGCTTAGCATGTCAGCAATGCTATGTTGATAACCAAGTCTTTAAAAGGAAAACGGAACTGTCATTAAAGAACCAGAAAGAATCTGATTCGTCAAGGGAAAGTATATAAGCGAGAGGAAACTACTGATCATTTCAAGTGTGTGACGTACGTCCATTGAACGACTGATTCATAGTAAAGACATACTACGTTGCGGACGGCCACTGGAATCACAACCAAATGTGAGTACTAAATTTTCTTTACTACGATAATCGCACTATAACACAAATTAAGGCTGTTAAAACGTCAGAAATTCAATAATGGGGAATTTCCTGGTTTGTCAGCTTCGAAATCTAAAGCAGAATCGACTGATATTGTGTAATGTAATGTTAACATCTTCCACACTAGGGAGCGCAAGGGTTACTTGTGTGTTTCTATCACGTTAATTTGACGAAGGATGATAGTTCTGCTTTGCCAGTGTTTTTCTTAGATTCGTATCAAGTCAAGCAATGAAACTGTTTACTGTTTTAGTTAAATGAAGTGTGCTGTAAGGCCCCAGACTTGAGCAGGTATACGTATGGCAAGAGACCGGCTGCGTATAGTAAGAATAATGTACAAAATTAATCATTGATTATATCGTTAACAAAGAGAACTGGGTAATGTTATAAGTTCACCGGAAACGTTTGAAGCACTTCTGGCTAGAAATCCTCTTTGAATGTTTTTTTAACAATTGAAAATAGTTCCAAAAAACTGAACAAAACAAACACTTTAAGTATTTTAAAGTACCATTATGATACTAATTAATAAAGTATCAATTACTCAGACAAAACACCGAGCTTGCAGTGGCTTTTGACCTTGAACGATGTTAGTAAAAGAGTTCCAACTGAAACTTTTCTCTACGTTTTACAATCTTTTCCCAGATGGAGAAATTTTCGGTGCAAAATTCAAAGTGCGAGAACGAAAATAGCTAATTTGCTCTGGCGTCGGATGATTTAGAGTCTTAGAGGTCTTAAGAGATTTTAATCTCAAGATGTTGTCTGGGTTTTGATAGATGGATGCGATGGATAGTTAGATAACCAGCGCGCTGGACTAGCTCCGCACGTCTTGATGTGTGGCGAAGATTTGATTTTGGTGACTCGTGTTTCGAGTTTACGAAAACTAAGAAAGAAAATAAATATAATTGGATTTATTTTGTTTTCAAATGAACATCCAGTACAGCAATACTTACCGGGTATCGCTGCTACCAAAGGTCACAATCAGTTTCATTCGTTTACCAAACAGAATGCCCGAAACGAAAAAAAGGTAGAATACGCCTTAAGAATTTGTCTTCTTTGGAGAAAATCAACAAAAAAGTGTTTTGCTACTCCAATTCAAACAAACAATCCAACAGACACAAACAAACTAATATAATCACAAACGCGTGCCATTCATCACATCCCTACAGTATTAGAAATTCCAATAAAAAACAACAAAGACACAAAAATGCGATTGGAGCTAAGAAATGCGTGGATTTTGACGATCCCAATGGTGGAATTCCAGTACATTGTACACAAGAATCGGGTTATAATCTTCAATAAATTGTGAAAACTCTTGCGCCGATAGTACCAAAATACGTAATAGTAATCATTACCTGATTTGTTACAACGTTTGAGGGTGTTTTGAAGTGGTTTTCGTAATACGAAGTTTTAGAAAAACTTTGATCACTGTTTCGCGCCAACTAGGAGCTAGTTTCTCGCAATTTCCAAGGTAGTGGGCCAATGTTTAAAATTTTTTATGATTTTCAATTGACAATTGAAAGGCAGGTAGGATTTTATAGCATGATAGGTCTGCTTTGAGATTTGAGATTTCATTTTTTTACTCGAAGTAAAGCTTGTGTTTTATGCAGGAACTGCACAAACGGTTGGCATGTGGATGATAAATAACCCATGAAAGTGCGCGTTACAAGGCTGAAAATTAAAGTTGACAAATTTTGTATATAGGAAGTATACTATTTTAAGTAATCTGCATCAAATGCAATAGAGTTTAAAGGCTACGTCATGCTAATTATTTCTACATACAAATTGCCCGCGTCTTGTCCTGATTTTTTGGTTTATGAAAGCCGGACTTTCGTTATAATATCTATGGCGTGCATAACTGCGAGACCGAGGACAATAGTTAGTCCGCAAAAATACTTCCCATATTCATAAGAAAAACCTTTTATGAAAGAGCCGCATTAATACAAAAATATAGTAATACTAACATAAACTCCTCGAGTACTGCAAGATATCAATGCGGCGCGTGTAAATATAACTGTGCTTTCTTAAACCTCTTCCATTTTTAACAAAAATATTAGCCAATATAAAAAATAGTTCTAGTCAGATTTTTTTTAAAGGACTCTGATTAACTCGTACTTAAACACTGCAAGATTTAACTATGCACCTAAATATATAAATCTGCGTTTAAAAATCCTCTTGAATCTAAGCCTCTACTATATTTGATTCTCTGGTTCGAAGATGTTGCACGTTAAGCGCACATGAGGAAATGATGTGTATCTAAGTGATCAATACTATTCATCTGTTTCTGTATAAGTGGCAGACGTTCTTTCGCAAGAAATAAACTTTGCTTCCTTGACAATTGCGTTGAAAATAAAGTGTAGTATTATATGGCAAGGTAATTTCGTGCGCTATGATTTGTCAATTTGCGGTCCATAACTTACGGTACGGACCTCGCACTCAGTTAATTAGAGCTATGTATTATTCATGTATATATTTTCTTATTATACAGTTTGCTTTATAGATTTGCGCAACTTTTCATCCGTGTTATAGTTAATACACACTAATACTATGACTCGATTAGCACGTACGATATAAGAAGACCTTTGCGTCGAAGATAAAGAATCAATAGTATTCCGGTTAATTCGCTATTTCAAGTGAACAACAACACCAGACCTCATTATTTTTTGCAGTGTCAATAGACTTATTTACCTTAGGAGTAATGTTTTCCCATTTCAGCCAACGTGTCGTTTCCTAGAGTATTATTTCTTTGTTTAACGGTTGCGCACGAGAAGAGACATAAATATAGATACTACTCAAATAAAGAATTTTGTTCTCAAGAGAATGACACGTAGTTTTAAATGGCAAACATTACGCCCAATGTAAAAAGTTCTCTCCTTGACCATGTTTTGTACATCAATACCATTACTGGATCCTCCATCATTGACATACCTCAGTATATCCACTCTTGTATTTGTCAGCGTGAACCGCCTTGCGTCAAGTCGAGCCGACCCTTTTTTGACCTTAACTACGGCTTCAAGGTTTCTTTCCATAAAACACTGATTTTCATCCCCTATGTCAACACCCGCCTCAAGGGTTCGTCTAGGTGACGTAAACAAGCATGCTTTTAATACGAACGGCACGTGTGTTAGGAAATCCGACATTTGCTTATTAAGAAAATATTCTAGGTAAGAAGAAATGCGGTTAACGAATGACAATTGTATGAATTGTTGTTTTTGCACCTTTGGTGGTATATGGGTGTTCCTTTTTAGAATGTGGTCTTAAAATAGCAAGGGAAAAATAGGCATTTCGTTTCACGAAAATTTCTTTTAAATGTGAAGAATGACCTCAAAGGTTAAACATCTCTAAAAATGTATTATCACTGGCGTGGATTAACGAGGTTTTAATTCAGTCCTCAAGGACTTGCTGTCTCATGAAATAGCTCAAAAGATTGTCTGGAATTGGCGATCATTTTGAAGGCTACTTTTTTTAGTCTCAGTCATTACTGCTTTTCTTTGTACATGAGAACGTGATGCAAACAGCAGATCATAGCAAATCACTGAAGTGGGATGAAAAACGAGTTTTAATCTTGAATGGTCTTTCAGTGTACTGAGATACTTAGATTAAGTGAGACGCATTAATTAAGGTGAGTAAATGAAATATTGCAAAATACGAAGGCAATGGGGTGATGAGGGACGGCGTGAACGGGAAAAGTTTAAGTGGGGACTTTCGGCTCCACCACTTTTTGCGAGAAATATATATAGTTTAAGTAGAAGAGCAACTTGCGAAAAACCTTCCGTACAGACAGGAAGGCCATAGAACGCTTCAGCCGTGTCAGTACTAGTCAAACTATTATCAACTTTGAAGGAACCACAGGGACAAAAGACCAGAATATTCCCAGACAAACGCTTCAGGCAAGGGCGAGGTAACTAGCGGAGTAAGAACTGATCTAATCAAGTTTCCTGAATCCCTTCGACAACCACGCAAATCTATTAATAAAGCAAGACGCTGAAAAATATTGAAGTGCCTACTTATCCTATTATCGGAAGTTTTAATACTACCATCACCGCAGATCACGTCTCGATGTAGCTAATCAAGAATCGCTACAATTTCGAGTTGTTCTAGAGTTCTTTTGTGGCCAGATGGCTTGAAATACCTCCCAAAGTTAGCTTCTCGAAAACGTCTACAGCAAGAGATGACCGATAGCCCCTGGTAAATGCTTCAAGATGATATAGGTTCAAAATAATATCTAGTTTTGACAAGGCGATGTGATAAGACAACAGTCTACTCACGTAGAAGCATCTCAGTTATTTCCAAAACGTATCTTATTTATAGTCGTTTTTCTTTATTCACTAGAAGCAGGCACCCCGCTTAATATTTTATATTCCTTTATGATACTATTCCATCGTATCTTGAAGCCACGTCTGGACTAATGGAAGCTTTTGATAGTGTTTACTTAACTTTCTCTCGAAAGGTGTTGCTTTCCTTCCTCTGTAAAAACCAACGTATAGGCTGAGATGTTTACATATGCATAGAATATATATCTCATGATAATGTAAGTGATTGCGGGTAATGTCCCCATTTCAGATATACAATTACTTTTAAAAATATAAAATAAACATAGGCTGAGAGGTGTACATATATGCATATAATATAGAACGTAATGCGTAAGTGATTGGTAATATCGCTCTACTTGGTACAACATTGCTTTTACAAATCTCGAACGGACGTCGCTTTTCTTCTTTTGTAAAAAAAACAACAACATAAAGGCCAAGAGGTGCACATATATGCATAGAATATAAAACGTAATCTTATGGTAATGTAAGTGATTGGTAATGTCCTCATTTGGTGCAACTACTGATTGAGATCTTATTATTAGTAACAGGATTTTGGATCTTGGAAATGTTTCTTATGATTTAGATGCTACTGAAAGGAAGATATGATGTCAGCAAGTTATCGCACTTATCTGGAAACATTTTTATTTGCCACTGTTTTTCGCGAGTACTATAAAGTGCATTTGAAAGGAACTATCAACACTCGTCAGACAATTTAAGTCCGTTGACGACATATTGAATTTCACCTTGTCCTTCATGGCCACGTCTACTGCTTCAAAATATCCGGTCATAGGCAACTATGCAACTATACCGGCTTCCGGCTCCCAAATAGATCCATACTCGCACTACAACGTTACCCGCTATCGATAGGCAAGTAAACATGTATAACAGACACATTCTCTTTAACGCTGACCACGTGAACTCGTACACCGTTGGTAGTTCCATATATAACATGTACATACAAATATTTTCGAAAATGTTGATAAGGTTCCTAGTCATTTATACTTATTAATCGGTTATTTTACGGACATAGAGTAGCAAGATGGGTTACGCAACCACCTCATTTGTGTTTACATTAGCAGAAGATTGGGTTTTCAAAATAGTTTCTAAACTATTTCGAGAATCAGTTATCCTTTTAGATGTCTAATCCTTTCAAAGCAAAACAAGGCCAGCCAACTGTATCTTCTTAATTGCAAATATCCCGCAATTTCATTTTGAACATACAAACGAAACGATTTAAAATATTTACTAATTCGTATTAGATTGAGTGTGTCTCTAGGGGATTTAGATTCAAGACCGGCAAATCACAATAGTTTGTAGACTAATGCCCCTAAAAAATACGATGTAGACAAAGAGAGAAGTAGAGCGGCCAGGCAGACAGCTTATAATTTTCCTATATTGTCGGCATGCACCCCTTCCCAAGAAGACAAAAACATGGCCGCCAAAATGGCGGCTATGACGCCACATCGCTTCATATTCTTTACATCAAAAACAGGGTCCCACACCCCTAAGTTATCGCTGTCTTCCATTCCAAGTATTCGTGGAATTAATAGCCTTTACTGGTTAGTCAAAAAAGTGTATAAATAAATTACTTAAAGTTTGACAAATGGCTAAATATGGCAAGATGTCTTTAAGTAAAAGTGTTTGTTGTTCACCTTGACCTGGGGAAAATCCGTAATAAGCCTTGAGGTTTTTCGCTAAGTCTTTAGATAAGTGCAGATGAGAAGGATTAGAAATTCCGTGAGCTAAAGGACGATTATTCGAAGTGTTTGAATGAACATTTTCCAGGTTAACATTTCTAGTGTTTAATTATCGAGTTTAGAGCAAACTCATGCTATTCATAGAAAGTACATTCGAAAGTTTTTACATCAAAAACTGAATCTGGTTAGGAGACAGTTTTTGAGGCTGGCGAAAACTCCTGGTGTTAATTAGGGAAATTTGGCTGTAAAAGGTGTTGTCTTAGTGAAATGGTAGTGCCTGAGCCTACTCAATCATTCAGAAACTGTGAAAACTGAGAAAAATTTAAACGAAAACTTGGACACCATGATTACAATAAATAGTAGAACAAGTAAATATATTGATGATTAATTGGTTCAGTTTCATTTCACCAGTAAGCGAGAAATTCGCAATTAATAAATAATAATTGATAAATTAAAAAATTTTTAAAACGTATATTAAATTTCAAATTCAGGGGAATTTTGTTCAATTTGGAGGATGTTTATTCTTTTTATCGAGGTATTTAATCTCAATTCCTTTGACTACTTTCTTTGCATGACCCAACTCAGGCCCTCAGTTTCGAAAAAAACCTTGAGGAACTTCCTGAATTTGTTCTAAAAATTTCCTAAAATGTTATAAAATGATCTGATTAATTAAAACGCACCATATTCTACTTCTGAAAAAGTGCATGATTCTTATTTTTTAATGGACTTTTCAATTAAATAAACAATTGCATCTACGCTCTAAGCACGAGATGACATTTCAATGCAACGAGGAAGTTCCAGAGAAAATCCTCTTTTCTTAAAACAATCAGATAATTCCAGATAAAGCATTATAAAACGCGTCCAATGTCAACAAAGCAACCCACTTTATAATAAACTATAATGATGAAAAGGTAAATTATACACCGTGAAAAGATGAAAAAACTTACTGACGTTTCGGACGCTAGTCCTTCGTCGGAGTAAACTATATTATTAAATAAATAGTTGATAGAATGTGTTTAATATGATTGCCTTACATATTTGCATTAGGAACTACTTGAGCTCTGCAGATTGCTGACAGACAACAGTATTATATTCATTCTCAATTTGGTAATCGAGATATAATAATCGCATTCACGACATGTTAGAAGTGTTTCTTATTAACGCTTCGTTTGCAATTGCTTGTATTTTGAACCAAACAATTTTTAGCTCATTCATTGCTTATAATTAATTGAAAATGAAATAAAGATAGCAAAATTTTCTTTACTAAGGAAAAAGTTTGTTCTGTTTATATAAAGTTAGAGTCTAAGATTATAGAATGCAAACGTCCAGGAAAAATTGCACTCAATCACAAAAGTTTGTTTTGTTTTTGGTTCGACTTCATCATAAACGAAACGATGGGCAGCACGGATTATTCGGCGGTCTATTTATTTTTTAATGTTATTATGCGAATTCGCCGTCCTTACAGACTCATATGTATGTCAACTGATATATATAAAAAAACACACAGAGATGTGACTAAAAAATTTGGTGATTTGTTAGCATTTTCAAAATTTCGTAAAACTTCCTTTTTTCACACTAGCTAGTGAATGACATTTCATTTCTGAAGCAAACTCCATACCCTAATCCCCCTGTCAGAGTAATCAAAAGCCTCTATTATTAAAGGCATTTTGCTCAAATGCACAATGTCCAATCGATTTTATAAGAGTCCTTAAATAAAAATAATTGATAATCTAAAATTTTATGAAATTTGAATCGTCAAGACAAGTACGGAAGCAGATGGACGTTAAAGAGTTTACATTATTGCTGGGCAAAGATCTTTAATATACGATGACGATGTCTTATTGTCTTTAAATAACTCTTCACTTGATATACGTCAAATTAATTCATCTATAAAAGGTGTTTATGCGTCATTCTGCGGCAAGATTCTTCAACCAGAGGAACTCACCAAGCACTGCATACAGTCCTACAGTGAGGTATTTTTTTAAATTTTCAGTTATTTGCTCGTAATTTTATCATCAAATCCGGTTTTTAAGACATCGAAGAAGAAGATCTACCAATCCTTATTATCTAATGCCTCATAAAATTTGTATTGACTTAAATTTGTTTAGTGAGGAAAGAAGCCGAGAGATAATCCTATAACACGATTAACTTTCCTATGAGAAATTATGAAAAACAGTAACGTAAAGCAAAGCTCTTAAAGCAAAACATAGTGAATTAAGGCAAGTCATGGCTAACATGTTCTCTACACCTCTTCCATAAGCGTATATAGAAATACATTTACCAAGAACATTTTTCCATCACAAGACATACGTGAGTTTATGCTGAGAATTAGAAGATTAAAGGCCTTTCTAAATTTGTAAGAAATAATTCAGTGAATTTACGCAAGATAAACCGATTATCCCCACACTAGACGAGTGGGAACGAGTGATTGGCACCATAAATAGGCAACGAAGCCAGAGCACGGCTGGTAACAAGTATTAAAACAAGGACAACATCATTTATACTGTAGTAAGAATATAGTAACAAAAGCTTTTACGTCTAGAATTCGGCGTTTTTGTATGAAAAAGACAGTTATGGTTTTCCTTACTTCATCTTCAATACTAAAATAAATAAGTCAACAACTGAAGGGCGCATGCCCATACGTTTTGGCAACTGACTTCTTCAATTCCAATAGAAATACTTCCAAATTGATGTTGTATTTTAAATCTTAGTTCTGAAATGATCTGTCCTGGATCTGATATGGTCAACTTAATTCGAGAAAACGCACTATTAAAACGCACTTTAGGATCGATTCATATGCTTTTATCAAAGTTAATCTAACTATCTAGGTTTTGTAGATTTGATTTCCTACTGCTGTTCGCCAGGTCAGCGGGTATTATGGATGTCCTCTTTGTAATTCACGTATAGAAAACCATATAAATCGTAGATTCAATAGAAATGGTTCTCCTTCTAAGAACGTATATTCTTTAGATTAAAACTTAATTAACCTTCGTTAGATTACTTTATCAAGTTTTTGCTTGCCGAGTGGGAACTAACCGACTAACTTGAGTTGTCAAGGCACATGTATGCATCCGCAATGTTTCTGTTATAATTAACATTCATTTATTTACTTGGATATTGTAATCGATCTAGATATTCATTGTTTAATTTTGTTAAATAATTTCTAGTAAACTTATGATCAAATCGTTTCCAATCGGTACGATTAGAAATAGTTCCTGAAGCAGAACCGACTGGAATCATCAAAAACAAAACAAAAAAGGCGGGAAACTGATAGCTTTTTGTTTGGAAATTTGTTAATTTTTTTTAATTGTCACTCTTCCACTTGATTATCGACCTTGCCATTAACGAATTAATAATATTTTTGTCAGTCAAGGACTTAACCGTGTTTGCACAGATGAGTTTTTAAAATGAAATTTCCTTCGGATGTTTTTGTAAAATATATAAGTAATATGTCTCCATTTCAATCAAATAAAACATGTAATTGGCTGTCCCAAATGAACAACGTTCATAGCTAACGAAAGCGTTTGATCACAAGCGGCTGTCAGGAAGACAAAAAAAAAGCACGAAATATATGGAAAATAAGTAGTATAAATAGGTGGTCATTGATTTTAGAACCATATAGTGAAGTGTACGTCATCTTGTAGGGATTAGCTTCTAATTGAGATAAGCCGGTTGACAAGAGAGTAGGTAACAGTTCTGAGCATCTTGTTCTGCAGAGCACGAAAATTGTACGGAAGCACAGGGAATTTTGAGGTAACGTGGTGTTTGTATAAGAAAATATCTCCCCTAAAACGAAGGCTTTTAAATTAATTGCAGAAAATAAGAAAATATTCTACGCAAACTCAATGCATCCGTGTAATGTAACAGTGTTGTAGAACGACCACCGAGTAAAGAGCAAGTGACATCACCCATAAAACGTGGTTACACACAGACTCGCAAACAGCCGAGAGGACGAAGTATCATTTCTATAATTTGTTATGACAAGAGCATTTAAGGTTTGAAAAAATAGAGCAAGTAATGAGCAACTTCATTTTTATTTTGAATATGTGTGCCACGAGTCGGCCACTTGGTAGAAATGCAGGCCCGTCGCTAGGTTTTGGTGGTTTGATGGTTCGAACGATCCCCCCACCCCCTTCCCCTCTTCACCTTTGCAGGAGTAAAAATGATAGTTTTAGCGCTAATTTAGTTTTTCAAAAAATGGCATAACTAAAGTGGTAAAAAAAAAACGGAACTCCCCTTTCAAGGTCCTTTCGACGGGCCTCGAAGTATGTTCAATCGGCTTACAGCAATCATTATAAGTGAACCTACTGAATGGCCTTGGTTCAATACCTCAAAACTACTGGTCTTTTTTGACGAGGAAAAGATTGTTCAGTTCTTTCAGTACCTCAAAGTTATACCAAGCTAGCCTCCTTTTTAATTAACCTGTCGTTTGAGCCCGGCTTTGTCACGTAGGAAGACAAATCTTTACACAACAGTTCGTTAAATATATTAGTTGTCGATTGTGAATTAGTTCAGCTGTTGTAAATGTTTGTTCTATTGGTTCTGTTGGCAGTCAACTGAACGACAATACAATCATTAACTGACAAAAGCGAATCTACCGGTATACTTCTTTAATTATTATCGTTCTGACAATGACAGGCGACTTATGAAAACGGGGCCAACGAATAATGAATAGAAATGTGGTTATGGTCTTTTCAATCCTATGTGAACACAAATACACTTGATACTTGATCTTATTAAAAGCATGAAATCAGTTATGGTTATTGATTGCCAACTCCAAGGCGGATCAAGTCCTTGCACCAGCTTATCTCGTATATGGACCCTCACACAAGTAAAAAATTCTCATTCACCTTCATTCTCTTTCTCTTTCTCTTATTGACTCCGACGAAGGACTAACGTCCGTAACGTCAGTCTACTAGCTTTCATAAAATTATCTACTACGACACATTTGTTTCAAGTAAAAAATATATTGGACAAGAATAATTAAGAGCATGGCAACGATGAAGGTTAAAAACACAAAAATGAAATTTTTTTCTACTCTCTTGAGATCCAGTTTTCTATGAAACGAGCCAAAATACCTTCTTTTGCTATTCCGCGGACTCATATAGGGCTTCACATCTGCATGCCAATTTAACCAAGATGTTGATTTAATCAAGATGGCGGTCAAAGGCTTCTGTGAAACAGCCTTTTGGAAACGCTACCTACGAAAACATTTGACTTTGCTTAATGGAGATGTTATCAAATGTTTTATTTTGTCTTTCCCTAAGTAGCTTTTTTTTAGTTTTTCGATTTCACTGCAACAAAGTACCGACGTTTCGAAGAGTCATATATACCCACTTTGGCCAATGAAGAAAATCATGGCTTACTTAATGAATTCTTTGTATTAGCAGAAAACCTATCTTGAAGGGTTTTAGTCAAGAATTTGTGGTACTTCCCAGAATTACAATAGACAGTTGGTATAGGAACACTTCTTTCATAGTGAATATTTCTGTGTCCAAAAGAGTTATAGCTGCCGCTCAGAGATTAAAAAAAAAGAAGAAAAAACCAGTTTTATTGTATTGAGTTTCAGATTGAGTTAAAATGAGCAAGCTAAGCTAAGACGGTATGAAACGGAAATAAAAACCTCTTAGTCCCCGTTAAACAAACTCCCGCCAAGGGGATCAAATTGAAAGCATTCTGTAAACAAACACCAAGTAGACCTATGTCATCAAATATTTTCAGAAAGCTTTTTATTACTACAGCTATCAAGGCTTTAATGTTGCATAAGACTTAAAGGAACTGTAAAGGTAGCACTAAGATTAAATAAGGAGATCAGTCAATCCAGTCTTTCCGGACAAAACTATTTAAACGTTGACGCTTCGGGACGTTTGTTCTTGAAAGTCACTGACAAATTAATCCATAGTAAAGTTTGTAGAACATTAGCTAACGTAAATCATATGGTCTCCTGGTACGATAAGTATGTGTCCCATTCATTATTCCAAGATCTAAGGTAAAGCTTGTTCTAAAGGCAAATAGTTTAAGAAATAGTCATCTAAATGTGAAACGTTTCCATTATAAGCTGGATTGCATAGCTCTTACTGAATCAAGGAAGTATCCTGCCAGTCAATCAAACATAGAAACAGGAACAAGAAACGAGGCGTCAAATTAAACACTTTTATACTTCCCTAAAGATCCGGCTTATAGCATTGAAGTCGGGATTAACTAAATGATCTGAGGCAAAATTTAGACTCAATGGTAAGCCTATGATTTTTTCGCATTCCGTATTTCCAAATTTTCCTGTTACAGTACAAATCGGTGAAATTTCAGTACACCCTTCACAGATAACCCTACTTCAGGAAAAGTCTAATCAGGCAGATTGGAACGTTCCGTCTGGTGTCATCGTCTTCCTAAATATGGTTAACAGCACTTTCTTCGTGTTCGTCTAGTCACATTCTTTCGGCTGAATATCATTGAAAGCTAAGATGACATGCTTCAGCAATTCGGAAGACGCACGACTATTACATCATTTAAAAAAGCCCCTTAATTTCGCAATGAACGTTTTTTGCATTGGAGTGATTCACACGTAAATGCTTAACTTTGACATGAAGAAAAATATAGAGACGAGATAAAAATGCAAAATTAAAACTGTAATGCAACTCGAATTTCTCCACCCATCATTTAAAAAAAACTGTTTTTAAGGATTTTATCCAGCTTATTTATTTTTTGTTGAAAAACGCGGCCTTTCTCGGCACGTTCTCAGCAGGCGTCCATTTGTGTTAACACCTTATCAAATCAACGATATAGAAAACATGTACTTATATGTACTTTTAGTAACAGATTTGATTTGTTCCCAAGTCCCTTATGGGTATATAAACTTGCTTATATATTTTTCTCTTTAATGATGCTTAGTTTATCATTTAAAACCCTCCCCAAATTTCCTGTTACTGTTTTCAGCCATAATTAGTGTCTACATCTCTCACTAACTATCTCACCCTCGGTTCTTTTGTTGTTATTTCTTGCCCATTAAGGCAAGTCTACATAACTGACTGACCTTTGCAGGAATGTCTGCCTGCTCAAACGACCGATTGAGGAACAGATATTCAACAAATTAATCATCATAGTCGTTATTAACGTGCCATACCATGAATTGTAACGATATGGGTTTCAATTTCCTGCCGGTCTATCACAGCTTCAGCAAGATCAGGATTCATTGATAGTCCCTCTATAAATACTCGAGCTAGATTCCTCATTTTTCAGTCTCAAGTCCAAACTGTTCCACCTTTAGAAAGATCATCATTGTATGTAGTTGTTTTGAGTTTTGTGTGCAGGGAGATTGATTTGATGTGGGTTTTTCTATAGAAAAATACGACAGGTTACACAGCGTCAAATAGGAATATTGGTAAGCATCGTTGGCAAGTGGAAATGTTTCCATGTTTAAATTCCGCGTTTGCGCCGTTATCTTTGGGAATCTCAAACAAATTCATCACCCACTCCATCCCGACAACCATTTGACAACCGGAAATGAGTCTGATAGTAATAAACTCGACGAAAAAAACTTAACTATAAACTAAAATACCTGTCAAGGTGGATCAGAAAGAATGTTTAAAACGAAACTCCCAGAAATTTCGAGTTTGAACGCCAGGGGTAAGTAATAAACTAAAAAATGCCATACTGTGAACGCGTGGGTGAAAACAAAAGTATGTATTAGAAACAGGCTGATGAGTTGCGCTTTAGTTTACTGTTCTTGTGATGACACCAAGGAATTAAGGGTAGATGGCGGGAAATAATCCTTTCGGAACAAGAGTAATAATGTATCTAATCTATTCTTTGCGAAGGCGATGACGGAAATGGTCATTAAATCAAGACTTTAGGAAATGCTGTTTATGACACACATACCTAAGGGCAGTTTTTCCTTTTACTGACGCCCTAGTATCGAAAACAACTCAGTTCTATACAACTTTGGAATTCATATTAATAAAAGAGGATTTCGAAGGATGTAGAAGTTGAAATGCGAGAACAGTTTTGTCGTAAAGTTGGTGTATGAAAGCCAGCCCACGGTGGGATTAGCAAGATCCACAAACGTATCTAGATAATGCTCTCAAATATCACAACACAAATAACACATTTTGAAAGGAATGTATGAAGGAGGTATGGAATCAGTGGCATGACGTCATTTGCGGCCAATAAATAGGCGAACCGAGTTCATTCATGAACAAACCAACGTGGGCCGTCTTGATCGACCTCTGCATTACAAAGCCGCTTCAGTGAAGAAACACAATTCGAATTATCGCAGTTGTTACACGATTTAAGAATTGGTAAGTTAAGTTAGTTACATTCCAACCTTTATCTGTGCCACATGACTATATATTTTACAAGTATCATCTTTTATTCATTGATCATAATGTGAAAAGAAGACTGAGACAAGATGTATGAAAATAGATAACTGGTTTTTGATCTTAATTAGGGTTCCTTAAAAAAAGGATTCTTCGCAATGTTATTTTCGAAAACCAATTTCCTAAAGGTTGAAGTTTTATGTGCTTCCTGTCATTAAAAACTGTGTTGATATTAAGGCTTAAAGGAACTTTTTTTCTCTAATTGACCAACCAATGACTTTTTGATTTGTTTTCCTTTAAAGAGTAAGCTATTTATCATTTTCCTAATTCCTTTGTACAAGACAGATAGAAGGCAATACTAGGGGTACAACAGGCTAAATGACAGCATGTCTTCACACACAAAAAAGATTGTACACTATTAACACGTATACGTAAACAATAAAGATACATCCATGAGAAAATCTTAGGATACACTGCTTTTCAGGCTTTTCATCTTGTATTGGAGTTCAGCTCTTAGTTTATCGCGGATAGTTAAGCTGGCAACAGTTATTACAACACACATAGAGATTTATTTCTCAAGTCACTAAATTAAAAATATACAGATAAATATTATGATAGATTTCAGAGTATTAGGATAATTTTTCGACCACGAACGCCGGATTCAGATAGGTAATGAATATTGCGGAGACTAAAGGCATATTAAAGTGTCATTTCGTAAGTTGAAGGATGACAATGAATCTGATGACCTGAATAACTGTTTGATATAGACTCAAAATAGCAAGATATGAAAACATTTTATTATCATACCGAAAATAGAAAAATAGGAGAAAGAATAATAAGAAGCAGCTAAATAACAAATTTGTTTTTTCTTTTCAGTGTATCGTTCAGTTAGGCTTCTCTCGCTATAATTCGGCCTTTTGTTTTCTTGGTCATAAAAAATGTTCGCGGTGCACACCAAGGCATTTAAATCCCTTTGTATCATTTTTGATGAAAAATTATATAAAGAAGAATATAAACATAAACTCTAATCGGATCAGAAGGATTATCGAACGTATGTCACCAGGGGACATGCCGCATTTAAAATAAACTAACCAAATAACGTACCTTTTATAATACTGATACCATGATGTCAAACTGTCAAACATATGGCAGTATGCAGTTTACTAGTATTACTTCTCGATCTTAGCATACGAAATATTTCTAAAACCATAGTACTAACCACACTGAGGGGTGTCGTTCCTGCTGTAAGGTAGATGCCTTTGTGATTTCCATCTGGCTGTGCATTTCTGTTTGCGAATCCTGTATTTATTGTCGTTTGTTTTATATTGTAACTTTGACTGCTGCGCCTGGTGGAAAAATGCACGCGTTAGTCAAGCCCAAGTTCATTCTTGGTTATTCTAGGGGATTTGGATTAACTTATTAACTTATTAACCGACGCGTACGCTTACGTAAGCGGTCACGAAGCAGGTATAGGATACAGTAGTTCGTTATGTACGATTGAACCGTTGGTCACAGCAATATTTTTGGCGTATATAGACGGGAAAACTGAACAAATCAAGCCAGCACATAGCAGTATAGATGCGTAACAGTTTAAACAGTTTCTAACGTTTAAAAAACACCAATATAACAGAGTCTAACGGCTAAAGAAAACACCAATTTTTGCCCTAGCGCCCTTGGGGCAAGCCATTCTTAGCTAGAACAACAAAGGTTGATAACTCTATCTACTACATATCGTCCTTCACTAATATAAGAATTTTCATATGAAGTCATTAGTTCATTATTCAATGATAAGATAAGATGAGGTTCATAGACACTTGTTTATATATTAGCTGTCATAATGAATGTTGACTCGTGGTGCTTAGAGATAAACAACTATCATATCTAAGTACCCTAAGGTCAATTACGTCTTGTGCGACCTCTTTGATAATGATCCTCTTATCTAGGCTTCTGAATGAAATCTCGACATTTTCCTATCAGTATTAAAGATAATTTTATATCGTTTTCAAATAATTGTCAAAGGTTGTGAAGTCACGCCTGCTTGTGCAAACACTTCTACGTAATTTCTGGTGCAAGCGAATTCCAATCGTAGGTGCTGGACAGCACAAAGAAATACTTAGTGCTGGGTCATTCTTAGTCAGCAACCAGGCAAGACACATTGTCTTGGACGTCGATCATATACGTTATCGTTGGTAAACACTCGGAACACTGCGTGGCGCAATTGAATGTAAATATTCCTAAGGCATATTTAGACAACGACGTAACATTTCTGTAAAGTACCATTTCAATATAGTGAGCAGAAAGTTCACGCTCCAAGCCTAGCCATCTATGTTATCCAGATAGTTCATAACTGCAAATGAGTTTTTAGAACAGATTATCAGTAAACTATTTCACGAGTTTGATGTCATCAGACCCAGACGTCGTGCTTAGAACTGTAGAATCTGATGTAAAAAGAATTGACATTTTTTTTGTTTCGTTTACAGCTCTTGAAGGAGAACTTTGAACCCAGCATCACAACAAGCTTGTTTCAACTCCATTTCAACCGATAATGTTGTTAGCAAATGCACTTTTGTTTCTTGTTCTTCCGCTAGCTTTAGTTGGCGCCATATCTCACGAGGAAAATCCTGAGGTAAGCAGATACAAGGTTCCCTAATTTACGACGGTAGTTCTTACAGTTTGCCTGTCTACTGTGTTACAACTGGCAAAGCACATATGCACTAGGTCTTTCCTTGCGTTTGTTTGTTTATTGCTGGTTGCTTGCTTGCTTTCTCTCTTGCAGGCTTCCCTATTTCACATAAGGTTGAATTTCCAATTCTCCAAAGCGCATAACACCTTTACATGGCCTTTCACATTTCCCGTTTGATTGGCCATTCTTTGTGTTTTGTACCTTCGTGGTGTCCGTATTCATTACCCCGACCCACTGCATGTTTGCCAAACAAACAAAATATACCTTAACAATTTGTATTGTTAATCTACAGAATATTCCACCAAAATCAGAAATTGTATTTCGAATAAAAAGACTGATGCAGATGCTGCGAGACAGGAGAAAACAAGATGTGGAAAAGGTACGAGAAGTACAAGAAACGCTGAGCTCACGGTCCATGATAGAACGACGGAGGCAACTTGAAGATGTACTTCGAGAAAATCCTGGTCTCAGTGCTCTCATCAAAAAATCTTTGAACAACCGCAGAGATGAAGAAGCCAGAATGCTCGAAAACGACCCCCGTCGTCGCTGCAGACCCGGTATCTTCTTCTGCAAGAAGTCACGAGATCAAGTCTCCACTGAAGATGCAGCATCACTCAAACAACGATCAAAACTTGACGACAAAATCGGTAAACGAAGACGATGTCGACCTGGTCTTTTCTGGTGTGATAAAAACGACGCGACGGCTACTACCGACACTCAGACTCAAAAGAAATCGTTGGATTTACCAAAAATTAAGGATGACATGAAGCAAGAAAATAAACAAGACGTCATTGACAGACTAATGAGCATCATCAGCAAAGAGCAAGAAGATCCTCAAAAACGAAGGAGATGCAGGCCTGGAATGTTCACCTGCGTCCAACGTGACGAGGACAGGAACGTAGAAATTCTCAGAGTGCCAGCAGATAGCCCCAAAGCGGGAGAAAAGCTTGCTGACGATCTGATGGAAAGCGTAAACAAGAAGGTAAGCCACCTTGTTCGAGTTGTAATGATCAAGAGATAATAAGAAAGATTGGTTTCTGAACAGGGAGGTGCACTTTTATATACCAAAGGAGAAGGGGCGAGTGCATGAGCTTCTAAGCGCGAGATCCTCTACAGACCAGCGATGTCCACACTGCCTTAATTAACTCCTCTACCCTAGTTTGGGCGCCCAAAAATGGGAGTTGGATTATTTCCGCGAAGGTGGACGTTTTTACTATAGAATCTCTCAGACAAATAGATTTGGGGAAACCAAACATACCCTAACATCATGCCGAGGTGGGGATTGGGGGTTGGGGAATGGGGGACTTAGGGGGAGTGGGAGGGGGAGGGTTTTAGTAGGTTTTTAGTTTTTAAGAGGGAAACAATTTTGTTTTGGTTCATCGCACCTCTTGCTAAGGTTATTGTCTTTATCAAAGCGTTTGCGGTTTCTTCTTCACAGAATGCCAAAGACAGCGACGACCCCCCACGAAGCGAGAAAACCAGTTTCGATGTCAAACAGATAGCCAAGATTCTCGAGAGCTACAAAAGATGAACAACAAATCCATCACTATAGCAACGAGATGATAGCATAGTTCAAGTATATCTATGAAGAAGGATGGGGCGGCCAAGGCCAATAATAAACGATAAATAACACAATGGAAAGTTGATTGGTTTGTTAGTTAGAATGAACAAGTTTGTACGTAAGACAAATCGGTAATATTTAAAAATAGATCTAGACAAGTAATGAGATAACATCAGGACATTCCCACGGTTGCCCTTTCGAGCAGGCTCTTAACTAGATTAACTTATAAATAAATATTTTATTCATTTTATTATAAATCTTATTTTTGCTCAGTTTTTCTTTGATTTCTGTAAAGTATACTCGATAATTTCGTTTGGATTAATTTGACTAATAAATTCATAAAAAATATTCGACATTTGCTTAAACAAAGTATAAGTTCATAACTTTATTTTTGGGTCTGGCTGCTCTGCCTTTCAGTCACGTGTTTCACTACGAAGAGGTTCTGAATCTAAATCTTTATGGCTATGGTATAGTCGGTGATATATATATATAAATATATTTATCAATATATATGTTCTATGAAAGGCCGCTAAACGAGTCAACTACAGCTAAAATACCAGGACTCCATATACCATAGTCACCATATATTTGCAGATAAATGTGATGTTACATATAATATATTTTTTGAATATTTCTTTTGCACCATTATTGCTTTTCTGAAAAAAGTGTTGCTGAATCGCAGGGTCCTCAGAGTGGATATTGGATAACTACCGTTTTCCCGCCTTTTGTTTTCACGGCAGAAATATTGATGTGTGGCAAAGCGCACATGCGACGTCACATCCGCCACGTTGGATTAATTTTATTTCCACCAATTATTCGTAACACTGTTGCTGAAATGTTGAAGTCTTCGAACATGACGTCATAGACGCCATGTTCAATGAATTTAAAGTATGATTTTAAGAACTGTTTTCTTTTTTTTTTCGTTTTATATTCCAACAAGTCGACCAACGTCTTACCATTACATCCTGCGCACAAAAAGTCATGCATTGCCTGTAACATCACCTTAAGAATCAGAACTTCACTAAAATAACATGCCAATATAGGCCCTTATAAACTTAGGAAACAACTGAAACACATAAACAAATGAAAAGAGTATCATAAAATAACTGTTATTAATCTCGAGCTCTGATTGGTTGAGCGCGTGCTTTATGACTGCACACAGCACGCGCACGCGTTTTTTATTTCTTCAATACAACTGAAAAAGAGTATTAAAGCCGTTATATTAACTGACGAAATTTTACCTTGTGTTATTTGTGTAATAAAAGATCTCAGTAACTACTACCTTACTCATAATATTTCTGGGGGAAAGGTAAACACAGACATCTCTAGGTTCTTGAGAACAAAAGAATCCAAATCCAAGTAAACCAAACCAAATAATTTGTGCTTCATACTTTCTTAAATATTGGTCGCTGGTTCGAAGGCTTGGGAACGAAAAAATTTAAAGACTTCATAATCGAAAAAATCGGTGAAAGATTAATTTTTGCTTCATACTTTCTCAAATACTGAGACGGGTCGCTGGTGATGCTGCGGCTGCGGATGCCACATATGAAAAGAATTTGTGGTTTGTTTCATTTATGCAAACTGTTCGAAATAAATGCCAACATTTCCCACTATTGCTTTTCAGCTTTATCCAGAAGCTAAATCTTATAATTTTTGTTGAAAATACTTAAAAGGTTTCTAAACCAACCCATCCTTATTCCCCACCCCACCCCCCCCCCCCCCTTCTGTCTTCTATATCCCAAAATTGCAATTTTTCGCCCGCGCCCAATGGACTGATTCCAGATAGCCAAAAAAGTACAAGTTTCAAATTACAACTACCGCTGACCGTAAGGTTACTTATGAGCGAGTCACCTTTTACTTAACGTCAGTTGAACGGCATCCCGACTTGATGAGCATCCAAAATGCATCCACTCCAGATTTCTATGGTTTTAGGGCTCGCAATTTGCCTAGTTCATAATGGTCATTCCATGGATTTCGACTTGATGAACTTTGCCCGAGATTCGGTGATGGAGTATTCCGGTGGTACAGAAAGAACGGTAAACATTTTACAACCACAGCTCAAAGTCGTAAATCTTCCGGTAAATCCATATAAACGACGGAACAATAAAAAATCGCCAAGAAGAAGAAAACCAGTTGTTGGCCATGGCGGTGTCGTCGGTGGCGGTGGATTTCTTAGTATGCGGAAACATCGAGATAAATTCAGTTTCAGGCGTCCCCCAAGTGGATCTACACATCGACGTAAATTCAGATTCAGGCGTCCCCCAAGTGGATCTAAACATCGACGTAAATTCAGATTCAGGCGTCCCCCAAGTGGATATAGAAGGAATCGCAAGCCAAAAACTAAACTAACTTTCATTACACGAACCAAGACATACCAACGACGTTCAAAGCCATCTAATAAATTCCTGGAAGCAATGGCAACCATCGAACGAGCCGTCGCCGAAGCGGAGGTAGCTCGATCGAGGATTCTCTACTCCGATCAGAAGCTCCAAGACATGAAGAAGACCATCAAACTAGCAGTACAGAAGAGAATGTTCCAGTTTGCAAGACATCGACTTGGACAAGCGCTATTCCTCATTAAAAACCACAATTCTACTTCAACATCAAGATCAAGAAGATCAACTCAGAATCAGGCCTCTGTTTTTATGAACGATCTGAAGCAAACAATGGGCCCTGCTCAGTTTGACAAATTCATGGCTGTAATGGGAGACGTGACACTCATGTTTGCTATTGATACAACTGGGAGCATGTCTGATGAGATTGACACAGCCAAACGCATTGCAGTGGATGTTATAAACTATCCACGAGAGAATCCAGTGAATTACATCCTATCGCCATTCAATGATCCAAGTAAGTAAATCGTTGAAATGGTCATTACGTTTCTCCCAAACCAAAAGAGATTTGGCACATATTCAATAGAGGTGAAAAACAAGATCAAATCTGCTCTCACTGATACAAGATACGGTATAATAATTCTCATCGCTTGTCTTGAGCTGTCGGACACTTTTTGGGTCAAACCAGCTCAAGGTGAAGTCGGGCGAAAACCGACCGATGACTGGGGATGAAGTCGAAAGAAGTAAGAGCCTTATAAAGTCATTTTCATCATAAAGTACTTTTTTGATTCAGGGTTTCCTATAGTGAATGTCAAAAAATCAGTTCCCAACTATTTGACCTTTGTTCTCCATCTAATAAATAATTCATGGTCTTTGTTCACTTTTTTTATAACCTTAACAAAGCTACTGGCCCAGTGACTTTTAGAGAAACCACCGAAGGAGCATTATTTGTTGATGCCATCAACAAACTCAAAGCCACAGGTGGAGGAGACTGTCCTGAGCTAACAATGAAGGGAATCCTAGACGCATTGTACGAGGGACCCGATCCAGGGTCACCGCTGTACGTATTCACTGATGCCTCAGCTAAGGATGCAACGCCACAAATTATCCATGAAGTTAAAAGCATGGCAAAGTTTTTGGGGAAAGTCGTTATCAACTTTTTTACCACAGGTATATTTTTGATTGAAGAGTAAAATTTTAGTTTAGACGCAATACAAGTGTAGGTGCGAAAAAGAGCAAATTGAAACCATGCGCAATGGTTCAGACACAACCTTTAAATAATTGATGAAAAGGTTATTACACAGAAAGTTGTGTAACACGGGTGTGTATTTTTACGAGTCATTTTAGTATTTTGACGAGCCCGTAGTAAAATTTTTGTTTAGACGCAATACAAGTGTAGGTGCGAAAAAGAGCAAATTGAAACCATGCGCAATGGTTCAGACACAACCTTTAAATAATTGATAAAAAGGTTATTACACAGAAAATTGTGTAACACGGGTGTGTATTTTTACGAGTCATTTTAGTATTTTGACGAGCCCGTAGGGCGAGTCTAAATACAAAATGACGAGTAAAAATACACGATCCGTATTACACAAAACTTTCTGTGTAACAAATTATTTATTATACGACCGAAAATGAAAAAGAAAATAACTTTTATTTAGATTGTTTACAAAGTTTTTCAAGACGAGCGGTCTTGGCTCGCGCTTGCGAAAAAAACAAATGACGATTTCTTCGACCTGATTGGTTCTCGTAAAATGTTTTGTTTTTCTATTGGCTTTCGTGAGAAAAACCCTTCAAATGTCCAGTAGGGGGAAAAAGGTGTTAGTTTTTGAAATTTAGTCAAACAACAAGTTTAATTACGTTCTCAAAACTTCCATAAAATACGATGAAGCGATTACAAATTAATTGCCTAAACTGTCAAAACTGAAGGGAAATATTCCTAATGGCAAGTGAAAAACGAAAGCGTCGTTCAAAAAGATAAAACAGCCAAAATGAACTAGCGTAAAGTTTGATTTTTTCTGCATGCCTCGTGGAATCCGGTGCTGGCTTCACCACTCTGTGGACATGCTTGGTTTTAGGTCGCTTGAAAGGCTGTAGATCTATTTCTTCTTGTTGTAGCATTGTTGGATAGTTAAATGTTATTGTACAGCTATTGAACACTGCACCAGGAAAGCACTGAACTAGGAGCAATTGAGCTACTCGGTGGATTAGAACTTTGCAAGGGAAACGGCGGGCACATTTTCGTGTCGTAGCGTGGTCATCATCGTTCGTCTCGAGAGTCTTTGGCAACGTCGAGATGCCATCTCTGGAAAATCTTGAGGTCAGACGCCTCCTTTTTCACTTTGTTTTCTTGTACAAATTAATCTATCTCGCCAGCATCTAACTTTGTTGGATGCTGTTGTGGTTGTATTTCTGTGTTCTCGTTAATTTTTCCATCAAGCGTGAAATTTGGAAGGTCTACATCCGAAAAATCTATGTCGCAAACCAGGTTTTTAAAAGCGTCGTCGTCCAATTTTTTTCCAACAAAACAAACTAGCTCGCTCGCGTGAGCACTAAACTGGTTAAAACCAGTTTGAAAACCGTGTAATACGGAATTCCAAACCGTGTAATACGGTCTCATATTTGCACTCGTTTTGGCCTTTATTTGCACTGAAAAGCGCGCGGTCGTATAATAAAGATAAATATATGAAAATAATGTGGCGAAATACGACGCTAGTAGTTAACATATCATTTTTCTGATACTTGAACAACAGCTCTATGTCACGGGTCAAGTGTTACGGACAGTCCTTTCATGGAAATAGCTGAAGCCACTTCCGGTCAAATGCTCAGTCTCACCAGTACGACAGAGCTACAAAATCTCAATGCCTTTACCGGAAGTGTTCTTGGAGGATCCAATATCATCAGCTCTGGGTCTAATAATATCTTCAACCGCAAGAAGAGAGCAGCTTCAAATGCTAGTAGGTACAGCATCAAGATTGATGACTCGATAGGCAATATATCTATCTGTGTCACCACAGACAGTCCTAATCAGGGAGCAGCAATCTCTCTGACAGATCCTGAAGGTGAGTTACAGCAGTTTTTAGTGCACATATATGCAGTGTCTCAGGCTAAAGTGACAAAGACTAAGATCATTTATATCACGTGACCGCCAACGCTGCCCAAGGTTATTTTCCCAGCGCTTCAGTTGTTAGTTTATCAGAAAAGGATCTTAATCTCCTAAAGATTTTTATCCAAACTAATTTAAAATGTTTTTTTTCCTTTTCCAAAATTGTCCTACATACCATAACGTGACCATACATTTATTGCATGTATATCTGGCAGATATACACATTTTCCTATCTTATCAAAATCTGGACATTGCCATATGTTTTAGGAGTTCCAGTTACATCGGGCAAAGTCTCCATGTCCAAGGTTTCAATCTACGAGATTGCGAGTCCCAGAGTAGGGAACTGGACCCTAGTCATTCCTCCCAGTGCTGGACTGCATAATTACTTTGTCAAGTCCAACAGCGACCAAAATATAGACTTTGACTACTATTTTCTGATGCTCATAAAAAAGCCTGCTTCTGAAGTCCCTGTGACGGATCCTCTGATAGGTGAGTTTGATTCATTCAGCCTTTCATAGGGTTATTAATTCTCTGTTGCCGTCGAGATTAGCCTTGATTTTGTGTATAACATTGACCTGCTCCAGTAAAGGTACACGGAAGTGTTTGTATTGGTGAAGTTGTACGTTATTGTTGGTATTTGTGAATACTTTTCACGTTTCATATAAGGCCATATATCACCATCGTTAAGTATCGCTATCGTTAAGAAGCTACGGGGTATAATTTTCAGTACAATTTGTACTGAATTTGAAAAATGTGTGATCTTGGAATCAAAGATCGCCAATTTTCACACGTATGTTCTCGTCGCTGTTCTATGTCCCAATACGCGAGGTGGAGTAGAACCTTGTGTTAGCCATTTACAAGCCCAGTAGTCCACCATAAAAGGTCCATAGTTAAGAAGACTTACTTGCACAAGGTACGAGAGTACCAGAGTACCTTAACTTGTTGTGCCTCCTGATTCATTTTTGTACACCGACCCAACTAATTTCATTAAAAAAGCATATGTTTTGGAAAGTAGTGTATTTTGCACTATTGGTAATTATTTAAGTTTAGTAGATTTTCTACTAGGGAGAGTAACTTCAATGATGTCCTTAAGTTTTTTCTCTTCGCTTTCTTAGGGGAAAACAGCAAAGTTGTTATAACGTTAGCAGGAAACGAAAAAATCCGTAAGAACTCAGTTGGTCTGGAGCTGATCACAAAGTATGGCAAACACATACGAGACCTCCAACTGACGCCTGACAGCAGAGGAGTGCGCTATACAGCAACCTTCACCCCACCCTCCCGACCCTTCAAGCTAAAAATCAAAGGTACAACAAAAAGAGGCAACTCGTTTGAAAGAATCTCTCGCAGTATCGTCGAGCCAAAACACGTCCAACTCAGAGTCCTCCATTCTGCTAATGACTTACATTACGCAGAGGAACGAGCTCCACAGTCACGTTCCATCTTTACAACTCCGCCAATGTGAACAAGAGGGTAAAGATAAATATCAAAGACCGGCTTGGTTACGCAAGAATTAAAAGTAAAGTTCGAACCATAAGGCGAGGACAGTGGGCGTTCTTCAGTGTTTTATTCACGACCCCGATGAGCGCTGCTATCGGAACATGTGATACGGCGTTTATCTCAGTGTCTGTCAATAATGGCGTTGAGATTGTCTCTCAGCCTGTTCAGCTGATTGTGATTGAGTAAATCGATTTGGACTACTACAGTCTGCATACCAACAGTTTGAAATACACTATGCTCATGATTGCTTAAGTAGATCGTTACATTTAGAATTGTCAATGCATAATACCTACACACAGCCATGTGTGTCTGAGAGGGGACATAAAAGGTGTGTAGATTATATTTTAGATTGCTATGTTGAATAAATTTAGCCTTGAAGATCTGTTCCTTTCTCGTTGTTTTATCCTCCGTCATGTCAACCAGTGCTGGTCTTTCTTTCGATTCTTTTTCATTATGCACACCCAGAATTCTTGCACAAAAGAGATCATTGCTGTAACATCACCTTAAGAATCAGAACTTCACAAAAATAACATACAGTACCAATATAGGCCCTTATAAACTTAGAAAACCAGAGAAACACATATACAATGGAAAGAGTATTAAAGCCATTCAATGGAAATTCCTTTAAGATTTGCACTAATTGGAATTTGGATTTGAAATAAGATCCATCATCACCGTTTACTGAAGTAAAATCCAAATCATTTCAAAGCAAATACAGAAAATTTTCACTATTGCATGCTTTCCACGTTTCCCGGATGCTAAACCTTATCATTTCTTGACCGGAAGATGCTAAGGAAGCAGTGAGTCTAACGCTTCATTTATTCCAGTTTTTTTGTTGGCCAAAATCCAAACATATAACTGTTCACGCGCACTTAAGAGCATGAGTTTTGAATTACAACTTCCGCTGACCGTAAGGTTACCTTTAATCGCTTTTTGCTTTGCGTCAGTTGAACGACAATACGACTAGAGAAGCACCCCAAAATGCATCTACTCCAGATTTCTATGGTTTTAAGGCTCGCAATATGCCTCGTTCATAATGTTCACTCCATGGATTTTGACTTGATGAACTTTGCCCGCGATACGATGATGGAGTATTCCGGTGGTACAGAAAGAACGGTAAACGTTTTACAACCACAGCTCAATGTCGTAAATCCTCCGGTAAATCCACCGCAACGACGAAACAAAGGAATTCCACCAAGAAGAGGGCCGGTTGCCCCGATTGGACCTTCATTGAAAAAAATGGACGTGTCATCAAAGTCATTCCCAAGTCTAAGTATTTCATTAAAAAGCGAGACCATTGATTTTAAATCTACCACATTCGGCACCCGTAAATGGGGAAGAAGATTTACCCCAGGTGGATATACGCCAAGAAGGAATCGCAAGCCACAAACTAAACTAACTTTCATTACACGAACCAAGACATACCGACGACGTTCAAAGCCGTCTAATAAATTCCTGGAAGCAATGGCAACCATCGAACGAGCCGTCGCAGAAGCGAAGGTAGCTCGATCGAGGATTCGCTACTCCGACCAGAAGCTCCAAGACATGAAAAAGACCATCAAACTAGCAGTACAGAAGAGAATGTTCCAGTTTGCAAGACATCGACTTGGACAAGCGCTATTCCTCATTAAAAACCACAATTCTACTCGAACATCAAGATCAAGAAGATCAACTCAGAATCAGGCCTCTGTTTTTATGAACGATCTGAAGCAAACAATGGGCCCTGCTCAGTTTGACAAATTCATGGCTGTAATGGGAGACGTGACACTCATGTTTGCTATTGATACAACTGGGAGCATGGCTGGTGAGATTGACACAGCCAAACGTATTGCAGTGGATGTTATAAACTATCCACGAGAGAATCCAGTGAATTACATCCTATCGCCATTCAGTGATCCAAGTAAGAATTCTTTATAGTAGTCGTTTAGCTTATCCTAAATATCAAAAACGCAGGGCAAAAACAAGGTCAAAAGCAAGAGCTGCTCGGATGCACGACAATCTCGTAAGGGGGTGAGGTCAAAACAATGGTGCAGAATAGGGACCCGGGGTTGCGGTAAATACCCCCTCAGGGACCTGTTCAAATGCTCGATACTGGGGGTCTGTAATGGCAATTTCTATACACAAGTATGTTTTTTGGCATACATGCAGACAGATAATCCATTTATTTTGTGATTTGGCTTTTAGTTTTGGAGATATTTGGGGACAAAATCTAAGATTTCACTTCCAGAGGTGGTACCGGGTAACATCACCCCTCCCCCCTAATCGGGTCACGTGAGATGACAATTGCTTTGCTCTCATCCCTTACCAGAGCTCCTCGGTTTCGTTTTTCCGCGAAGAAGCTCTTGTATTTAACAGCCTTTTTCTCCTGGATGCTAGCTGGTTCCTGAAGTGAATGGCAAAAAAAGTCCGTACGCCTAATTCTGTTACCTATCTTCCCCCTACGATAAAAAAATTAGTCAATACTTTTTGACATTTTTTCTGCTCTATTAAGCTACTGGCCCAGTGACGTTTAGAGAAACCACCGAAGGGGCATTATTTGTTGATGCCATCAACAAACTCAAAGCCACAGGTGGAGGAGACTGTCCTGAGCTAACAATGAAGGGAATCCTAGACGCAATGTATGAGGGACCAGATCCAGGGTCACCGATGTACGTATTTACTGATGCCTCAGCTAAGGATGCAACGCCAGAAAACATCAATGAAGTTAAAATCATGGCAAAGTTTTTGGGGAAAGTCGTTATCAACTTTTTCACAACAGGTATGATTTTGCTTTGGAGTAGGGTTGATGCAATGTGATAAATAGTACGGAAAAGGGAGAATAGAGAGTACACCGGTTGACAATTGCGTGCTGATATATGATGCTAGAAGTTGATGTCATTTTACTGATGCTTGCACAACAGGTCTTTGCCGCGGGTCAAGTGTGACGGACAGTCCTTTCATGCAAATAGCTGAAGCCACTTCCGGTCAAATGCTTAGTCTCACCAGTACAACAGAGCTACAAAATCTCAATGGCTTTACCGGAAGTATTCTTGGAGGATCCAATATAATTAGCTCCGGGTCAAATATGTCCAACCGCAAGAAGCGAGCAGCTTTGACAGTTAGTAATTACGACATCAAGATTGATGACTCGATAGGCAATATATCGATTTGTGTCACCACAGACCTTCCAAATCAAGGAGCAGCAATCTCTCTGACAGATCCTGAAGGTGAGTTACTGAAGATTTGTGCACAGCGTTTTCTTTTTTCTGTTAAGAAATAGTCCTGGTATACCATCCACCATGACCGCTTTTACCTGACCGCACATATCCTAAACATTTTCAAAACTGATCAAAACTGTTCATAACCATATTTTTCAGGTGTAACGATTACATCCGGCAAAGTCTCCATGTCCAAGGTTTCAATCTACGAGATTGCGAGTCCCAGAGTAGGGAACTGGACCCTAGTCATTCCTCCCAGTGCTGGACTGCATAATTACTTTGTCAAGTCCAACAGCGACCAAAATATAGACTTTGACTACTATTTTCTGATGCTCATAAAAAAGCCTGCTTCCTGAAGTCCCTGTGACGGATCCTCTGATAGGTGAGTTTGATTGATTCTTTGTTGGCTGAAAGTTCTGTTCCTCTGATTTAGCCTTAATTTTGTGCACAACCTTGTATCAGTGAAGGTGCATAGAATTTCATGTTTGCATTGTTGAAGTTGTGCATTCTTTACTGTGCGGTTGGTATATGTGAATATTTTGGTTAAGATCGAAAATAGTGACCTTGAGTGACTGATTCTGTAATCAAGAAGCACAGCGGTATCGTAAGAAGTCGAAAAAGCTTTATCTTGGAATTAAATGCTGACTCTCTTTGCGGCATGAGTTATCTCGATGCTGTGTTGTCCTTGTACGCGACTGTGTACACATGTACGTCTAAAATTTAGTCTTAAACCTTTTACAAACCAAAGAGAAAAGAACAGTCTGGAGCCGGAAGTGCTCATTCGGATAACGGTACCAGAGTACCTCGCTTGTGTTTCCTCATTCATTAATTTCTGTACACCGGCAGGTCCAACTGATTTTATTTAAAAAATCAAATCTTAAGGAAAGTAGTATATTTTGCAAAGAGACTAGCTTCAGAACCATCATTTTGCACATCAATTGGTAATTAATAAAGTTTAGTAGTTTTCTACTAGGGAGAGTAACTTCAATGATCTCCTTAAGATATTTACCATTTAACTATTAAGATTATTATCTTTGCCTTTTTAGGAGAAAACAGCAGAAGTTGTTATAACGTTAGCAGGAAACGAAAAAATCCGTAAGAACTCAGTTGGTCTGGAGCTGATTACAAAGTATGGCAAACACATACGAGACCTCCAACTGACGCCTGACAGCAGAGGAGTGCGCTATACAGCAACCTTCACCCCACTCATCCCGACCCTTCAAGCTAAAAATCAAAGGTACAACAAAGAGAGGCAACCCGTTTGAAAGAATCTCTCGCAGTATCGTCGAGCCAAAACACGTCCAACTCAGAGTCCTCCATTCTGCTAATGACTTCACATTACGCAGAGGAACGACCTCCACAGTCACGTTCCATCTTTACAACTCCGCCAATGTGAACAAGAGGGTGAAGATTAATGTCAAAGACCGGCTTGGTTACGCAAGAATTAAAAGTAAAGTTCGAACCATAAGGCAGAGGACGGTGGGCGTTCTTCAGGGTGTTATTCACGGACCCCGATGAGCGCTGCTATCGGAACATGTGACACGGCGTTTATCTCAGTGTCTGTCAATAATGGTGCTGAGATTGTCTCTCAGCCTGTTCAGCTGATTGTGATTGAGTAAATCGATTTGGACTACTACAGTCTGCATACCAACAGTTTGAAATACACTATGCTCATGATTTTATAGATGGTGAGGATGGGGTTTAATAGTTAACTGACAATTGGCCTAAAAATAAGTAGTTAACTTACGAATAACCTAAAATTAGTAGCCTAGTACCTAAAACAGTCAACTGATATTTCATTACTTGGGTTTATATTATGGTCAGCGCTTGTAAAGCTATTAACAGATAACTGGCAATTGGCTTAAAATCAGTAGTTAACGTTTAATCGGGTGCCCCATCCATGGACGCCCTTTATAGGTAGATTATGATGTTTGCAACCGTCTATGAACCTGCAAACAGCCATGTGTGTGAATTGGAACACATGAAAGATACAGCGAAAAGATAGAAGATTAAAGACTTTCGGTAAGTCCGAGGCCCTCGTTTCGCTTGAATAAAAACCTCCATTTGACAAGAGAGGTCGAATTGGAACAAGTTTAGGAGACATATCACATAGATTTAAACGCATTCTTGATTGCGCATCTTCCCTACGTTACATCACCTTACCTTCATGTAAACAGGGGGTAATGTTGGTGTGTTTAACACCGGTGAAATTCGACGTTTATTAAATGACATTAGGGACGGACCATTAGATTATTGAGGGGGCGGCGGGGATTCACAAGATTAACGAGCAAGCACTTCACCTACGAAAACAGATATCGCGAAACCTCTCCTTTCAGAAAAAATCGAGCAAAAATCTTTTTAAAAATGGGTGCCCATGGGTTTTTACGAAAAAATATATATCGTGCAACATAAATTCCTGTTACCTTCCCCTAAATACCTAATGGTTCATCCGTTATGACATTTGTGATATAACATTGTAATCATAAACCAAATGACGTTATTGTATTCTTGCCAATCACGTCCGTAGTACAATACTAATGCCTATTTGCACAAATAATTGTTTTGGAAGCAAAACCCCGTGATAGAAAATATCAATGAGTGTTGTAATAAAATGCGCCAGAAACTCGTTCTTCCTAACTGGCATGTGCTAAATTATGCGTACAGAGAGTTTAACTGGAGTTCTTATCAAATATAGTTGCTAAAGACACAAGAATGAAAACAGACAAACTTGAATATTGAATGAAATTTTTAATCGCATGTCCGGAAAAAAATCCCACACCCACAACCATAAAGGGAAAATAACTGAATATGGGCTGCGTTTTCACTACCGGAAATAAGGCAAAGTTAAACTACCGGATGAACCATTAGATAATTGATGGGGGTTGCAGGGTTGTTTTTTTTTTTTTTTTTGGCTTAACCCTTGCACGTAATTTGTTTTGCGTACAGTTAGATATGTTCCTTCTATTAGAATAGGTTGCACGATATTTTTTTTGAGGTTTAAGTGCTTTCTCGAGTTTTTTGGGGGGATTTACGCAACCCCCCATCAACTATCTACTGGTCCGTTCCTCATAAGTTGTCCTACCAAATAAGTGGGCCAATCACAGTGTTAATCTTGAAAGGTGGGCGTCGGATTAAAACACCTCCAGGAATTTTACGCAACATTTCTAATGAAAACAAAGCCGCCATTGTCGCTGAATCAAAAATTCATTTCTGATTCGAAAAGTGTCCAACTGAAATAAGCTGAGCCATATCTGGAAAGAAGAAAGAGAGATCGAAAATATATGTATTTCTTGTCTTGAGTTGACATTTCAGGCTTGCGCTTTAAAATATTCTTCATATCGTCCCGTATATCATTGACTTCCGGTATAGCGTTGACCTCCGGTTGCGCTATTTCGCACTTAAATGAATAAAAAATAAAAGAACATTCTCTATGACGTCAGTACTCTTCCGGTAAAAAAATTATTTATTTGATGCTCAATCAAGTAAAAATCGTCAATTGAAGAGTATTCCAGGAGCTCTAAGATGTCGTTGCTGAAGCTCAGCGCTGCCTTTGGGCTTGTGTTGGTGTTAGCAGCACAGATGGCTTTTACAATGGACTTTTCCGCGATGAATTTCGCTCGCGACACGATGATGCAATTTTCTAGAGGCACAGAACGAACGGTTCAGGTATTGAAGCCAGATCTGAAAACCGTAAAGAGAAAGAAAAAGAAAACGACAGGATGGGGAAGAGGTAGCACCAGGCGATTGAGACCCAAGACAAAGTCAACTACCAAACTAGTGTTTGTCCGTCAGACGAAAACCTACCGAGCTCGCTCAACCCCTTCCAATGCTTTCTTGGAGGCTCTAACGACTATAGAACGTGGCGTCGCAAATGCAAAAGCCCAGAAAAGAATCCGTTACTCATCAGCAAAGCTTCAAAAGATGAAGAAAACTATCGAACTTGCAGTCCGTAACAGGCTGTTCACATACGGTCGTCATAAGCTTGGAGAAACACTATTTGTCATCAAAGAGCACAATTCTAGTCGTACATCAAGATCAAAACGATCGACCCAAAATGAAGCCTCAGTATTTATCAACGACCTGAAGCGCACACTGGGCCAAGCTCAGTTCGACAAATTCATGGCTGTAATGGGAGACGTGACACTCATGTTTGCTATCGATACAACTGGGAGCATGGCTGATGAGATTGACACAGCCAAACGTATTGCAGTGGATGTTATAAACTATCCACGAGAGAATCCAGTGAATTACATCCTATCGCCATTCAGTGATCCAAGTAAGTAATAATGTATATTTAGTTAGTTTTAGTTCATGTCAAGTAATGCAAACAAAATGTTGAAAGATAACCTTCAACCTCCGTCAACTTCCCAAATGAAGACCAGTAGGCGAGTGTACAGTGAGAGGCAGGCGAGAAGCCGGGAGCACGATTTAAAAAAAACGTTTTTCTTTTTTCAAGTTTTCAAAAGAGTAAGATCCATATCAAGATCAGTACCTCTAATTTCCTCAGCCATCTTCTCCATCCGATAAACTACCTATTATCCCCGTTTTTTATTAGAAATATAACTTTGTCCTGCTCTATTTTAATAAGCTACTGGACCAGTAACCTTCAAAGAAACCACAGAAGGTGCGCTGTTCGTAGATGCCATCAGTAAACTCAAAGCCAAAGGTGGTCGAGATTGTCCTGAGCTAACGATGAAGGGAATCCTAGATGCAATGTATGAGGGACCTGATTGGGGATCACCGCTGTACGTATTTACTGATGCTTCAGCCAAAGATGCTACTCCAGAAAACATCGCAGAAGTCAAATCAATGGCCAAGTATTTGGGAGTTACGATTAATTTTTTCACGACAGGTATTATTCAACTTTAAAAGTTAGAAATATTAAGTTTAATTGGATTGTGACAATTGTCCACATTGACACAATTGGATTGTGATTGTGTGGAGCCGACACACAACCAGTGAAACTCAAGTTTATGATAACCACAGGTAGCCCAAGCTTGGTTTCTATGGTGTCCTGTTAAAATAAGAGCTCTTATTTGTTACTGGTGAGGGAAAAAAAAACTAAAATCGGGCTAAATTTAACAAATAACCACGCAGAGCGGAAGAAGTGCTATTTCTCAATCATCGGGCTAAATGTCGAGGCTTTATTACACGTTTCAATCATTTTATTGAAATTTTCGATGTATCTCCATACATTTCCTTATAACAGGACACCACAGAAACCAAGCTTGGGCTACCTGTGCAATAACTCCCCTTTTCTGCTTGACTAAAATATTTTTACCCTGAGATTTGTGAAGCTATCCTTGCGATCAAAAATGTTGATTACGCGTTTTAGCAATAAAAATTATATTTCAATAAAATATTGGAACTCATAAAGTAAAAAAAAATATTTCCGCTTTTAAAATTTGAAGCTCACCTTAATGTCATTCCAATGTTTTGCTTGACAGGTCAATGTAGCGGGTCAAGTGTAACGGACAGTCCTTTCATGCAAATAGCTGAAGCTACTTCCGGTCAAATGCTCAGTCTCACCAGTACGACAGAGCTACAAAATCTCAACGGCTTTACCGGAAGTGTTCTTGGAGGATCCAATATCATCAGCTCTGGGTCAAATATTTCAAACCGCAAGAAGAGAGCAGCTTTGACAGCTAGTAGGTACAGCATCAAGATTGATGACTCGATAGGCAAGATGTCTATCTGTGTCACCACAGACCGTCCAAACCAAGGAGCAGCAATCTCTCTGACAGATTCTCAAGGTGAGTTCCTGTAAACCGAAAATCTTAGTTAAAGGTCGTATGACTTATTACAAGTATTATAGCCTGCGGTATTGGTATTAATACCACATCTACATAAGATACTTATTTCTAATTGGTTGATTGGACGTGATTTTTTTCTTAATCCCAGCGCGGGCGTCCAATTAATTATCGCATACATCCGGGAACTTTTTTCCGCGTTGTTTTTTGGAAATGAAAAAGTGGAGTCGGATGCTATCTTCTTCTTTTTTTACTTCAAAAACGCGTAATTTATTTAGATGTATCATTAAAAGGAAATACCACCTTAAGCCACTTCCTTCAAATGTGCGTAGTATTTTTCATTAATTCTTCTCGAACAGTGGTATTTCCTATACAACATGCAGTGACCAATCCCGCAAGGTATGCCTCCCTGCCATGTCGTGACCATGCAATATCCTAGCATTCCGATTGAATGAACAGAAATCACTCACGCTCGCGGTGATTTGTGAAAAAGGAAGTCGTAAATTCCGTACTGTTCGATATCTATGATCTACTCCATTCAATCCAACTCCATTCAATCCAACTCCATTCAATTGATTACATGAACAGAAAGCACTCACACGCGCGTTGATTTGCGAAGAAGGATATTGTAAATTCCGTAGTTTTATACTTATAATGTACTCCATTCAATTCCCACTGCATAGATCTCATAAAATCTACCCACCCATCCCCCTCACCATCCCAAAATGTCCGGCGCAGTTATCTCTTCCTGCTAGAGAGATTTATTAATTAATTAATTTTGAAATTATTGCTTAAGAAATAAGATAACAAAAGAAATAAACTAAAAACCACACCTATAATGTATTAGACTGTTCAAATGCACAGCTACGATAGAAACAAGTTTTGAAATGTCCTTATATAGTACCCCGAAAAGATGAAAAAAAGAAATTTTAATTAATAGGCATGAGGGAATGAGTTGAGAGTGTTTAGACGAAATAGTTTAGAGTTCGACGCATTTCTCAACACAAAAGTTTACAGTTTGTCAAAACCTAAAGGAGCCGAAAAGACCACCTTTGTCATAACCTTAAGGAGCCGGATAGACCACCTTGTCTTGGGAATGTTTTCCATTTTCGACCACATGTCATTCCCTAGAATATCATTTTAAGGGTCATGGCATGAGAAGACACATTAACTATGGATACAACTCAAACAATTAATCTTATAATGACACGTGGTCTGACATGGGGAAACGTTACGCCCAAGGAAAAGAGGTATATTTGTCAAACGCGACTCTCTTATTCTTTTCTTTAGGAGTGACGATTGCATCCGGGAAAGTCTCCATGTCCAAGGTTTCAATCTATGAGATTGCGAGTCCCAGAGTAGGGACCTGGACCCTAGTCATTCCTCCAAGTGCTGGACTGCATAATTACTTTGTCAAGTCCACTAGCGACTCCAACATCGACTTTGAATATTACTTTTTGAGGACAATAAGAAGACCTCCCTCTGAAGTCCCGATACCAGAGCCACTGTTGGGTGAGTTGATAAAAAACATAGAGAAACTCAGTTCAAGGCTCAAAAGAAACTCAATAGAAATGTTTTGTCTAAATCCATTGCAGGGCGACCAAGTAAACTGGTCTTGACAGTAGCCGGTGCCGAGAAAATCCGTAAGAACTCAGTTGTTTTAGAACTGATCACAAAGTATGGCAAACACATCCAAGACATCCAACTGACGCCTGACAGCAGAGGAGTGCGCTATACAGCAACCTTCACCCCACCCTCCCGACCCTTCAAGCTAAAGATCAAAGGTACCACAAATAGTGGCAACCAGTTTGAGCGGGTCTCTCGTAACATCGTAGAACCCAAGTCTATTCAACTAAGAGTTTTACATTCAAACAATGACTTAAATCTACGCAGAGGAACGAGATCTACCGTCACATTCCATCTTTACAATGCTGCAAACGTAAACAAGGTGGTCAATATACGAGTTAAAGATCGTCTTGGATATGCCAGAGTTCAAGGGAATGTTCGTACAGTTAGGAGAGGACGGGCAGCCTTCTTTAGAATAACCTTCATAACACCTGCTGGTGCTAATATCGGTACTAGTGATACCGCTGTTGTTAGTCTTTCGGTTAATAATGGTGCTGAGAGACTCTCACAGCCTCTACAGCTCATTATAGTAGCGTAAAACTTCTTAAGACTCTTATCAAGAGAAAAATATTCTCTTGCTTTTATCTATTACGAAAAACAATGAGCGATTTGTTTCAGTAACATTTAGTGGATGGAATCTTGTTCTTGTTAATAATAAAAAAGTTCTTTGTTATATTCTTTGTACATTTTTACTGTAGTGGTTGATCAGTCTGATCCTGCCACCCCCCTTACCCCCAAGGTCCCAAAAGAAAGGAAGACTGTTAGCGCTTGATTGACGTACCGGTCCTACTGTGCGCAATTGCTTGGGTCACTTTGAAGTCCAATGGAGGGTACTTTTGATCGTTACTTTTCTGCAATTTAGCAAAAGGCTTAAAGGAACGACTGTCACAGCAATCAGAGTAAATCGAGAGACCATGAAAAGAAAGAGATTGAGACTCTGCTAGCAGAAAACAGCATAGTGGTCTGCATTCCACTACATTTGAAAATATATAGGCTGGTTAAGTGGTCAGTTTTGTGTGAGCCAAACAAGTTGTTACTCACAAGCAACATCTTTTCAGATAAACTACTTCCTTGTCCTTGTTTACTTATTTGTAGCTATTTGTGGCCTTTCTCACGAGGGAGTTGAGTGATGCTTCCTTTGAGGAGGTCAACTACTGTTGAACTACTAGTTCGCAAGTCCAGGCGTACGCTAAATCTATAAGTGGATATAAAAGTGGAACCAAAGAAGATGGTGCTTATTTGTTAAAAACAAGTGACCAACAGTCCCAGCATCTGGAACAAATTGTTGCAACCGTAAATACGAAATTAATTGAATAAATCAATAAACTATATGAAAACTTAAGCTTTACTTAGAACTTTTCAAATACCATTATGGAATCCAAAAGGTAAGAAAATAAAGGAAGGTATTTTCTTTCATAAAGTAATTATAGCCTGAAGTAAGTAATATCCTAAAGGGCCGAGGGCATAGTCAAAGGCTATTCCGTAATACGGTTGATGTTATTGATGGAAATAAAGATATGTACAGCAAAGGATTGCACATATTTTTATTATACAATACCCTCATATAATATAAAAATACCATTGACAGAACTCTAGTATATCAATAACATCATTCTTACAGGTAAATGACTTCCTTGTTTACTACATTTCATGGCCTGCTGTTGGTGACATTGTGTGATTCTAAACTGATTCATGTGAAACTACTGATCTGTGTATTATCTCTGCAGTTGCTTCCTCCCTTTTCCTGAAACCCTTTTTAGCTTGCCTGGGCTCATAACTTAGTAAAACCAAAGAGATGCCGGTTCTCTGAGAAACAGAAATAGATTGAAATATAAGGATGTGCATTGCGTCCTTATACTTGCAAATATAATTTGTCAAATACTGTTGCCTGATTTATCAATGCGAGTTCAAGTTCCATGTAAACAATAATCTCCCCTGTCCCGGCTCAGTTCTTAGGCGGTCTGGCATTGAGTTCTTTGCATGGATCGGGTTTCAACAACACGTATGAAAGAATAGGACAAAATGAACATTATTCCAGGTTCTTTTTGACAAAAGGCAGTATCTTGGTGATTGCAAGGATTGTTCAAAAGAAGAATCCAGAACACAATAAAATAGTAGTAAATCAGTGAAACCGGCCGCCTCTTCCACGAAGTCGTAACTCTTCCGGCGGTATGCGGGTAATGACACAACATGTACATTGTAACGCTTTGAATTACAGGTCCGCCCACTGCCATTGGCTATATAAACTAACAAGCTTTCAGAAATCGGCATTCAGGCAGCTGGTTTGGTATAAACATGGTGCTGAAGGCATTGGTTGCCGCTTTTTGCGTCATTGCATTAAGAATCTCTTCTTTCTTTGGTGTTTCAGATTTACCGATGTGTGTGGAGAAAACCACTGCAGCATCTCCAAGTACTATACTTTCCAACTTCACCAGCATACCAATGTTACTTCCGACTAATATCTCTTTCGGTCCCACTAGCATTGGCCACAAAGTCTCAGATTTATCGACGAGCGTAGAAAATGCGACCTGCAATTTCTCCAACTGTTTTATCTCCCAACGTCACCAGCACGCCAATGTCATTTCCAACTAATATCTCTTTCGGTTCCACTGGCATTCCCCTCCCACTTCCTACAAATGGTTCTCCGAGTGAAGACTTTGTTCGTCGCAACATGATGAGGTACTTTCGTGGCTCAGATAGAACGGTAGAACTTTTTCAGCCTAAGTTGAACAAGGAGGCCTTAACGTTTGTTAAGGAGATAAAGACCTACACAAGCCGCTCGACACCTTCAAAAACATTTTTCGACGCTATTAATGACATCGAAGTGGGCGTTGCACAAGCAAGAACTGCCGGACCAAGAGTGCGCTATTCCGAAAAGAAGATCAAAACCATCAAAAATACTATCACACTTGCAGTTGACAAACGTATGTATCAGTTTGCTCGGCAGCGACTTGGACAAGCATTATTCCTCATCGATGATCACAATTCTAGACGCACTTCGAGGTCGAAAAGATCAACAGCACCCGATACGTCATCTTTCATTGAAGATCTGAAGAGATCGATAGGAAATGATAAGTTTGATAAATTAATGGCTGTAAGGGGAGACGTGACACTCATGTTTGCTATTGATACAACTGGGAGCATGTCTGATGAGATTGAGACAGCCAAACGTATGGCAATCGATGTGGTGAACTATCCGAGGGAAAATCCAGTCAATTACATCCTGGCGCCATTTAGTGATCCCGGTATGTAAGTGATATAATCATCACCTATTCCCTTGTATTCTGTATTCCCATTGTTGTATATAGTTGAAATAGAAAGTTAAGACTTAGTCTTTGTTGTTTCATACGTATACACTCAACGCAGTATCAGTTATTGCGCCTTTGGGTAGAGGGACTTTAACTCTGGTCGGATTTTCGATCGGCTCCGAGCTTTTGTCTTGCATTGCTATTCTCTTGACAACAAACGGTTTTGGATAGCTTCCATTTTGGGATAGAATTAATGTTTGTTTTCATAAATAAATGCAAGCCAATTAAATACTTAGTGCATTCTTACGTTCATGGTAATGATGATTTTCATAGAAACAGGAGCAGTTGTCTTTGAAGAAAACACCAATGCAGCAGGATTTGTAAAAGCCATAAGTAATCTTAGAGCCTCAGGCGGGGGAGATTGTCCTGAACTTACTATGACTGGCATCTTAAATGCCATATATGAAGGACCAGACCCAGGGTCACCGCTGTACGTGTTTACTGATGCCTCAGCTAAGGATGCCACCGACAAAAATATCAGAGACGTTGTTACCATGGCAAAAAGTGAAGACATAACGATCAACTTCTATACGACAGGTAGACTTGCACATCAAACCAATATATCTTTTTTTTCTTTTTCTTCTTCTTCTTCTTCTTCTTGAGAAAATAATTGGTACAGACTGAGATTGACGCAAGAGCTCGTTGAGAGGGTTGCTTTGGGGAAATCATTCGAAATTATGGGATGTGAACAAAGAAATACTGGCAGCCCCTAATCTAGTCTTCCAATCTATCAAAATGGAGCTATTATCTGAATAGTGGGCAACAGTGCTCATCGAGACGTAGACTGTTTTTAAACAGCTAAAACTCTGACTTAACAATGCCAAACTGTCCTGCATAAAGCACACCCCTTGAGAGGGAAAGAGATATAGAGATATAGAGAAATCCTTTCCACCGCGGTTTATCTATCCAATCGTTCCAATCACATCGTGTCTTCTTTTCTCCTTTTTTAGGCAGCCTATGCGGTAAATCCATAGTAGACAATCCCTTTTTAAAAATAGCAGAGGCTACGTCAGGACAAGTATTACGTTTAAGTGGCAGCGGGGAGCTTAGTCTTTTAAAGAGTTTAACAAAAAGTGGCATTGATGAATCCAGCACCATCACCTCGGGTTCCAGTCGAGCAACACGCAGGAAGCGCAGTGTAGGGAGTAAAAGATATAGCATCAGGGTTGACGATTCAGCAAAATCCATATCTATCTCTATTACGACAGACAACTCAAACAAGGGACCGTTAATATCTCTCTTAGATCCTACAGGTATTTATGAAGCATAGACATTTCTTAACAAAAAATCTTAAATCAACCGTGAATGAATTTGACTAAAACTCGATCGTTTGCAGTCAGTCTATCATTCTTTCATGAAGGCGGTAAAGTTTAGAAAAATAAAGTAGAATATAGAACTTTGGATACCGCACTGATTTTTCGCCTTTAACATGGATTTGTATACGGATCTGCAGCAAATCCACTTATATTTTTTCAGGAGTCAAGGTTACTTCCGGCAAGGTCTCCATGTCGAAAGCTTCAGTCTATCAGATCACGAGTCCAAGAGTAGGAGTCTGGACTCTCGTTATTCCTTCCACTGTGGGCCCGTACAACTTCTTTGTCAGATCTCACGGTGACAAAAATATTGACTTTAAATACTTTTTTCTCGTGCTGTCGAGGACCAAACCTTATGAAGTACCATCAATGTATCCACTCATAGGTAAGCTGGAGGACTCAATACTGATGACCCTGATCGATAAAAAAATGAGTGATGCAAACAAGAGCCTGCACCAAAAATACTTTTCTCTTTAAAATTGAAGTTTAGTCACAATGTCCAAAACCAAACGAGCTTTGACGCGAAGCAACGCTAATTCTTTGAATCGTTATTCGTGAAAATTGTTCTTTTATAATCTAGTATATTCCAGAATATACTTCTTGTCCCTTTATTTAGTTGCATCCTTCTTGTCAGGAATTAATACTAACGTCGTATTTTTGGGAATCACTAACAGGGCAACAGACTAAAGTGATTATAATGCTGGCTGGTGCCAACAAAATCCTGAAAAACACAGTGATGTTAGAACTTATCACAAGGCATGGCGACCACATCCAGGACGTTGCGCTAACACCTGATGCCGAGGGAGTCCGATACACCGCAACCTTTACCTCACCCTCCCGTCCATTCAAACTCAAAATCAAAGGCACCACAAAGAGCGGAAACGCGTTTCAAAGAATTTCACGTGGTGTTGAAGAACCCAAATCCGTGCAGCTCAGAATTTTGTACTCCGGAGACGAATTCACTTTAAAACGAGGAGAGGTATCGACCGTCACCTTCCGCCTCTACAACGCCGCCCGAGTGAATAAGATGATAAACATTGAAGTAAAAGATAGACTAGGATATGCATCTAACCCAAGAAGAAATAAGCGTACACTTAGAAAAGGACGGAGAGCTTTCTTTAGGATAGAGTTCACGACTCCTAGAAACGCTAGCGTCGGCGCTAAAGATACGGCTCTTGTGTCACTGTCTGTCAATAACGGTGAGGAGAGAGTGTCTATGCCTGTGCAGCTTCTTGTAGTGGAATAATCAAAGACCCCGTTTAAAACCGCAATACTTTTGATTCTGAATTCATCTCATATAAAGACTTCGGTTGCCCTTCGTATTGGAGCCTAGTGTAGCAGTAGTATCAGGTGATCAACAGCTTGAACGATTCAAGATTCACTTCAAAATCCCAACTGATAAACACATTTGTTCAACATAATTCATTGGCCTAAAGTTTAAAGCACTGTATTTCTAGTAGCATGTGTAAATTAATGCCACGGAGAAATTATGATTCAGAAATCATGAAATATTCTGAGAATAAAAACCTTTACTTAAGTAGCATTTACCACTGTAGACCTAAAGGGAAAACTAAAGCTTTTGACTTTATAGCACTGTATTTCTAGTAGCATGTGTAAATTAATGCCACGGAGAAATTATGATTCAGAAATCATGAAATATTCTGAGAATAAAAACCTTTACTTAAGTAGCATTTACCACTGTAGACCTAAAGGGAAAACTAAAGCTTTGACTTGCAACTTAGCAATGTTAAAAATTTGTCAAGGGTTTGGGCATACTCAAAATCTTAAACAGTTTGTCTCGACTGCACAAAACAAACTCTATCTATAGGGTTTACCTAAAATTAATAAACGAAATAAACAACACCTGCAAAAACAAGGTTTTAGACATACCTGTAAGAATTTAATTCCGTAGGAAGCACGAGGAAGCTTGGTTTAAGTTATGTATCCTCTATAACTGTACGAGAGAGGAGAAGTGTTCAGGAGACAAGAGGAGAGAACCCAGACGCATACTGTGACAGACAAAGGGCTTCATCAATTAAAAAGTATTTTTATATGTGATTCCGAAGTTATTTTTACGTGAAGGACGGCACACTAAAGGTGCTGACACACGGTGAGACATTGCATGCAACATTGCACTCAACAAGACTGTTGCAGTGTGTGTCTACCCCAAACTTGTTGTAAGCAACGTTGAATTCCAATCGCGCTCTACTCTTGCAACATTGCGCGCAACAAATTTCATCATGTGAAACATGGCTGCAACATTACCAGCAACATTTTGAAATTTCCAGCCAATCAGCTTGCACCAAATTTATAACTGCTGACCAAATATCTTAATAGCAGGCTGACACAAGCGATGTTGCGTAATTTCGTTGCGTCACCCCAATCTAAATTGGTTGCTCACAGTGTTGCGTGTAATGTTGCACCGTGTGTCAGCACCTTAATGTCCTATAATTGTTCACCGGGATCAGCAAAATTTAAATGTCCCCTAAAACTGTACGAGAAAGGAGAAGTAGAGTACTGGAGAGAGGAGGAGAGAACCCAGACGCATGCTGTGACAGACAAAGGATTCAATCCGTTAAAAAGTATATTTATATGAGATCCGGAAGTCATTTTTTACGTGAAAGACGGCACACTCAGTAATGTTCTATAATTGTTTGCCGTGAACAGCAAATTCCTTTTAAACTACGAGTTTAGGGCCACATATTTCTTGTATCCGATATCATAAAGAAATTCCAAAACAAATATATGAGATTGCTTCCAGCCACCTGAGCGGTTGCTTCAGTAAATAAGTAATCTTTGTAAAAATACAATCTTCTTTTGTAGAAATGAACACAAAAAGGTGCACGAGAGAGGAAAGGACAGAACAGAAGAGCCCACACGCAAAAGACGGCAGACTAATGCCGGGAACAATATATTTTTTAAAGGCCACTCTTTTGTCGGATCAGATATCATCTTAGATTACATTGTGACTGCCAAAACAAATATAACAGCTTGTTTCCAGCCAGCAGTTTAGTTTTATAGTAAACGAGGAGTTGTAAGCTTTAGTAAAAATGTCCCTTGAAAGTTGCGCACGTCTTTTGGGGATCTTAGTGGTAATTACCATCCATATCGTAAGTTCACTGGACCTTTTCTCAACCATGGATTTAGCAAGGGACTCTATCATAGAGCATTCGAATTTTCAAACAATGGGACTAAGGCCAGTCGTCGTTGGACTTGGCAAGAGTGGGTCTACTTCGACTTTCGAGTGCTGTTAACCACTATTCAAACAAATTCCTCCAAGTCCTGAACGAAATCGAGCGAGGCATAGCTGAAGGGTCTCAAAGAGGGTCTCGCAATTCCCAGCAAAAGCTCAAGCTGCTCAAGACCTCAATTCAAGAAGCAGCGAAAAGGAAAATGTACCAATTTGCTCGTAACCAACTCGGTAGAGCTTTCTACCTGATCCACAAGAACGCTTCCACCACTGGCCGATCTAGGCGACACAGAAGAGCATCAGTTGCAAGCACAAGCTTCAACGTTTGTAAGAGATATCAGAACCTCATTACCTATTGATAAATATAACGAATTTTTTGCAGTAGATGGAGAAGTGACTTTGACGTTTGCTATCGATACAACTGGGAGTATGGCAGACGAAATAGCCGCTGCAAAACAGATAGCGATCGATGTCATTAACATCAAGAGAAACAAGCCGGTGAATTATATTCTTTCTCCTTTTGGAGATCCAGGTGAGTAAAATGGAAAAACGTCTTTGGCTGACAATAACAAGTTTAGTAGCTAGGTTGCTGGTAGGCGCTGCCAACAAAGCAAGAGGTCCAACGGTGGATCCTCAGTGCCCGGGGGGGGGGGGGGTTGGTACTCTGCCAGAATTTGGGTAGGGGTGTTCCGCTGGGATTCAAATTTGTAGTTCCTGTTTATGGCGAAAGATAATTAATTGCACTGAGTTCCTGTTTCAATTATCATGTCAACTCGCGTATTGATTTTTTGACTCCTTTATTATAAAAGTAATCTGTTTTAATTATCTTTTAGATGCTATTGAACTGAGCACTGATGGAGAGAGAAGAGAAGAGAGTGTGTGAAGTGCGAACCGTCAGCTTCCATGCCATTGACAGCACTGTCGAGCTGTAAGCCGAAAGAAACCACTGACGTTAATACTAGTTACTTTAACTACAGCGGACTAACAAGAACAGCGATATCACCAAACTGACAAAAAAGAAGAAACATAATTATTCGGAAGAATGAAACTTGTTCTAAACTTGATTTAAGAATTAGGTAATACGAAGATGTCGATGGGCTTTTTGTTTTGTTCTCTTGGTAAATTTGATCAGCAATACATCACTAAGGTCACAACTGAGTTCTATTTCTGTTCAAATATTAGAACTGCACGATTCCTCTCCAGGGGTCGGTGATCTTGTCATATATTTTGGATTGGATCCATGAACTTAACCCTGAAATGAAATAACTCAATTTTTAACTTAGAAAGCATAGCATATATCCGTGAAAAAGTTAACAAAATTAGTTCAAAATTTTGTAGGTCTAGATAACTTACTAATTTGTACAATTTCTTACAAGGCTTTTCAAGGACATTTCATATACACTCCAATACATTTCTTGGTCCAGCACATTCGCTTTACAAATACATCTTTGGACTTGAATAGGGCCTACCTTGGATAAACGTAACATGTTGATATACTGCACTGCAACAACCAATGAATACAGTCCAATCAGCAACAGTCACATGATTACGTCCTGAAAAGGGCCTTGCACCAATTTAATCCATCGATCTATAGGTCCATCTATAGATCCATCGGTAGGTCAGTGGACAATCGTTCAGCCGATCGGTCAGCGTTTATTGGATTTGATAACTTAAATTTTCTTATTTCCGAGTCTTACTTTTCTTTTGTTTAGAAATGGGCCCAACTACATTCAGAGATAAATCCGAGAACGCATCGTTTGTGTCCGACATAATAACCTTAAAGCAAAAGGCGGAGGAGATTGCCCAGAATTAACCTTCCAAGGCATAAGGGAGGCCCTAAATGAGGCACCTGAAATGGGATCACCGCTCTACGTTTTTACCGACGCTTCAGCAAAGGACAACGACTTAGTGGATGACGTTATCGACTTTGCCATGAATCTTGACATTACCGTAAATTTTTTAATAACAGGTAGGAAATACATTTTTTTTCGTAGCAAATGGATGAAAACTGAAGCAGTTATAGAAACTGGGTCAAAAGTTGCCTGGACCTATGGCCTGGACTAACAGCTCACCTGACCCTAGTGAATAGCGTTAAACAGATATCCAAATTAAATGTCTATTCACATCTAAAAGTTTTTACCTAAATAACTGTTGTCTAATATTACAGGAGGTGATTATCCTTGCATGCCGGGAGACACCAATTTTGCAAAACTTGCCCAAGCAACGTCAGGCCGGGTACTGCGGTTCAAGAATGCAGACGAAATGCTAAAAATGAGCAACTACATTGGGAAAAGTCTTCCTGGGTTCAACATTATTACCACAGGTTCTAGCCCCTTGCTTAAGAGGAAACGAAGGTCTTCTGGTAACAAAACCTACAAATTCCCAATTGACGAGTCTGTTGAAACCATGTTAGTCTGCTTCAATTCGGATACAAGGAATGATGGCCAGGGTGTTGTCTTGAAAGATCCATCAGGTACATATGACAAATTTCCGATGGTTTTGCGTGGTATGTACTTTATTTATCACAATATGACGTCGACATATTGTCAAAATTTTATTTAATCACGAGAAACGGTTTCTAGCGCGCGCTAGTGTATGGCTCCGTTCGCAAACGATTCGTAATTTTTTGACGTAGTGTTGATATGCTCTCTTATTTACAGCGGGTCTCAACCAATCAGAAAGCGGGAAACTTTACATTTGTAGCAAAATTATGATACCTTTTACTTTTATAAATGGCTGAAGAACATCAGTGAAATTTCTAAAAGTTTCCGATTTAAATGTTCCATTTCCTATGCGAGGCCATTATTATTCTCTTGTTATTCGAATTAACTGACAAATTGTCTTATTCCAAAGGTACTGTGATAACCTCAGAAAAAGTTTCCTTATCAATGACTACACTTTACGAGATCAAAACACCAAAGATAGGCCAGTGGTCCTTACAAATATCACCATCTGTAACCTCAGGAAAGTATACCTTTGATGTCAAATCCACTAGTGAGGCTATCGTTGACTTTAGTCACTACTTCCTTGTTACGATTCAAAGACCTCGGTCCGAAAGTTGAAATCTACGCATCAAATCCAATTATTGGTGAGTCCCAATGATGCCAATATATGATACAATTGTTTTATCATTGGTTTTGGTAATAAAATGGTAGGTTATAAATGATTGGTGTAATATCCTTTTCCTTCTCTTGAGCTCCAAAATATATGCACTCATCATTTATGGAGGGCAGTTAATTCTGTAAGGTCTGACATTGACAAATCTCTATCATTTACAGTGGCGGATCTAGGGGGCTCGAAGGGGTACACGGAACTCCCCTCAAAGGTTTGATCTTTTAGGTAATAGAAATATGTCTTATATAAATTTTAATTAAAAAATATTAGTAGTTTTGCACTGGGTCGTGTTATTGTAGCTTGGTCCATTACTAGATAGTAAATTAGGTGATTAGAGCCATTTTTTGGGACAAACAGAACCCCCCCCCCCCCCTTGAAAAATCCTGGATCCGCCACTGATGTAGCATTTGTTTTGTTTCTATACCGAGCCTTCGCCTCTCAAGGTTTTTCTCACAAAGGCTTCTTTGTTTGTTTCAGGAAAGTCGAGCGAGCTCTTCATAAACGTTGTTGGCGCTGGCACGATCAACCGACACACACTGAAGCTAGAACTCATAACAGAACACAACCAACACATCCAGAATGTCAACCTCACGTCAAACGACACTGACGGAAAGCGCTACATTGCGACATTTTTACCACCCACCCGACCCCTCAAACTGAAAATCAAAGGCAATACTAAGTACGGTAATCCTTTTGAGCGCATCTCCCATCACATCATCCAACCAAAGTCAGTTCTACTTGGACTATATTTCTGTAAAACAGAAAACACCATAAAAAGAGGAGGAAAGTCAACAACTGTATTTCGTCTCTACAATGCCGCTCCTGTCGATAAGGATCTGGTTATCAAAGTCAGAGATAAAAGGGGATTCGCTCAACCACTACACAGAACAAGACGAAGAATCAGAAGAGGACGGATGGGGTTCTTCAGTGTTTCTTTTCGAGCTCCTAGGGATGTGACTATTGGTACTGACAACACTGCCACTGTTATAGTATTAGTAAACAGTGGTGAAGAGAAGTTGATAGAGACAATTCAAATGAATGTTATACCTTAGATAGAATGGCTGTGATACTGTAGATAGATATTGCAAGTGAAGAAAGCAATGAGTCTAGGCAATTAATGCCATTCCTTGGATTAGAATACAAAACGTGTGATTGATAGATATTATAATGCATGCTATAGCTATAGCAGCTATAGTTACTGATGACACTGCTATTTCTATATTATCAGTGAAGGAGACAAGGAGAAGTTGATAGAGTTTGTCCAACTGATTGTAGTAAACACTCACAGAATGTGTGGTTTTAACACACAAATGATATTCATACTGTCATATTGTAGGAGAGCAAAGAAAATGATTGGCAAATAAAAACTATCAAAACGATGGTTATATCTGAGTATACAGCAATATTCACTGTTTACAGACATTGACGTCAGGAATCTTTCTCATTTTGCCAACCATAAAAACAAAAGATCTCTCTCATTCAAAAGCCTAGTAAGAGCTCTGATTGGTACATTAATATCAATAGGTGACCTAAAAATATGCATCGCTATAGTAGAATAAACACAATATTTACATTTATATATACAGTGGAATAAACATTGTGCACTGCATTCATGTATCACATTAACACATTAATTAAATTGGTGAATAAGCCATGCCCTGACTTTCATTAGTCCAGCTGGTTGTTTCAGAGTAATCAATAAAATTAGACGTTTTTTTAATTGTTATATTTTTTATAGTATAAGTGAAACTAGAAAAGTACTTTTGCAAACAAACAACACTATTGAAACTTTACAGCAAAACTATGTGCCAACACCTAACTCAAGTATGAAACTATGACCCTGGGCTGGGTTGTTCAAAGCTGGATTAACGCTTATCCAGGATTAACTCTATAGGTCTTATTAAGAGTTAACCCAGGATTAGCACTAATCAGGCTTTGAACAACTGGGCCCTGGGTTGGGTGTGTTCCAAAAGGTAAATAAAGACATGGCAAAAAAATGTCCAAGTAGCGATGTGGCCATAGGAGGTGTGATGGTCAAAGCATTGAATATGACTTGGGTAACTATTGCATAGCAAGTGCATTTAATCTATAATATTGCCATAAATATTATATTTCCTCAATAACTTAATATAAAGGTTTTCTAATACTTAAAAAATGTTCAATGATATAAATGTAAGTTGACACTAGCAGTCCACTGTATTGTAATATGGTGCTTCATTTTCATTATTCCTTTATTGATTATAATAATAATAATCATTAATAATATTAATAATAATTTATAAATAATAATAATAATAATACTTTATAATGAATAATAATAATAATTTAAAATAAATAATAATAATAATTTAAAATAAATAATAATAATAATAAATAATAATAATAATAATAATAATTTATAATAAATAATAATAACAATAATAATGATGATGATGATGATAATAATAATACCTATATCTTACCATATGCTTTAGTATGTCAGGTTTTTTGTATCCAATAACCATATTTCTGGGTTGCAGTATCATCTTTTTTCTGACTTATGTATGCATACCAGCTATATATCACCAATATATCAAGGCTGTCAGTAATAACATAAAAATACGATAATATTATGAGAAGATGAAAAGAAAATATTTACCAGCAGACTGCAAAATTGAAAACTCTTGACTCATTTTTTGCTGAATTTTTTTTTCTGAAGTCTAAAGGCTTGTTTACATATTGTTACCCTCATGCTAGGTACAAGTCTTTTGTTGCCTAGTTACATGAAGGTAGGGTGACCCTGGTGCTAGGTACAAGTCTTTTGTTGCCTAGTTACATGAAGGTAGGGTGACCCTGGTGCTAGAGACAAGTCTTTTGTTGCCTAGTTACATGAAGGTAGGGTGACCCTGGTGCTAGGTACAAGTCTTTTGTTGCCTAGTTACATAAAGGTAGGGTGACCTTGGTGCTAGGTACAAGTCTTTTGCTGCCTAGTTACATAAAGGTAGGGTGACCCTGGTGCTAGGGACAAGTCTTTTGTTGCCTAGTTACATGAAGGTAAGGTGACCCTGGTGCTAGGTACAAGTCTTTTGTTGCCTAGTAACTCCTCCTCCAGGTAACAACAAAACAAAAAGAGCTAGCTCTAGCTATACCATAAAATAGTCACCCATAAAATAGAATGAGAAGGATAGCCAGTAACGGAGAATAGAACTTTGAAGATGGCTTAACTACGCATGCCTTTGTTTACTCAGTTAAAGCAGCTATTATGTAAGCTTTACAAATGCATACGTATCTTTTAGTATAAGCTAAGCAATATTAACTAAATTATTAGAATATGCTACTGTACAATCTCTTTTAGAAACAGTAATTGTTTAAGCTAGCTAATTTTGCATATTTTCCATCTTAATCATTCAACAATAATTTTCAAATGCTTCTTCGGGCAATCGCTTCTCGTAGTCAAACGGCTTCTTCATTGTAGACTATTTTTTAAATGACAACTACATTTGGATAATAAATAGGACTTCCCTAAAATTAAAACTCACCTTCTTCGCTTATATTTTTCAACTAAACAAGTGGACGTGAGATTCTTCCACAAACTCTCCACACAAGTAGACGCCATGTTTGCTAACACTCTTAGTTCCAGTTTTGGGATACCTGTGTTTTGTTTCCCAAAGCATTGTGGGTTATGGAGGGTGGCGCATGAGGCCGCACGAGGCAAAGCCTACGTGGGCCATAAGCTAAGGAACATGCAGTATTTTAGACGGGTTGCTTGCTCGGGTTGCTAGCTTCAAATGAGAAACAAGTTGCTGCATGCTAGACGACTTGTTAATTGCAGGTGCTTAGTTTCATAATCGATGGAAAGTTACGAAACAAAAAGAAAATTGAAAAAAAAAAAATAATGTAGGCATAAGTTGCAGGTCACCCATCCAGGAACAACTACGCTTAACCGGACTTGACTCAATGTCATTGAAGCCCAAGTTTTTTCCATTAGACCACGGTTCCAGGTGAATCAGCATAACAATAGCCGTGAAAACAATGCACCGGATAGACCAGACTTTTTAACATTAATTTTTCAACCGATTCCGTGCGTGGCAGAGATGCAAGGGATTAGTCGATATGGTCTGGGGGCCGGCTGGTCTCTCCCCTGATGCTTCGGCTAGAACATTTTCTTGCGTAATTCGTACAACCAAGGGCAGAAGGATTTAATCGCCGTCAGGTCCGAAGTCCATACGCCGCCTCAGCTCTGCGGATGTCTCGGGGGTATGGCAAAGGTTAGCCGGTTTTTTATTTTAATTTTATAGGAGAGTTCGAGCCCCATCGTATCCAGACTTTTTAATGCATATTATTATTAATTTAGCTATATATTTCTAGAAAGAGTAACCACCCAATTCCTTTTTGCTCGTATTCACTAGAATTAACAGTTTTAGTAAGCATCTCATTCGGAAAAATCGAGCGTATTTTCTAATTTGAAATGCCTCCTGAAAACAGTTCTCTGACAAGAGCTATTTCCTCCACTTAGTTTCTATTCTCGTTATTTTCTTTCTTTATATATTGTTATAAATCTCTTATATGATATTATTGCGACTTGTATACCTAAACGGGCCAGCATTTCCCAGTCCCCGCCGCGCGCACATTTATTAAAGTGCCTAATTTTCACTTCGTTTCTGTTCACCGCATTCCTCGACATCGAAGAAACCTTTTGATCTCTTCATAAGTGTATATACAGAGAAAAGATTGCTGCCCAATTAACTGAAAATCCAGAGGGCGTTTTAGTGACGAAAAACATTATTGGATCAAGTCTTTATTAAAGTGACTCCATTTTGACAAAATTTACAAATTTGGAATCAAAAACTCAGACCCCCTCAACTTATTCGGGCTTAACGCACTGCCTGATGGGTATTTTTGTACCAAGCAGAGGGATTGTAATGGTGGTGGTCACACGGCATTCCAGACCATCAGCGCACCCACACTTGTGATGTTGCTGGGGTAAAAAAAGAAAATAAGAATTATCAAAGAAAACTAAATATAATGATTGTTGATTCCACATCTTGAATATCAAAAGACTAGGATGCACTTAATAAAGACTCAATTTCTTGGCCACGGATCAGATTCAATTTACTAATTTGCTGCGCGTAGTGGACTCTGTCTGATGCATGTGACTCGGACAGATTGACGCATTCTCAGTGAACAACGTTAACTGACTTAGTGTCTATGGGACTTACCGTCAAGAAGCAGGTTGATCCTTCTGGTAGCTTAGGAGCGCAAATTTTACTCAGTAGACAGCATTTGTTAGCTCCGCAGTCTGCTTCTGCTGTGCATTTCTGTCGCGAGAACAAAAATGATCACTCTATAAAATTTTCTTCTTACCAAGACATTTTTGCTGCAAAATACATATATACTAAAGCCAACTTTCGGGATATTCTTCTACGGGCAACGAGCTAAATTAAATTATAACCATTAAGCTTCACACCATTGAAACCTTTGAGTAACAAGTGAAGCTTATCTTGGAAGTGGGCTATTGCATTAGTAGTTCTTAAAATGTTGAATATTTCTCTTCTATTAAGGGGATATTATAATCCAGTTACATGTAAAGTATAGACCCCTTTCCTAAAGGGACAATACAAGAGGCCATCTTTTCTTATGCAAAAACATCCAGTTTAGGCCCCCATAATAAATTCTCTCGGGACTCAGTGCAAAGGGTCTCTAGTATTCACCCTTCATTCATCCAGAAGTGTGCTATTCCTTTTGGTCGATAGTGCAATATATGCATTAACCCCTTATTCTCAGTTATTTTCGTCATTCTAATCCTAAGGAATGAAAGCTAGGAACATCACAGTTTTGCCTCAATAATAAACCTTGCATAACTTTATTCTTACTAACGTCAACCAAAAATCTCCTCTCCCTTTTGCCTGGTTCCTCTTCTTCCTCATTTTCGAGCTTCTCCACACGTGATTCTAGACCAGTCTCCATGCACTGACGAAGCTGAATCTTCTGGCCCAATACTGAGAACTCTTTAGTGACGCGACATTCAAGACCATCAGCACATCCACAAGAAGTAACACTCTGGGTGGAAAAAGAAAAAAGCTTTCGAAATTTATACAGAAGCAACACGTCAATGTTTGATATGTCGTTCTCTTCTATTGCCAAGAGGGGTATTTTGTGGGTTTTCCTCCCTTCGCAAAAAGCAACGTGAGCTGAGAGTTGTGTGTTAGAATATTAAATGTAGTGGAAGTGAGTGTGGAGTGTCTTATATACTTTTAACTGAATCGGAAACCGGCAAATCTGACCTCCCTTATCACGACTTAAAGACCCATGGCCACTTACCGTGATGCACCACGGTCACAGGTAAATTTCGTGGTTCATGAAATTCAAAGACTCGCATATTGAATAATGACTTCACTTAAATCGTTTTCCGACATAGCAATAAGACACAATAATGATCCTTTTACATTCTTTTACGGCTTTAGGGACTATCTAAGAGTTTATTCAAAAGGTTGGAATTGTTTTACAGTAGTGAACACGATTCAAAATGTAAACATACATCACGGTAAGTGGCAATGGGTCTTTAAATAAAGATTTTTTTAAATAAGGTTTTTTTTTTGCATGCCGGTTACAGCAACATTGAGTTTATTTATAAAAGTCTATGCTTGATACTGAATTTCTTAGTTGATCATCGCACTTCAAATTGACATGTCAAATTAAGCATCAATCTTTATTGAACCCTGAACCCTTATTAGCATCATAGATCTAAGTCAGGGTGTATTACGGCTGACACACAGATCGAAATAAAAATGATACGCATGCTGATTTTTACAGGGGGGAAGCCAGAACCCAACCTACCTAAACTTACGCTTCGATTGTAAAAAATATACATGTTAACTTACCGTAAGAAGGCAGGTAGAGTATTTCGGAAGTTTGGGTGAGCAGACTTTGTTGAACAGGCAGCACTTGTTAGCACCACAGTCAGACTCCGCGGAGCAACGCTGGTAGAAAGAAAAGCTCTTGGTTAGTTTTTCGCTATGAAAAATATATGTTCTCTAAAATATCAATAGCAACTTGAATTTTAGAAGGGATGCGTGTAGTCCCCCCCCCCCCTCCCCTCGCTTCTGATATAGGGCAAAAAGATTAAACTTACATCAATCAAGAACCGTTTTTCCATTGGTTCCCCATAAACTGCGACTACCACAGCCAGTGCAATAATCAAAGCCTTCATGTTGGAGCAGGAATTGTCTCGGCGCCTCACCAAAAGTTATATGTGTTTAGAGTTGCTAGTCCTAATGTACCTTACACAGTGTTCCAGTAGCCTTTTTATACCATCCTCAGATGTAACACGATGGGATAAATGGCTTTAAGGATGAGCAGCAGTGTAAATGTTTTGTTGACTCAGCATTGTTTGATGCCCAAAGTGGCATTGTTGCTTTGCGTATGACTGCAGTTTACAATGCAAGTGTCCTCTTAAAGACAAGTGCCCAACGCTGCAGCAAAAACGTTTCTGTATGAATTAGTATTTGCTTAGCTTGATAAATAAAACTTGTAAGAGTTTAGTTCCTGCTGATTATAGTGAAAAAAATATTCATTACTATTTAAGTATCTGATAAAAATGAAACTAAAAAAGGAAGCCGAAGAAAGGAAAGATCGAGGGAAAGTTTACTCATATGTTACTCATATAATTATCAAATTACATTATCAGTTTGTTTAGAGTGCAAACCATATATACTTATTTCAATAAAATTAGTCACCAAAAACCTAGAAAGCTGTGATGGCTGAGAATCATGGGGAAATGTTTTATATCCAACAAGTAAAGCTTTTGACACAAACTGCAGCAGTTGAGGAAGCTCAGATGAGGTTAACTTGTAACTGGTAGAATATCTCAAGTCCATCAACAGTTACCAAAGGGTTGAAACATGTAAAATGTATCTACCCATAATCCTTGTCGGTCTCAGCTTTGCAGCTTTTCAGGTGACTAACTTTATTGAAATAAGCGTATATCCATGATAGCACGAAAACGAAAGTAACAATAACCACATCTGTTTTCATTGGTGCTTTTTTACGGATATGTATATACGACGTTCTCTTATGTGGATCTTCGCTAAATTTTACAAATATTAAAAGAACCCTTTTTTTCTGATTTTTTTCGTTCCGCATTACTTATCCTCCTATTGTACCGTAGAACTATTTCCTTTGTGGAAGGTAAATTATATAAAGACTTAAATCTTACAGTCTATTTGAGGGAAACCGAATGATGAGCTTAGACAAGAACTGTACACAAGACAAGCAAAGTAGCATTCAAGCAGTTGATATTTACTGACTATAGACGTGGTAAAAATAGTATTTTTAGAAAATGAAATGCAACATTTAACTCCCTTTGCTATCTGCTTTCTCTATAAGCTGATGCCAAGAGAATATGTTCATTTTCTCTTGCTGATGCACAACCGGTAAGATCACAAAATGCAAATTTTTGAATGCCTGTAAATAGTTTATTAGCATTTACTGCACATGTTTATAAGATTCAATAGATTAGAAAAAGGTGGTTTTAACTAAAGTTAAGTTAAGACTTCCGGTCCTGGTTGACGTTGGTCTGTATTGGGCAAGACTTCTATTCTCGCACGCACTGCCTGATGGGTATTTTTGAGCCAATGATAGGGATGGTAATGGTGGCGGTAACTTTACACACCAGACCGTCTTGACATCCGCATTTGTGATGATTCTGTAAGAAAAAACGTCAAACCGGTTAGTTAAGTCAGTGATTAGCTACTTGCCAAATATTTGTAAACCTGGTTGGCTTCGCTGTAGTTTTATCCAGTACGCGCGATTTTTCAACTTTTCAATTTTTAAGTGCGAACAAATAAACAAAACGAAAAAATAGCGAAATTGAGTCTCTCTGTATATTTCTGTGCTCTTCCTAGGCGTCGTCCTTCCGTCCCTCCGTCCGTCTGTTCGTAAACCAGTACTGACCGTCAAATAGCATGTCATTCCTTCTGGGATCTTCTTGGCACAGAATTTTCCAAACAAGCAGCACTTGTTATCTCCACAGTCGTTTTCTGTTGTGCATCTCTAGTTATGAAAAAATATAGTTATTATTATTATTATTACTATTATGAAAAAATATATAAAGTTAGTCAAATAAATAATGGATATAATAAAATAAAGCATAATATTCAGTTCACCTCTTTTCATCTTTTGGCAGAAATTTCATGCCCAGAGGAGGATGGTTTTGCTGGGCTTCCTTATTTTACATCCTCTTATTTTTTCATTCTTTTCCTTCATGTTTCACCAGCTCCTACCCCCTTTAAGCCCCGTTTACACTGAGCGATTTTTGCAGCATTTTTTGCGATTTTTGCGATTATGTCCATAATAAATAAGGGTAAAGAATTTACTTGTAAAGTTTTTTCCAGGATACCAAGATTTTTCTAGACGAATGTCTCTTTTGAAGGATGAGACAAAAGATTTCATATTTTCGAAAATTGCCCCAAAAATCGCAGCAAAAATCTTCCGCAAAACTCGCCAGTGTAAACAGGGCTTTAGCGCGTCAGATTTAACTGAATCAAAACTGCGGTCATCAAAGTACAAAAATATACAAGCACAATGCAGCAGAACATAAAATGTTTGTTTTTAACAAGACATATATTAGAACTGTTTCCGTATGAATGTAAGAAACGCACGGAACTGAATGAAAGAACATGCACGCTACGAAATGCCGTAACTTTGAAAAGGCTTCCCATTGTTTTTGTCCGTCTCACCCAATCACAACGACGCGTTACGGTTACAGGACAACAAGGTACGGCAAAGATACATCAGCAAATGTTCTGATCAAGATCTATATTTGATTACATTTATACCGCGTCACAACTGAGATTAGAACACCTACATCGAGTAAGAATCTCTTCTCTCTGGATTCGGTCATTTCCTTCAGGTCTTCGTCTTCAATCTTTTCTACTTCAAGCTGACGACCAGCTTCCATGCACTGACGCATCTGGACTCTCTGTCCTAGAATGTTGAATTCCTTGGTAACTCGGCATTCGAGGCCATCTCTACATCCACATTGGGTAAGACCCTAACGATGATCAAAAGTTAGTCAAGATACATCGTCAAAAGAAGATATGTAAGATGTATCACAATAAGCGGAAGCTAAGCTAAAGTGACTCGGCTGGCATGCGCTCAGCGCTGTGTATTCTAAGCCTTCGATTCTCGACTAAACCGCATATGTAAGTTGAGTTTGTTTGATATGTTTTCTCTCCCTTGCCACGTGACTTCTTTCGGGATCTTTTTTCTTCTCCCGTAACAACGAAACGTATGTGTTGATCGTTGTCATAGTGAACGCAGTTGTAGTGTGTGTAAAAAGAACCTCAGGTAAGATCTCCTTGGGAAAATGGATGGTTGCAAAATATACATAAACCACGAAAGGGAAACTTTTGAGCTCCCAAGTAAAGTCCGAAAAAACGAGAGACGAAACCCACGGGAGGTGCCCACCAAAAATATCGCATCCCACAAGGGTGAGCTGCCATAAATATTACGTTAAGTAAACAGGTTTTACTTACAGAAAGATGGCAGGGAGCATACTTGAAGCGGAGTTTTGGTGCACAATATTTATTAAACAGACAGCATCTGTTGGGACCGCAATCGCTTTCAGAAGAGCAGCGCTAAAAACAAAAACAGTAGAATTAGACTCATGCAAATAAGAAGAGAAAATATGGCTCATATTCAAACATTTCCAACATTGATACATACCTTAATGAAAAACAATCGTCTCTCTCTTATTCCCGTCTCGGCTGCAACAGCTACAACGAACAGACACAATGCAACAAGTACAGTATTCATCTTGAATGTCTTCGAGTCACCGGGGTAGTACACAACGGTTGAAATCTTCAAAACTGTGTGACCTTTGGATAATTTTCAGGAGATTTTATACAACATCATGTAAATATCGAAATCAAGTTAGTTTAGATTGCTGTACAGCAGAATAAATAGTATTCCACTTCGGAGAACGATCAAGAGTTCTTATTTTGTTGGAGGTAAAAGGTTTACGGATACTTTACGACTCGATGGCTTGAAGAGCGTACGTAGGATTCAGTAATTTACAACCAAGCGACATGTAAAATCTTCTGCGCTCAACTCTTTCAATTCAGAAACGACGCGAGAAAAATATCCATATAGATTTGGATATAAGATACATGTGTCTTGCTACTGTGTCCTCTTAAAGACAAGTACCCAACGCTGCAGCAAAAACTTGTAAGAGTTTACTTCGTGATTATCGTTAGTTCAAGAGAAACAGAGATCCGCTAAAAAATATTCAGTACTATTCATTATTTGATAAAAATATAAAAGAAAGGAGTAATGTAAGAAGAAAGGAAGGAGGATAGGAAGGAAAGAGTTAACAGACTAACAAAATGATACTGTCATAATTATCAAATTACAAAATCAGTTAATTTGTTATGGGAATAGAAATTTAAAGGAAAAAACATTCACATATATATGGGAAGGGGACGTGGACATTTTCAAATTATGCTTCATATACTAGAACCATTCTTCTTCTTTTTTCTTCGTTTGAAATCAAGGTAAATTGTATGAAGACTTTTACTATGTCCATCTGAGATGGGAAACTATAAGCCCGTCAACACTGAAGAACTGCACATAAGAAAAGCAAAGTAGCATTCAAGCAGTTGATATTTACCAATTTAGACGCGGTAAAATTGTAATTTTTAACTTTATATATATTGTAAGGTGTGTGGCGCAAAGTTTGGATCATTTTTGACGTCATTTCATGTTCCATTACAGTACAGTCCCATAGGAAACTGACTTGATTTGCTTTTTTACCATAACAAAGTCGAAAAAATTGAGAAAAAGACAAGTTTGAAAAAGCCATTTCATCCGCTCGTTCACTAGTGAGCGTGACCGATGTCGTAAGGTACAAGTAGGTCTAGCCTCTAGTCGACAATGGTTCTAAGCCATCAATCAGCGCGAGAGAAATTTCCAAGTTAATGGTAAAAAAGCTGATGGACATCCGATAAGACTCTACTAAACTCTACCGAATATATCTACGTTGGTATTGTTCATGCGCCATTTGTTAATTGACAGAGTTGAGCGCAGAAAATTTTAGGTGTGTAAATTTATTTACTAAATCCTACGTACGCTCTTCAATCCATCGAGTCGTAAAGTATCACTAAACCTTTTACCTCCTCAACAAAATAAGAACCTTCCTTCTCCAATAAAGTGGAATACTATTTATCCTGCTGTACAGCAAACTAAACTAACTTGATTTCGATATTTACATGATGTTGTATAAAATCTCCTGAAAATTATCCAAAGGTCACACAGTTTTGAAGATTTCAATCGTTGTGTACTACCCCGGTGACTCGAAGACATTCAAGATGAATACTGTACTTGTTGCATTGTGTCTGTTCGTTATAGCTGTTGCAGCCGAGACGGGAATAAGAGAGAGACGATTGTTTTTCATTAAGGTATGTATCAATGTTGGAAATGTCTGAATATGAGCCACATTTTTTCTTCTTATTTGCATGAGTCTAATTCTACTGTTTTTGTTTTTCAGCGCTGCTCTTCTGAAAGCGATTGCGGTCCCAACAGATGCTGTCTGTTTAATAAATATTGTGCACCAAAACTCCGCTTCAAGTATGCTCCCTGCCATCTTTCTGTAAGTAAAACCTGCTTACTTAGCGTAATATTTATGGCAGCTCACCCTTGTGGGATGCGATGTTTTGGGTGGGGCACCTCCCGTGGGTTTCGTCTCTCGTTTTTTCGGACTTTACTTGGGAGCTCAAAAGTTTCCCTTTCGTGGTTTATGTATATTTTGCAACCATCCATTTTCCCAAGGAGCTCTTACCTGAGGCTTCTTTTACACACACTACAACTGCGTTCACTATATGACAACGATCAACACATACGTTTCGTTGTTACGGGGAGAAGAAAAAAGATCCCGAAAGAAGTCACGTGGCAAGGGAGAGAAAAACATATCAAACAAACTCAACTTACATATGCGGTTTAGTCGAGAATCGAAGGCTTGGAATACACAGCGCTGAGAGACAGCGGTGTGTCATAACAGCGCATGCCAGCCAAGTCACCCAAGCTTTGCTTGCGCTTATGGCTACGTTTTTATATACACTTTCTATATTTTGACTAATTTTGGTTATCCTTAGGGAATTACCCAATGTGGATGTAGAGATGGCCTTGAATGCCGAGTTACCAAGGAATTCAACATCCTAGGACAGAGAGTCCAGATGCGTCAGTGCATGGAAGCTGGTCGTCAGCTTGAAGTAGAAAAGATTGAAGATGAAGACCTGAAGGAATTGACTGAATCCAGAGAGAAGAGATTCTTACTCGATGTAGGTGTTATATACTGAATATGCTGTATCTTATTATATCCATTATTCATAGAACTAATTTGTATTTTTTCATAACCAGAGATGCACAACAGAAAACGACTGTGGAGATAACAGGTGCTGCTTGTTTGGAAAATTCTGTGCCAGGAAGATCCCAGAAGGAATGACATGCTATTTGACGGTGAGTGCTGGTTCACAAACAGATAGACAGACAGAATTGGTGGACGGACAGATAGTCAGGCCGACGGATAGTCATTCAGACAGACAGATGGATAGACAAAAAAAAAGGAAACAGACAGGCCGAGACAGATATAAAGAAAGACAGACAGACAGACATATGAAGAAGAGAGACGAAAACGGATAGATATACATAAACAAACGCAAGGACGAATGGACACCTGGAATGCACACAGGAATATACAGACTTCATTTCGCTTTTTTGTTTTCTCGTATTGGTTTGCGCTAAAAAAAGCTGACAAATTAAAAATCGCGTGTATCATATGTACTGTATAATATATGTACTGGACACAGCCGACTAACAGTGAAGCCAACCAGGTTCACAATACTTGTCAAGCTGACTTATCTAACCAATTTGCCTTTTTCCTTCTAGAATCATCACAAGTGCGGATGTCAAGACGGCCTGGTGTGTAAAGTTACCGCCACCATCACCATCCCTATCATTGGCTCAAAAATACCCATCAGGCAGTGCGTACGAGAATAGAAGTCTTGCTCAATACAGCCCAACGTCAACCAGGACCGGAAGTCTTAGCTAACTTAAAATGACCACTTTTCAAATCGATTGAACCTTGTAAACATATGCAGTACTAGTAAATGCTAATAAATCATTCACAGGCATTCAAAAATAAAGTATTTTTAGTTATTGTTGACCTACTAAGCGAATAAAGCATATCCGTGAAAACGTTAACTAACAATATTGTACAAATAATTATAAGTGCAAACATTTGTACGTCTTCGGTTTACTGACTTCATTACTGATAGAATTTGCGCAAACTTGTGCAATTTCTTACAAGGTTTTTACCTATACAGTCAATTCAAAAAAAAACACGTTGTCGTCGACTTACTCAAGCCTACGCGACTACTGAACCGAAAGGAACTCTGCAGGAGTTGGAAGCGGGAAGTGTTGAATGACACATTGTGAACTGAATCGGCATAACTACTTTGTTTTTCTTTCCCTAAACCCAAAGACATGCATTTAATGGATTGTTTCTCGCCATTACTATCTTTACTACTAGCGGGACAATTAATTCAGGACGAATATTTAACCTCTTCAGTGATTTGTACCCATATTCGCTTTCTGTCCAGTCGCGTAGGCTTGAGTCGGTCAACGACAACGTTTTTGAATTGACTGTGTTTGGTTTGCACTCTATAGTTATATCTTTCATTACTGATAGAATTTTTTTAAAGCTGACCTAAAAATCCCAACACTAATCTTCTGCGCTGATTTCTGTCTATTTATTAATGGAGCAAGAAACTTAGAAAATTGAGATTCGTAGAGTTTGGTGTTGATGACTTAAAGGATTGTTACTGATGCCGATTTTTTTCGAACAAGTTTTTTAAATACCTACCTTTTTCAATTCGACTTTAAACTGTAATTCAATAACAGCTACAACGAGTGATTGCACAATTTTGAATGGTGATTTACGCATCATAAAAATTGGGATATATAGATGGATTTATTGCGATGGGTGGAAAACTAAATGATACCAATAACCAATTGCAACCCCACCCGCTGGCGAGTTCGCGTATCAAATCCATGCGCGGCCACAGAGGTAAAATTTGCCGCAATAGAGAGTTTTTGATTTACGTTCACGGCAAACGTGAAACGTCAGTTGACCAGTAAAAAATTCTTTTTAATTGCTGAAAAAGAATCGCAAAAAAGTCCAAGTAGTAGAAAGACAAAAGAGTATTTGCACTTGGTGAGAAGATTTGTAAAAGGTAAAGTAAAATACAGGAAAACGATGAAAACGTGGTCACGTTTGTCGTTTGCGGGGAGGAAAAAAAGTCAGTCTAAAACTCTCTATTATAACGAACACCTATCAAAGTCAGCTCCTTAATATCTTTGCATATTTATTTTTCTAGATGACTTAGGTGAATCTTCAATATCACACGAGACTTTGATAAGTGGGTAAGATTTTGAAGAGGTTGAATCTAGTTCGCATTAGAATCAATAAAACAAACGCCTGCACAAATATTCTGCTAGACTAGCTCTCCAGTCACTTTAGGAAGGATTACTCAGGATGAAGGTACGAGTGGATGGAGCTAGCGAAACAAGTTGGGCTCTCACTAATGAAAAGTAGGTGAAATAATATCTTACTTAACTAAAAGCAGATGAATAAACACGTTATGCTAGCAAAGTAAAACGTATTGAGCGGAGATGGATGAACCATGACGATTCCTCAAAAAAAATCCTCTTAAATTATCAGAAAAATCATTTCAAACTAGTGGTTATAGGAATTTTTAGACCGAAAGTTATTCTTATTCGGTAACAAAGTCTGCGTAAGATGAATATAGACACTTATTTTACTGTGAACTGCATGAACACTTGCTTACGAAAAACAAAATAATTAAGTAAAGTCTCGCTCAGCATGTGCGCTAGAAGCACATTTGTTCCATTAGTGACCGGGATTTGCCTCATATCAGCGCTTATCAGTGAACAACAATAAAATTATAATGTGTAAATGAATCAAAAAAGGCCAAAAAATAACAATAACGATCCCAATAGTACCAGATTCATAAGCGCACAGGTTCTAATTGATGACGAGCTGACCGGAACGATATCGCTGGTTCTAATCGCAGCCATGTTGGTTGAATTTATGGAAAGGCTTTTTATTTGATTCTTTTCTTATTTCGATAAGAATGACCGCGTCTTTCATTATTTTATTCTCTAGGAAATGTTTGCAAGTAATTTCAGTCTGAGGCTAAGAGGCTAAGAGAGATTTGACTCAAAGCGTTTGGTTTTAGATCAACTTTTAATGCCTTACATCTAAGTCTATAAGGTTTAACAGTTATGACGATCAGTCATGATCCCTTGTTACAATGCCAGAGACCATAGTTAGATAGGAAGGCACTAGGCACTAGGGGGTACGCATTGCCTGATGGGTATTCTTGTTCCACTGATTGGCAGGACGATGGTAGTGGTCACGCGACACTCCAAACCATCAGCGCAGCCGCACTTGTGTTTGTTCTGAAAAAGAAAAAGAAAGGCTGAAAACTAAGCTCCGAAGCAAGTGCAAAGTACTTTATACAGGCGTTGCACTATCACGTGATGGCAGCCATGACAGGAGGCACAACAATAAAGTCGTTCTCCCCTGGGAAACTGAATTCTTTCTCATGTAAATCAGATTAGACCAGATTCAATTGTTCCTTAAGAAGACTACAATGCATAGAGGGCTTGTCTGAAGACCAGATCCGAGAGATAAATACGAGTAGGAAAAAACAAACGATAGAAATCAATCCTGATGAATAAACCGTTTACTTGCTTACCAGCAAATAACACGTCATGTCCTGAGGGATCTTCTTGGCGCATATTTTATCGAACAAGCAGCATCTTCCATCACCACAGTCTGACTCGGAAGCACAAGTCTAGAAAGAAAATACTCCAGTTTTGAATTCTCTGTTTCTCGGGATTAGCCTCGTGTATGCAACTTGTGTTATGGACAGTGAAGGTACTGCCGGAAATAATATCAAAATCCTGGTTCGTACTAAAGATACAAGCACTAGCATAAGCACAAGACACCGCAAGAAAAGCAAAATCGTCCGTTGCGTTTGCGCTTGCATCGTTTTTCTTTCTTCAATATAAGAACAATGTTTCAAAAAATGCTTCAAAATTTTCCTTTAATTTTTATCCCCAAGACTCCAGTTCTCGCTAGCTATTTTAGAGGTGTGATTGCGCATCTCACAGAAAAAAAGGTTCATTTAAGTCTATTGTCTCTCTTTCATCGGGCATGCGTTCATCAGAAAACTAAGAAATTCCAAGCAAATCTCGCTTCAACAATTTCCGAATTTCGCTGTCTTACTTTACTAAACCCTACTCACATCAATAAGGAACCTCCTCTTCCTGGTCTGCGACAATTCCTTGAGTTCTTCATTTTCAATTTTTTCCACTACGCTTTGCTCACCGATTGTCATACACTGACGAAGCTGAACTTTCTGTCCCACCACTTCAAACTCTTTCGTGACGCGACATTCAAGACCATCAGCACATCCGCAGTTAGTGACACCCTTGTCAGATACAAATAATATATTTTACTTACTTATCACTGAAATTCTCATTACGAAAAAGAAATTGGAATAGAAGCTTTTAGCTTGCGCGTGGTGTTTTTTCTTCCAATTTCAGACCACGTGTCATTCTCTTTAGCATAAGATTATTTGTTTGAGTTGTATCCATATTCCATATTCATGTGTTTTCTCATGTGCAACTGTTAAACAAAGAAATGATTCTCTTGGAAATGACTCGTGTCTGAAATGGGGAAACATTTGGCACAACCTGGAAAACTATGAGGGTCATATAGTGACGTCATAATACATAATTCTCATCATTAGCAATGTAGGATTTGGTGAGCTGTACTCGAAAGGCAAGTTGGTCTCTAATTGTATACCACACAATCTGAGGAATTCTCCACCAAGTAGGGTTCTACGAAAAATTAGCAGTTTAAGTTGCAAGAAAATGGGCTCTCATGTATTAGAGATTTACACAAATTGAATGTTCGGTCAACAGTGACCCTGGAGACAGGGGCCAGAACAAAAGAAGTGATAATTTTACTATATGGTAGGGCATATAGTACTTAGTAAAGATCTGGACCCCTTTTGATCTGTTAGGTGGGCTAATGAGCATGAAAAACGTTACGAGGGGCAGATGACTCCGCTAGCAGAGAAACAATAGAAAGTTTTAGATTGACTTTTTTTCCTCCCCGCAAAGGACAAACGTGACCACGTTTTCATCGTTTTCCTGTATTCTACTTTTACCTTTTACAAACCTTCTCACCAAGCGCAAATATTCTTTTGTTTTTCTACTACTTGGACTTTTTTGCGATTCTTTTTCAATAATTTAAAAGAATTGTTTTAGTGGTCAACTGACGTTTCCCGTTTGCCGTGAACGTAAATCTAAAACTCTCTAATAGCAAATACAAGCTTACCGTAAGATGGCAGGTAGAGTACTTAGGAAGCTTGGGTGAGCAGACTTTGTTGAACAGGCAGCACTTGTTAGCACCACAGTCAGACTCCACGGAGCAACGCTGGAGAAAAATATTTCAATATTTAAGTAAACTCATATTTTCTTAATTTCCTTACACATTGATTCACAGAAATCTAAAACAAGCCGAGACGCACTTACAAAACTCCCATTACTTACATTGACCAAGAATCGACGCTCTCTGTCCTCAGCTACTACAGCTACAATCAAACACAGTGCAACAAAGACAGCCTTCATCTTTTCAGTTTTGTAGTCTTCTATATCGCTCAGTTGGCTTCCAAAGAAGAATGATAACTTTCTGGTCGCGGCTCAACTATTTATACCATTTCGTAGGTACTGTTTGTCTCAAGTGCCGAGCAGCAGAGTAAACTTGGAGTCCATTTTTTCGAGCGCTACATCAACTGATAAGAGGAAACCAAGGACTCTTGTGGAAAGCAGTAAATAAAAGCAATCGAGATAAAACCGAAGAGTTTACTCAGATACAAGTGAGACCCAGTGTATGAAGAAGAAAATATCTCCTGTGCTTGCGCAGCTTCATTGGGACCGCACAAGGTTATCAAGATCACGATGACACCATACTGAAGGCAATCCGAAACCAATCTAGATATATCTGAAGAGATTGGTCTAAGTGTGACCTAAAGGCTGTACTCTACACAACCTCGGATGTGAGAAAAAAATCAAAGACAACCAGTTCGCCTGAATTTAATGCTTTCAAGTCTTATGTAGCCATTTTTCTAACGCGGCAGTCATGTTGGTTTGAACAATAGATCTCACCACGCGTAGCCTCGTCTTTAAGAACTTAAAAAGATTATATGGGCGAAAAATATTTTAATTATCTTGAGAAACATGGCCAACGCGTGATGGAGGTCCATGTCTCTCACTCTGTTTTCTTTTGTCCCTCAGTCTGTTTTTCTGTCTGTCTGTCTCTCCCCCCCCCCCCCCCCCCCACCCCTACCTTTTTCAGGTGGCCTTGTTACCAATAGAAAATAAAACTAAAAATAACTACCATGGAGTCGATAAAACAACCACGCCAGAAGTATTGATACAGCTTTTCCAACTTTATATCACATACGTTAGCAAGCCGTGGGTAAATGGACCGCTACTTAAGCAAGAGAGATCTATTATGTCCCTATTTGTTTGGAACTACTCTTGCTCTAGTGTTTTAGTTACACTTCACACAGCTGATTATTGAAGTCACAGCTGTAACATTATATTTTAAATCAAAAGAAATTACGCGTGGGAGTAGCGCAAAACTTGTAAGCACGTGATCATATACGCCATGTTGGATAAATTTCTCCAATGTTTTGTAGACTTCTTTTGTGATATCATCTAACATGGCGGATATGTCTTTGTCATATCATCTAACATGGCGGATATGTCTTTGTCATATCATCTAACATGGCGGACATATTTTTTGTTTCTAAATATGTGATTCGTAAACTCAAATTCCAGGATATAGTTATATTGGATTAAACAGTTGATTGACAGTTGGAAAACGCACGCAATTATATACATTACATGATTAGTATTCTGATCATGACAACTGGATATCCATCACTTGATGGAAAGTGTTTCTATAGGGTGACCATGCCATCGATATCGCACATAGGCTGCCTGATCGACTTTAGAACAACTTGCATGATAATAAAACCAAGACTACCTTCCATAAAAAAGAGAATAAAATTTGGTTTTTATTTTGAATTTGAATCGATAAGTATTAAATTTTTTTAATGTATAAAACTGTTGAATTCGATCAATAGTGTCTAGAAATGTTAATCGCCTTTTGAACGCATCGAGGGGATGCCTTTATAAAGTACAATTATAACATAATTCAGCACTTTTAGGATCAGATCCTGCCAGTGCCAAATAATGGAATGAAATATTCAAGGCTTTTGGCTTGTCAAGTTAGACTCTCTTTTTTAGGCCCCTACTTTCTGGTTTAAAAAATAAGTTTGCTCAAATAACGTTACAAAATTGTTGGGTGCTGACATTTTTGGTTTGTTGGTAGATTTTGTTGTGATATGATAGCGAAGTTTTGAGGGTGTTTGCCAATAAAGTTTGCAGTTAATGGTGTGCGCATACGTGTGGTTTTGCTGTGCGCATGGGTATGGTGTGTTATGTGCTTTCATGAAGTAGCAGTGGTTTAATGCCAAGTGGAGTAATATAGTGTGGAATGGAGTGGTGTGGTAGCGAAGGTTAATTTTTCTGTCTAAATATCTCACACGATGTTTCCAATACCGGCATCACTTGTGCCTATCAGCGACAGTAATTCTTCAAAATTAAGTAATAACAAAACTTTATGGTTTGTACGCTTTTCCCTGTAAATTATTTGTAATTAGAATTTGATAATTTTTTTCTTAAAAAAAACGAAGCGCATAATAACAAAAATTGCATTCATTTTGGGACACCACTTTACAGTGTGCCATCAATAAATCATGACCGCCACTTAGACGTCCATATTTCGCATCATACTACTAACTGTACATACTATCATTCTGCTATACCATCTTTTCAATTTCCCATTTTTTCATTTCCATGCGGGTATTCATTGCAAACGTTCCAGTTAAGAATCACTGGCTTTTTTGACGTCGTTTAGTAACTTGGCAAGTACGGCATAGGTGTCTCGACCATTCTTGATCCTAGACTCTGCATACTGTGTCAGGCTTGACTGAAGACTCAAGACACGCTGGCGATTGAACCGGCTCATCTGTAAGCCAATAAAAACAAATATTCAATTAATACCTCGCTCGTGACTAGATGAAAACTAGCTGGGATTGAAGTTGCTCATCTGCTAATATCTGAAATCTCTTGGCTGATCAAAGTCAGGGAACAGGTATCTTAAATAGCAACAACAAATCGGCATATCAACTTAACAGAAAATCTAATTGTGATTGAACGTGGAGGGAGGGTGGAAAACAGAAGACAGAACCTGGGGAAAACCCTCGAATCAAAAACTATTGACATGTGATGACCATTCAAGGAATCGGAGCCGAGATCCCTGGGCGGAGAGGCCAGCCTTGATCCTCTTACTCATTTTGCAACGAGAAATTTTCAATTGTCTATTCCCCACAATATATAGCTACAGTAAATCCCTTCATACAGGCTTTGCACCATCACGTGATGGCAGCCATGACAGGAGGCACGACAATAGAGTCGTTCTCCCCTGGGAAAGTGAATTATGTCTAATGTAAATCAGATTTGATCAGATTCAATTGTTCCTGCCTCTTGTCATGGCTACTATCACATGATGGTGCAAAGCCTCTATTAAAATATATCCATGCAAAGGAGGGGTGGGGTGGAATAGAGTGTGAATGGAAGAATCTCATACCTCAGAGGCTGCTATTTCTGTAATCTCGTTGTAAGTTTCTTCCGTCTCATTCTTCACAGCTTCGCACTATAATGTACATGTTAAGCAACCAAGTTTGAATATGATCATGTTTTTCGATTAATAAAATAATATTGGCTGTCTGTTGGTGGTTAATTTGGGGTGTTATTTCTCAATGGACACGGTTTTATTTGTTATTCACAAGGCTTTATTTTTGTTATAACCCTCAATATAAATGCGAGGTCACGTCAATATATAGTTATTAACCCGGTTAATAATTATATTTAGACCGTTCGCATTTATAATGAGCAACATTTGATAGAAAACCTTCTCAATTGATGAGTAAAATACTTAATTATCTCGAACGGAGGCAATGCGGCCCTCGGGATGTATATGGCTTATTGCCTCCGTTCTCGGTAATTAACTCTTACTTAGTCAGTTGGTTGATCTACCACAGTAAGGATTACAAGCATTGCTGAGTTTCATATAGTAGAATGACTGGGTTGAAATGAACCGGACAACTTTGAAAATAATGCCACAAATATTTTCGATTCCAGTGATTTTGTTCATTTGGTCAAAATTGGGCTGCATTTGTCGATTTGCTGATGCATTAGTCAAAATTTCTCAATAGTATTCTTTAACTACTTATATCAAAATTGTTAATTTTATACAGCTTGGTCATCAGTTATCTCCTATCCTTAGTCATCCACTCAATATGAAACTCTGGATTACTTACTTGAAATATAAATCTAATATCAAGGTTTATTCAATAGCGTTTTAATGAGAACACAGTGTATTTGTCAATCTGCTGGTTGGTCGTGTCAATGGACTGTTTGGTTGGTCAGTTTGTCCCTTAGTTTTGGTCCCTTCAGGTTGGCCAGTCACATTGTCTGTCAGCCAGTCAGGTGGCCAGTCAGTAGACTGTTTGGTCAGTCAGTTGGTCCCTTAGGTTTGGTCCCTTCAGGTTGGCCAGTCACATTGTCTGTCAGCCAGTCAGGTGGCAAGTCAGTCAGTAATTCATACCTGCTCCTTCTTTTGTGGTTTTGCCTTCTCCAAGGCTTTGACAGCATTCTCATAATCAACCATCTTACAAGTTCGTCTAAACAGCATCTCCTGTCAGGCAACAAACCACAAAGATTATCAATTCTAACATTTCTAAGTGGGAGTTTGAATCACTGAATGTGGTTGGAAAACTGAATACGTTTAGCAGCCTAACTGATAAAGTCATCGAAAAACCAAATTAGAAATTATGTTGATTTTTATGGAGGAAAAAAAAGCTAGAGAACATGGAGGAGAACCCTAGAATTTCTGAGTGACTCAAAAAGCAAACCTACTCACTGATTTTATAGCAGCAAGTTATTGTAGAATTATAAGTTGAACAACTGTATAACAACTGTTCAACTTATAATTCTACGATAACTTGTTTCATTAGAAACACCGACGCAGTCCACGCTAGTGTTCACTAGCCATCATCTACAGATTTTATAGCAGGACAAGGAACCGAATGCATGACCCCTGTGGTGAGGAGTGGAACATTAACAGTGCACTTTATACATGTAAATAGACCACTTGCAGTACGATGTCAGAATGCAGCTCAATTTGGAGGACATAACAATAAGTTTCAAAATCTCAGGAGATTGAAATTCTTTTGTTTTGTCCTCCAAATTGAGCTGCTTTGACGTCACATGCAATTGGTCTAGAACTACCCTGGAATACTATATAAAATTTGTTTTTACAACATAGTTTTACTTTTACCGAGCTTTTGCACTACTTGTGCATCATACCCTGAAATAATTTTTATGGGTTGGGGTGAGGTGGGGTTTTGACAACAAACCATTTCTTACTTATAAACTAAGAATTCCGAAAACTCAGAAGAACAAAGTGTGAAGAGAATTGATAATAAGATTTTTAAACACTGGAGCTTCTAACTTTGTTACCTTGGCTGATTCCATGTAGCGAGTATACAGTTCTAAAGCAAACCCAAGTGTATTGTCATCATTGGTGCTCATTACTTCATATGAATCCTAATGAATGAGAAAAGAAATGAGGTCGTTGGTGAGATATCAAAGGCTGCAGCAAGATTTTGGTACACTTGGAAGCTGGAATCCTCTCTAAGGGTATTAAAGTTTTATCATATTTACCTTATGACTTGTTAGTGCATTTGAGAATATACTTAAAGACCTACAAGACAAATCGACAAGAAACCATGAATGGCTTAAGTTTTGAAATAATAGGAGAAGATTTTAAATGAATTACAGTATGTAGCTGGAAGGTCCTGGCAAGGTTTTTTCTGTTAAGTTTTGAAATGATTAAGTCCCCAACAAGATTGTAGTTTATATGTGGAAGTGGTGAATTTTGTTTACATGTAGTTAATGGAGCATTCTCTGATCATCCACCCATAATGAAAACCCTGTGATTCTACAAGATTTTACACACTCACGGTTTCAATTTCTGTGAGGTGATGTCAGATAAGGTTGCAGCTGTTGACAATGATGCACCCAGTTCACCAAGACTCAGAGCTACTCCTAAGATACAAACAAACATGAGTCAATAAGTCACTCTGATTGCCAATGAACCAATATTCCACAGAACTAAAATGAGACAATAATTCAGTCTTAGTTTTTCGTATTCCCATCTACTCAAAGTGTCACATGGGCTCTCTTGCTCTAGTAACAAAACCTACAACTGAGAAGCACTGAAGTAAGAGAGGCTCTGGCATTTAGGGTTGACTTTATTTGATTTTTACATGCAGTACAGTAGAGTACTTATATTATTTTCTTGCCAAAGATATATCTCTCTCAAACTTGAGGGTGTGTCCCATGGTCTTGCATCACCATACAACATAACCCTGGATATCACAAACTCGACCTGTTACTTCTAATCTTTTCCCTTTAATCCAGGAAGCTCAAGATATTGAGACTCTACTTAACTAACTTAATTGCTGAGCTTACGTTGTTGGCTGTTGATCATTTTCGTAAAGTTCTAAAAACAGGAAAACAAGAAATCCAAGTATCATGTGAAAACAGTATATTATTACTAATATAAATTATACCTTTATCCCATGTGACAGACAATGCATCTGTTATATAACTTATAGTGTGATGGAGCAATTTTGCACTACTAATGACCTAATCAAACTTCTGGGCCCAGTGGTAAAAGGGATGGATAGTGCTATAGTATGCAATACATAGAACATGAATGACAATTTAACTTGCAGTTGATTATATAATTATTTACTGTTCTAAGTTCCTTACCATACTGGCTTCTTTACTTGCCAGCAAGTATTTATCTACAAAATCCCTGTGCTTCTGGAAGTCTTCATCTCTGTCCTTGAAATGTAAAATATTTGAAAAAGTATCACAAGTTACTTATGACTCAAGGTAGGCCTATGTGGAACCAAGCATGAAAAAATTAGGTGAGATAAAAGTTAACAAAAAGTTGGGAATGCTATTTTAAGAGTGTTTTAATAAGTTAAAACTTTGACACTTTTTTACCAGGGCCCAGTTGTATGAAGGGTGCTAGATAGCGCTCTCCAATATGGATAAATCCTATCTAGTGGATAAATTCATTGGAAAACCACATCGACTTATCCATCTGATAAGGACTCCATCCAATAGAGCTACAATGCACCCTTTGTACAACTTGGCCCAGGTGATGATGGTGGACTCTCTACTTCCTATTTGCACCAACCATCCTCAGACCTTTTAATAATACAAGATACAACAAGAGAGGTTGTAAAGAGATTTGCATCCTTAACTCTTAATAACCAACTTAAAACTAGTAATCTGAAAGTGTTAATGAATGCCTGTACACTAGCTAACAAGTTTAAGTGATTCAATGAAACAATTTCAATGATAGAAAATTTGCTTAGAGATACAGTACCTTGTACCCTTGAAATCTGACTTCACCTACAGTTTTACTTAGGCTATCGAACAAGCCTTTCTTTACTTTTGACCTGACTGGAGCCTAAGATGTATTAATATATAACTTTGGTTAATAGAGTGTCATTGGCAGCTTATGATTATGAGTAAGTACAGTAATGAGGATGCTGTCTCTAATGGATTGTCTAATTTAGGTACATTGTATGAAATTCTTACATGAATAGTTAGATGAACATAATAAAAGACTCTGAGGAGTCTCCAGGAGTAATTGAACCCACAATTATATAACCTCCAACACAACAAAATAACACTCAACCAGTTCCAACCAATATGATTACAGTATTAATTTAGTATCTTATTTATTCTTAAAAATAATAAGAATAGAAAACTCTAGATAACCTTTTACCTCTTCCTCTGTCAAGAATTTTTCTAAACCTTCATCTTTTTTGAAGGCAGGGTGGACTAAAATGAGTTGAAGAAATCTAGAAAATAATAAAATATATTCAAAAACATGAATAATTCACTGAGGAAAACACAACAGACACAACACAACCATGAAGAGTGCTGTAAATCTGATACAAAATTGTGTTCATTTGCATAAACTTTAAGTTGGATTTCCTTGGCCAGATTCACTTTAGTTTGGAAAATTTTAGTGAAACACAAAGGAACTAACCTAGACGTTTGATAAGTAATATACAGTATTCCTGTCCATGTTGTATCCGATATACATGTACAAACTCTTGGCTACGCCTCATAAAAGACTTATAAAATATATACAAATAAACAATTATAAATAAGTAAATGAACCTTTCTCATGGATCAGCCATGTTCCCTGGAATAATATATTTACCCCCACAAAGTATTTCAGGACATTGTTATGGAGGAATGAACAAAGGTTATGTAAAACAAAAGCATTTTGATTTACCATTAATACATAAGATGCAAGATATACAAGATAAACGCTGGCAGCTCTTACTTTTCAAGGTTACGACAGTCTCTGGTGAATTCATCTGGCACCATCGTTTTGGAATCCTTCCCTACAAGACATGAAAAAATGCAAGTACATTTTATTTACATTATTGTACATGCTGGGAATTATTCTGGCTTTCTGATTGCTTGTGCCGTGGTGAAAATGAAGACATACCAACAAATTTCCAATTATTTAGAGTGGTAAAGCTCTTACAGTATTTACCACAATAGGCTGTTTGCATGAGGGCATCATTTTACTACCACTACCAATATAATTGGCAAATTTTCTTTCTTATTCTAATTTGTATTCCCTCATGAGAAAAGTAGGAAAATTGGTGCTAATTGACTGTTAATTGACTGAACAAAAGAGACTGTGCAAGGGATTCTGGTAGTGGTAGTAAATGATGCCATAATAAGAGTCTCCTATATGAAGGTAACAGTTGGTCGAAATTAGTTTTGTAACAGCTCAGCTACTCCTAGTGGGTACTAACATTTTCAGTGGCAGATCCAGGTTTTTTCAAAGGGGGGTTCCGTTTCTTAAACTGTGTATGATTCTCTTTTGTTTAGTTGATGTTTGACAAAAAATGGCTCTAATCACCTAATTTACTATCTATCAATGGACCAAGCTATAATAACACGACCCAACGCAAAACTACTCATATTTTTTATTAAAATTTATATAAGATATATTTCTATTATCTAAAAGATCAAACCTTTAAGGGGGTTCGGTGAACCCCTTGGACCCCCTGGATCCGCCACTGATTTTGATGAAGTTGTTATATAATATCTTGTTTCAAGTGTGTGGCAAGTTTACATATCATGCTAAACTATTGGAAATTCATTAATAATTAAAGATGTTTATAGCTGCATACCAAGTTGTTTCTTTGATTTGGCTTCAGCAGCACTTGCTGTCACAGTAGGTCGGCCAGGTAAGGGTGGTATCTACAGAGTAGAATAAATGTGAACAATTTGATAAAGTTGCTCATAAAAAAATTTCACACTTATTGATTGCATCATGGGATACCATGAGCTAAAATACTTTGAGCAAGAATTTTCACTCTTCTTTTTTTTATTGGTCTCCCATCTGGGTTCAAATTATTATTTCTCCTCAAAAGACTTATAAATTTGCTGTACTAGCCATATGGTTTAACTGAAAGGGAATATACAAAAATCTTAATATTCGCTAGGATATTAGTGCTTTATACTGCAAATTTGTATCTTTTGTCATCCATGTCATCAAATCAAAATAACTCCTTGGCTTAGGCATAATATTTTCTCATTTCAGACCATATGTCATTCCCTAGAGTATCATTTCTTTGTTAAAAGGTTGTTCTTGGTTACACATGAAAAGACACATGAATGTGTCAAATACAACCCAAAGAATCTTATTCTATAGGAAAATTCATTGGCTGACGAGGGAATTCCAAGTTGAATTCACGAGAAAGGCGAAATCGCACAAGTCGCGAAGCGATGAGTGCGATATCGCCTTTTCGAAGTGAATTCAACTTGGAATTCCCGAGTCAAGCCAATGAATTTTCCTTGAATCCCATGACACTATTCAATCTGAGCGAATGTAAAGAAGAAAAAAATCATGCGAGTTCAAGAAAACCTTGGCCCCTGAAGGAAACCATTCTGATGCCATCCTCCCAACCAATAGGAATTCCGCTCAAAGGTGAGCGTTTGCTCTTTTCGTTTGAACCTCGTGGGAAGCAGAATAATATTTTCTACTGTGGGAAAAAGTAACTGTTTATTCTCGAAAATCACCTTCGCTGAAATACTTCGTTTAATCTGTTACAACAATATGACTTTTTCTCGTCTTGATCGAAATCTAAGGCAGTTCAGCAGTCTAAATGTGCGAAAATGTCATACAAAACAAAGAAGCTAACTGGTGAGTACCCAAAACGTTTAAGACTTTTCTCTGAATTACACATTCAATTACTAAATAGACTAAATGAAATCAAAATAAGTAAATTCCTTTTTCTTCTTCTTCTTCTCAGTTTTATTGTTGTGTAACTCAGTTAGTGTTGGATGAAGTAAGAGCTAGCGATGGACACCAGCCTGTAGATTGATGGAAATATTCACCGGTGAGTTGTTAAATGTGACTCCGGTAAACAGTCCACTTACTGCTCCTTTCAACCCAAGTCCATTATAAGGGGCTTCGGCAGCTTTACTTGTTTGGTTTGCCTCATGACCTTCTACATTGGCAGATATCTCATTCAAAGTATTTCTTGCTGGTGATCTTGAACTTTCAACTACTGACGTACAGACGATACTACTACTTTGACTGCAAGAAGAAAATCCAACCAGCTTGTGGGACTTTTTTCGTTGTTTTTCTAATGTAATTCAAATGTAAGTCGATATCGTTCATCGGATTAGCATGGCCAGTCAGTTCAGAAATTTCAAGCGGGTTGAAACCTTCTGGCAAGGCTTGGATTGCTGTTTTACGACCACACGAATTCGTACACTTTGCCTTCTAGGGAAGCTATTTCAACTTCTTCATCATCTTAGACAAGGTGTTTATTCCAACAGGTGACATTTTATACCACACTTCAGATGTTGGCTTGTCAATTGGACTTAAAAACAGTTTTTTGGAACTAAAAGGCTACAATTTTTGTATTTTGAGTTGAATGCGAAAACAACAACAACAACAACTCGCGGGATCTCTATATATCGTGGTATTCAGCTTTTCAAACCATGGTATTCCACGCTAAATACCCACTCTCGGTAGCCAATCAGCGCGCGAGATTGAATAGTGTCATGGGATTCTTAAGGAAATGACACATGGTCTAAAATAGTAACACATTACTCCCGAGAACTTCTCGCTGAGAAAATTGGGTGGGTATGTTTTAATAATTCCTATGGTAACTTACCACTACAGCATCAACTTTATTCTGTGTTGTCAAGCAGTGATAGAGCCACTCAAAATCATCATATTCACGAAGAACTATCACACCTTTTTCATTGTCATGGTCACTCTGAAGAAATAAAAAAAATTAACTCACCAAATTTTCTCATACTTTTCTTATTATTAATAGTTTGGACTTTCAGGACTTAAAATAATGGCTGGTCATCAGGCAATGTCTGGCCAGAATTGGAACTTATCTGGTCACAGGTCTTAATTAAAATTAATTACTGCCAGTCATCGGATAATGTACGCCCTGAATCTGAACTTATCTGGTCACAGGTCTTAAAATTACTGCCAGTCATCGGATAATGTATGCCCTGAATCTGAACTTATCTGGTCACAGGTCTTAAAATTACTGCCAGTCATCGGATAATGTATGCCCTGAATCTGAACTTATCTGGTCACAGGTCTTAAAATTACTGCCAGTCATGGGATAATGTATGCCCTGAATCTGAACTTATCTGGTCACAGGTCTTAAAATTACTGCCAGTCATCGGATAATGTATGCCCTGAATCTGAACTTATCTGGTCACAGGTCTTAAAATTACGGCCAGTCATCGGATAATGTATGCTTGTAAACTTGTCTGGTCAAATCTTTGCCTTACAGGTAATTTTGACCAGTAATGTTAAGCCAGAAGCTAAAACCATTTTTGCTGTTAATCATTACCAGCAGCTGACCAACAATTACTTGTCAAAAATAAATTTAAAAACAAGATACTCTAAGTCATCATGGAACAACAATTAGCTAGTAATCAGTAATAGTTACAGGGCAAGTACTGCGACCCGGGCCACTTAGACCAGTTAAAAAAGAGAACCAATTAGATCAGTTAGACAAAAAATAATTAATGCAAAGAAATTACCACTCCAGAATGTAAATTGTGCAGCAGCAGCTCAGTCTTGCTTCAAGCCCCAACATAAATCGTAAATTGTAGAAGAGTGCTTTTATGATGCTGAATGTTTTGTAAAAAGTTATTCACCTAATAAATACACCACTATAGTTGCTGACAACCAAAGGTGCACTGGAGTTGCAAGTGTGCATTGCTATTTATGTGATCCCTAAACGAGGTGACATAGAAGAATCTAGCATTATTCGGCTATGAAGTTGAAAAAGCTGCTGACAGCTGCAAAGCTATATATAAGCTGACTTCCCTTTTCTTTATTTTCTTCCAAGAAAAAATGTGAGTCTTTCTTTATTGAGAGCCCAAACCAAACTAGAATGTCATTAATTTTCATGCCTGTTGTTACATAAATATATATTTCCATTATTAATTGATTACCAAATCAAGAATAAAAAAAGTTAATTATATAAGCAATAATTGTAATTATTAATTATAATTTTGACATTCGTTCGTTTGCCTGTAAGCTTACTTTCAGCTTTCGTCTAATGCTAGAGATATAACAATTTTTTTAACTATTCAAACTGTATTTTAAAATTATAGCGCTTTAATACTTGGATGACACAGCTATCGAAAGATTTTTGAGGTTTTTTAAGGTCCTTTAAATATATTATGCAGGATCTGAGACGGGATCATATATCCAAAATCATGTGACCACGAATTTATGCAAAGTCAATATAAACTAATAAACAACAAATGCGCGGAAACTAAAACCTTAAATACAGATATATTCCTTTAGCAGACAGTAGATAAGTGGATAATTACTTATTTAGTTGAATCAGAGAGTTTTAAAGCAAGACTGTCCTTACCGTTTTGGTTTGAATGGTAAACTTGACCACATCACCGTCTTTACTTGCGTCCAATACTTTTACACTCCATTCCTCGAAATCTCCATTCTCAGCCTTAACAATAAGATCAAAATCATGTATTTAGCTAGGAATTGAGCTCAGCAATAATCAAGGGTGGAAAATGTAGTTTCAAAGTGAGATATTTTACCATGTTTTCTGTTGTAGTGCAGTGTTTAGAATCAGCCCTTCCTCCTTCTTGAATGTCCAGGCCCCTATATCCTGTTAACCACAGGCAGCCCAAACAAGGTTCCACGACCTCCAAATTTCATCGATGGCTGAAGAAAGCTCTAGATTGTCGCATTCGATGCCCAATAATTTATCCCGGACCAACGATATAAATTTGTTATCTTGAGGAAGTAGTCTCCTGACCTGTCACTTTCCTCTTTTTTCTTCTTATTCTCGTTGTTCTTACAAGTTTCACAAGGGTCATGTTTGGGGCTTCTTCTCTTCATCATATATGCGTTTAAGTTATTCAAAGTCATCAAAGATCAATTACCGGATGCACACTGTTATGCAGATGATACACAGCTTATCTCAGCTTCAAGCCAAACAGTACCGCATCTCAAGAAGAAGCTGTACGTGCGATGGAGAATTGCATTGATAAGATCAAATGCTGGATGATTCACGACAAACTTTTAATTAACGATGAAAAGACTGAGTTCATTTTAATTGGAACCAGGCAACAATTAGAAAAATTGCAATCAGTGAATATCGCAGTAGGCAAAGACATAATTAATCCTAGTCCCGATGTTAAGAATCTTGGCTGTTGGCTAGATTCTACCTTAAGTATGTCTACCCATATTACGAATGTATGTAAGGCTTCTTTTTTCCATCTACATAACATAAGACGAATTAAGAAGTATTTATCTAGAGATTGTTTATTGATTCTGGTTCACGCCTTTATTACAAGCAGGCTAGACTACTGCAATAGTCTTTTATATGGCCTTCCTAAAGAGCAAATTGCCAAATTGCAACGCGTCCAAAATGCTGCAGCTAGATTAGTCATGGATATTGGGACAGAAGTACTCACATATAACGCCTGTGCTATATGATTTACATTGGCTTCCAATTCAAGCGCGTATACATTTTAAGGTTTTATTGTTAGTTTTTAAAGCTATTTATGGCCTAGCGCCTTCATACCATTCAAATCTCGTAGTTATTAAGTCTAAGTCTTCTTACAGCCTTAGATCTAATGAAGGTATCGTATTAGAACCTCCCAAAGGAAAGATGTTAGTCACCCTGGGAGCTCGATCCTTTCGCGCCTATTAGATACCTATTAGTATCTGCTCTATCACATCCATCACTATGTTTAAGAAAAACATTAAGACGTATCTTTTTTCAGAAGCTTTTGGCAATTTTAATTAATATTTTATTGACATTTTTTAAATTAGAATTAAAATAGATATCCTTATTTTAGTTTATATATTTATAAATGCATAATGACTTAGGACAAGTTTATTTATTCAATTATTTTATTAGGCATATGTATAAGTTGTGTAAAGCGCTATTGATCTTTTATTGTAAATAGGGCTATATAAGTATTAAATTATTTATTTATTTATATTCTTTCATTTTACCGTTTCTTTAGATCATTTCTCAATCTATTTTCCGCTGTTATCGTCTTCTTTTCTTTCTTCTCTTTTTCGTTGAATTTCAAGTTCTCCTCTTCCGCGCATTTCATACAGAGACGTGACGACAGTAACAAGAGATGTAATACAATACCAATACCTGTACGTGCGTGACTGACAGAACAGGTATATAACAGGTAGCAAGCTACATACTGTTTTGATGGTAATACCAACATTACTACTAACATGTCACTATAAGTCCTATGGATAATCATATCAGTTAATTGTGCGTGACTTCAATGTGCGCACACCATTCATTTGAGCAGTGTTTCGTATAATTGTGACACGATATGAACGGCACGATATGAACACAGCGTGGACACGGTCATGCAAAAGTCGCGGAACTGCCAGACCAATCCCATTGCGCCGGGGAAAAAATTACCAAATCAAATTTTAGAAAACATCATACATAAAATGTGCGTGACTTCAAGGTGCGTAACATCATTCATATCACTGTGGTAGCACTTGATCAGCCATAGTAGATGAGTCACGCAGTAAATTCCATACATAAAATGTGCGTGACTTCAAGGTGCGTAACATCATTCATATCACGGTGGTAGCACTTGATGAGCCATAGTAGATGAGCCACGCAGTAAAAATTCCATACATAAAATGTGCTTGACTTCAAGGTGCGTAACATCATTCATATCACGGTGGTAGCACTTGATCAGCCATGGTAGATGAGCCACGCAGTAAAAATTCCATACATGTGCATGTGTTATATGTGCGCACACCATTCTTATGGTTGGTAGAAACTTGATCTGCCACAGTAGATGTATCACGTAGTAAAATTCTATACATTAAATGTGCGTGATGTTACTCTTGAGAGGAGCGGCCACATGGACGTCACCACATGCACGAGTACATGTGGTACAGTAGTACTCATTGTATCTAAAAGTAAAATGGCTAAAAAATGTAATGCTAGTACCGAAAAAAAAACTAAGAAAGCAAAAAATCAGCTATAAAAAGAGTAGCTAACAGTGCGCACCTTTTTCGGTTGGCTTGGGGCAAGCTAGGAGAAAATAAAAAGTACTGATAGCTATGACGTCGATCTCAGTGCTGGTTTTAATGTTGATCGTCTTTTCACAGATTTCAATGTCGCTATTTTTCTCACGAAATAAATCAAATGTCATATTCTATTCGGATGTTGCTCGATTAATTCTTGTACTAAAAGTTGCAGAAATATCTGAGGGCAGCGTCTCTTTAACTACGTATTGCGCGCGCGATTTCCCCCAACTGCTTTACTAGAGCACTCGATATCTATAAACTATAGCTCTACACAGTTTTGTCTGATAAAGCTTGTATTTCGTATGTCGCTGTCATGTATTTCCATTATTTCATATATGGTCGGTTGTCAGTTGGAAAAAGGCATGTTGCCAGTCGCATGTATTTTTACATATCGTATGCCGCTCGATAGACGAGAAACCTTAAAATAGCTGTGATGAAATTTTCATGAAATCGGGAATCATAAAGCTTTGAGGATTACTAGAAATATTGCATCCTAGAAAATAACGGGGATGGGGGGGGGGGGGGGGGGGGGCAGTGGGTATAGAAGATGTTTTATTCAAAGCGCAAAAAAGGAGGATAAGGTTAGCGTGCCATTTGGTTCACATTGTGCGCGGCAAGCCCACCACGTGCGCGCGTCATCTGATCAGTTGTCGACGCTTGACAATAAGCCAGAAAATCTCACAGTATTAAAGGCAAGTATTGTATTGAATAGTACACTGATAAAGATCAATTCAGATGAATAAAATTTGTCCAACGTTAATTAAGCATAGCCGAGTCACTAATTTAAGGTATCCACTGAAAGGGCCTTCACTCACTGGGGCAATTTACATATGAAGAGCTGACGACTTGATCTTAAATGAGATATGACTTAAAACCGCAAAAGTATCTGGCTAATCAGAAAACCGTCCTTATCGTTTGCTGAAGAACAGACGAAGTGGCTAACATGAGGGTATTGATGATGGCACGATTAGGCTATTTAGAAATAATTAGTCTTTTCTGGATGAAGTGTTATGAATAGTTCATGCGATAACCAACGATTTGAAATTCATTTTGGGAAACAAAACAACCGAAAAAAAACACAGCATTTTCTCCGCTCCACCTTTTTTTATTTTTCTCTTGCCTTTATTCAGGGGCTTGAAAAATAAAATATTGAAAAATTGATATTTGAAAAAAAAATCTAAACTTGACCAAAAATAATCAAATAATTTTGAAAGTTTTATAGTTTAGATACGCATTATCTATACTGCCCCCTCCCTTTGATTGGAAAAAGGATATCAGTAGTTTCTAGAGCTAGTTCAGATCCTAATCTTTTCTATGCAGGAGGCTCTTTAGTACTGAATAGTACTCCTGCCCGTACTAAAAAGTAACGAAGAAACTTTCCAAAGAGAATAACATTTTGCTCTGGAAGAGAGTAGTAAGAAAAAGTGAAAAAATAAATAAAAACGCTATCTTTTCCATGTTAGTATTTCAGACAACTCAATTTAAAATTGATCTATTTTGTCGTGCTAAACTTGGGTTCTTCAATTTAAGTTACCTCATTAATTATTTCCAGAAGTTGAAAAATAAATCTTAGCAAAACTGATATCTATCTTAGAATATTTCAAGATTTCTTGACAAAATTAAAACTTCTTATGAATAGGTAGGAGGTAGATTAGAATGTTTTCGAAATCATAAAGAGAACATGCAGACTGATGTTATCGAAGTTAATGAAATAAAATAAGACATGTAATATTCTGTGGTTGGCGTTCAAGAGCAACACCCGCCTGCCACTTCGATGACCATTTTGTTGTTTCAATATCCTCGTTTAATTATTCGAAAAAATAAGGCTAACGAATTTTCAATTTTTCAATAACTTCCTCGCAATAGCTTTAAGTTTGACACTCTAGTATATCGGCAGTCGAGTATGAGAAGAAAACTATCCAGTCAACGACTTCACTACAAGCTCGACCAAGTTGCTGTATTTTCTAATCCTATCTTCTCTGTCTTTCAATTTTCTCTCTAAAAAAAATCTTTTATTTTATTTTTAAAATTAAATAGATAAGTCATTATTGACTCTTTATTCTCTAATGCCAGGGAACAAATCATAAAGTAAAAACAATGAAAGTAATCAAATTTAAAATGAAATTGTGCAAGAATCGAACTGATAATTTTAAGTAATCTTTTCTAACTTTATTTTTCTTTTCCTCATATGGACTGAAAATTTTCCAAATTAATCAACAATTATTATATTTTTTTAATGTTGTGAGCCTGAAAATTTTCTTTTTTTGCTCGATCGTTCGATGTAAAAATATCGTCCTAGTGTTATTTAATTTTTTGGGGCGTGAAAGAAGTACAATTCCGTGCACAGATTGATTTAGTACTATTTCAAAATAAAGCTAAAACATGTCGCGCCTAAAATGTATAATCTTTATGACTAAATTAGCGGTAAAGGCTTGAAAAGACCAAATCCAAAACCACACGCTCGAAAAAATCTTCTTCGAAAAGAGCATCTCGTTAGGCTAAGTTTAGTGATCAAAACCGCATATTTTTGGAATTGCGACAGGAAGGAGAATAATGAAAAATAAGCATGGGCGCGTCTCAAGTCAGTGTCGGCAGCTGCAAGCAACCTTGGCTCATTACTAGACCAACTTATCATCGTCGAAATTATCTTATTTTCTAAGCTAATCAAAGAAAATTTGATTTTTAAAATGTTCTTTGAATCTAGGGATTTCCAATCAATGTCTAATAAAGCGAGGAATATTTGTATTCAAGTAACTTAGCAAGTTAATGATTCTAGATAATTAGTGGATATTTTTTGTTATCCTTGCCAGCGCTCAACAGAGAATTCGCCTTCTTTATCGTCCTGAAATCTTTCGACGACCTTAGAAAACCTAAAGGTTCTCGACGTCCAAGCAATTCTTATAGTCCGGTAACGCGTAAGTTAGAATGGTATTTCTTTTTTTATAAGAATAATACGACTACCTGCCAGATATTTTTTTGAGATCTCTCCCGGCGAGAATAGCTATAGTATGAAGGCATTTCCGCTAGTCATCAAAAGATAGATTGATACTTGCTTGTATGCTTTAAGTACGAGCAGATGGACTAGTCTAAAACAACTTCCGCACAAACAGGATGAAATTTGGCCAATATTGTTCATGTACGCTTTTATGACATCGAAATTTTTTCGACTAAAACTTAAACCGCCATTTTGCGTCAGCTCATTCTTGAGGCTATTCATGTTTTAGAACTTTAGATGGTCAGGTAGAAGATCTTTTGTTTAATCTTCCATGAAATAGTCTACCAATTTTTATCTTTAACGTTTTAGTACATTGAAGATCGAACCTTTGTATGAAATCATGACGAGGCATGACTACAACTTCGCTGGAAGCGATTCCACGGTGGGCTACAAGATTTGGACCCGCAGCAAACACTAATTCTATACTTACGGTTTATGATTCCTTATTATTTTTTATTCATTGGAAACGGAGGAAAGCTAAGGTTTAGAAAGAAAGTGAAAATAAGTTCAGGATGAAGCCATAAAATATCTTTTTGAAAAGGAATTCTATAAGTTTGAAATACTATGTACAGGTGATATCGGGTTTATTATAGGAAGATGAAGAAACGATATCGATTTGCGAGAAGAAACCTTTTAGCAAGAAAGAACGAAAGCACATTCGCAACTTCAGTGGACTAAAAGCTACTCTGTAGAAATCCCATTTAATTTTTTGATATATGCATACTCGTTTACTGAATCAGTTTTAGCTAAGTACCGTTCTAAAATTCCCTTTTTGAAGGTATTTACCCATAGATTTCGCACCATATGTCACTAAAACACCCCATAAAAGCATTCCTTAATCATTTCGATAGCTTTTCAATCAGTTAAATAGGATAGCAGTCCTCAGTCCTCTCAGGATTTGATAGTCAGCGAGATACGCAAAGATCAGATACGCGCCCCTAAGACAAGTGTTGGTGTTGAGAATATAATAGAGAATCATGGCCTACGGGCCTAGCTTGGCAGTCTGATAATATCAGACAAAGAGACGCGTGCCATCCTTGAAAACCTAGAATTATGAAACAAAACCAAATGACTTGATTAAAACTCGGCGAAAGCGTGCCCAGGGGAAGTTGAAAATCATCGCCGGGTAAAGCGCGCGCCAAGCAATGTAGAGCAAAAAGGATCATTGTCGAAAATTGAGTTTGAAATGCTTCCTTTCTTAAAACGTTACGCGTAGAAATGTTTTTGAAAGTGTTATGTCATTTTTATCGCCTATTTATTTTCCCTTTAAGAACATCCACTATTCAATAAAATGTACTCAGATGTCATGCCATTTCACAAAGTAGTTCACAAAAAGATCTCCACGCGCGCGAAATATTTTTATATAACCTCCAGAAAAGTCAAAGATTGTTGTATAGTGTGTGTTATGACGGGTTAGAAAACGCGCTCTATTTTGTACGTTTGATATTGGTAAAAATTGAATTAAGTTTCTGTGTATTGTTGAACTGCCGAAGAAACTGAGATTGAACATGATATGGCTCCATCATGATGAAGGCAAATTACTTTAAAACTTTTGTCTCTCAAAACCAAGAAGTTCACGTCTATATTCAGTTATTTTGCACCACTACTGTAGCTTAGCTGAACAGAAGGTTTAGTTCGTTCAACTATGATTCTGATTGTAGCAGAACCTACTTTGTTATTTGAGAGAGAGTTCTTGACATTCGTTTGTATTCGACACTTTTCGAGTGGAATTGAACTAGCTAGGCTATTGAACAAAGTTACAATAAAGAAAGCCCAAGTCTCTGTTGTTTTTCTTTCCTCTATAGACGGGAAAGCTCGCTAAGAGGGGAAAGTTTTAGCTCTACAGTTAGTCAAGCGGACAGATTTTTTTTCTCTTGAAGATCGAGCGGTTCAAATGTTGACTAAAATTTAACACTTTGAAAAGTACCAAAAGAATGCCATTCAACTGATTCCGATTGATCGATTAATTTTTTTAAAGATTCGTCCTTGAAAAGCTTTGTGTTTAAAACACTAACAACATAAGCGACTCGTCAGAACTGTAATAAACTGGACGAGTAAGTACTCAGTTTTTTTTCGAGTTCCCCAGCACAACAGAGGGAAGTTCTTAAAACAATTAACTCATAAAGATTTGGAAATGAAATTTTTTATTGTATCAAAACATGAGTAACAATTGTTTGTGTTTTGACAAAACATATTGTTTAAAAACCCTAGTATCAAATAAATATCTCTAAAATGGACCCGGGAGGAAATGTTTGGTCATCTGAAAAGCATGCTGAGTTTATAGGCCGTGGATTATATTTTAAGTTTGGTCTTTGTACAAATTAATAAAAATATTTTTAAAATCCACCTGCTTATGCAGTACAAAAGGAAAGTTTCTATTAACATATGGCCGTAACTATTCTTCTTGTTGAACGAATGATTTCTTTCGGAAAAACCTTCTCTTAAATGAAAACCCGAAAGACGGTCTTATGAGAAGAGTCTTAAAAGCCATTGCTTTTCAAAAAGTAAATTCGAGATTTGTTTGCATTGACTAAAGAAGAAAGATTGTTCTTGCAACAGCATGAAGATGAAATGGTATCAGTTGCTATTTGCTCTTTAAATACAACTTCTGCATTACTATACTGTAGGGATTAGGAAACTCTTGCAAAGTGTTTTTGCAGGGCAGTGTGAAACCTTTGATTTCTCACTAAAAACACCACTTTTTCATTTCAATAACTAAGTCAAGACAAGATTTCTTACTGATTTTTTAAAAATTAACTGATTTTATTCATGTCCCGTAACTTTTAAGAATACTTACACTGCTCTAGCGCCTCTTTTGCTTACATTTTATGTGTCTTAAACGGCCTTGATAAACGTGTTAGTTCAAATAAAGCCCAACTAGGCGAGAGAAAATAACTGAATCGTTTCATATCGCGAAGGGAACAACAGTCAGGGAACAGTAAGAGAGGCTTAAATTGTCAAACAGTTTTGAAGACTTATCGCCTGTCGACAAACATGAACAGCCATGAAATTTGTTGAATGGATTCGGAAGGTGTATTGAATTCAGTCTACCAAAATTCTTCCCATTGTTGATATATATCCAGCTGACTTAGAAATAGAGGGGGGGTTTCAGTTTAGTCTTATATCATAAGGTTTCACAACGAATCAAATAAATTTTTAACAATTGAAAGTCTTCCTTTTTACATTTTTTCCGTTAAAGAAGGCTATGATATTAAAACAATATTTTGAAATACCTTATTTTTAAATATAAGTCATTCCAATATAACAAGAGGTAACTTTTTCTTTTCATTCTACTTCATTTTCATGCTACTCTCGAAAATAATATCTCTTTTGAACATTTAAAAAACGAATTCTCAAAGATCAATTTTTAACTACATTTTTACGTTTATCTTGTTCATTTTAGTGTGCGATTTTATTCTTTTCCCATTTCAAACAACGAAAACTATTCTTTGTGAAAGAGTAATCAGTCACGGATAAAATATTCGATGTCCGCAGATTTCAGTAATCCAATAATTGTACTTATAATTCGACTAAATCGGTAACTGTTTTTGACCATTTCAGTTATTTGGTTTTCCTAGAGAGTTTCCTCATTATATTTGAAGAGAAATACAATAGTGTCGAGCGAATAAAAATTTGAACTGTAAAAACAAGTCTTGAAGAGAAGCTGTTTCGAAGCCGAACCGCTCCCATAATAATCGACGGCCTTGACTGAATTTTGGTTATTTTTCTTTACTATTTCTTCCTAGCTTAACTCATGGAATGTATATCTTCTGATATTGTTAATCCAGCATCAAAATATTTAAAAGACTCGTAAAAAAAAATTTAGAGAAAACTTTATATTTGATTTTGCAAATGAAATAATCCAAAATCCAGACTAAATTGGCAAATAAGAAACCAGATTTATTTAATTGGGAATTTCAAGAATATGTCTAAATATTCTATTGTTTTTGCTCGTTTTCGTACAATAACCTATTACAATATACGTTCATTTTAAATACACATAATCAGGATTATGGTTAATATATAAATTCCGTATAAAATATTGGGTTTTTTTTACGAAACATGTTAGAATAAAACCTAAGTGGAAACTCAGAGGAGTTTTGAGAATCTTGTTTTTCTTTATGCATTTGGTTCGAGATGTAACAAGGGAAAAAATGTTTTTCCCCTCAAAATTTATTCAAGTTTAATGAAACAAGTTAACAGCGGCATTTGTATTTGTAAGAGCTAATGCTTTTTGTTCAGCTAATCCTAAAATTTAGCAATAATTAGAATAGATTGAGGGATTGAATACCTGACATACAATTAAAACATTAGGAGAAGTATTTGATCCCCATCTAGAGCGCACGTGCCTTGACTTAAAGGACACGAGGCCAAAGAACTGAAATTTGTTCCTGAATTAGCTCTTAGGCTAGATGAGCTAATTAGAGAAGGAATCAAAGAAAACAACCCGATGAGATTTGAGTATTAAAAGCCTGAATCTTAGCATGCAAACCCTGCCGCAAATTTTCAACTTAGAAAATCTTTTAGTTTCGTGAACCATCTTTTCTCCTTGGGATAAGTCGCCCGGGTGATCGTTTTAGGAGAGCGTGTAAGTTTTGAGTGAGTGTTAGATGGCTGAGTGTCACTCGAAGGAAAAAGAAATGGAGGCATACAAACAAGAATGTATGCGTGTCTGAAATAGCTGGCACGCGTCATGTGCAGAAAGTACATTGTGCCGCACCGACCAAAGCTATTTGCATGTGTTTTTGTAGTTTGTTCCCCGGACAGTTGTGCCATCCTTTGGAAGAATTAAACCAAGTCAATATTGACCCTGGCAAGTGTACTAATTCTTTCTTCTGCTATTGAAAACCGTAAAACAACCGGCTGAATGGTCGTTCACTTGATTCTTCTATTGTCAATTGAAGCTATTCGCAGTATTTAGGTAATATCGTTAAAAACATATTCATTTGTATTTATGCGTCTTTATCTTAAGTGGTCATATCTTAAGAAATTCTTCACTCGATTTGTTCTAAAATATCGTGAAAATGCTGAAGAAAAGCAATTCCTGTAGAAGATGCTCGTAAATGGATAGACTGACGTAATCCTTATGTTTAGTGCATACCCTGGAATAAACTATCTTAATGAGCTTAATTTGTCTTGTTTCGAATTGTATGGCTTCACCTGTTAGACATTGTTTTGGGGGTAAAAACCACACAACTTGAAAGGCTTCTCTGCACTGTAAGGACTTCCTTGAAACTTCCAAGATATTGCACGACGGAATTTCAAGGGGCCAAATAAAACAATATCAAAAAACGTGCCTCGTCCGACTCTCAAGAATAGCAAAAACAACAACAGCACAAACGCAAAAAAAGCAACAACACTGAAAAAGAACGTGGGGGGAAAAAAAGAAAGAAAAAAGGCAGATTCCAAGTGGAAAGTTTTGGGGCTTTTAACTCACCGGCCCGGACACATACATCTGCTCACTATTGCACGAGCAGGCCAGGGAAGTGGGAGGTTCGAGCTACCAATTCGCGCTGGAAGGGCTTTTTATCTATTTTCATCGTTAATTCCAGTGAAGTGTCTCAATTAGCCCAACGAAAACCCCCTTATTTTCTACTCTCTTTTTTCATCGTTTAAGAACAAAATGATACCGCCACGCGACTCTATCAAAATAAGGTATTGTCTTGCACCCCAAGCTGTCCTGGATGTTTAATTAGCAAGGTGAGTATATGTAAGCCCAAAGAGCGAAGGTAGCGCAAGGTAAGCCTGTCAATCACTAGTCTTCTTTATTTGGAGAGCGCCACGCGAATGGCCACGCGCCATGGCAAGCAAATACCTTCCTGACCCCGAGCGAGCCAGCTGGAAAAACGACCATTTTTTATTGTAGTTTAATTTTTGTTTTTCTATGTAAACGTTCTCCTAACGTAATATTAATTGGCTGAAATGAAATGAGGCTGTATGCCTATTGCTTAATCCAAGAAAAACTCCCGAATGAACTTAAATTAATATAGATAGATCAACGCACGCCTCTGTAAATGTATGCAGAATGGCCGAAAGAAAGGAACGCTATTGGTCCAATTCAAAGTCATAGGCAATAAATACTTGGCGTTCTACCAATAAGAACATGTTTTCTATCCCAAAGATCTCGTGATAAGAAATTATTTTTAGCTTTTTTCGGGTGTGCAGTTTTTTTGTTATTCATCGGAATAGTTTTTCTCATGGCGCCTAGTATCTTGAGCACCGATCGCAAGCCGATTTTGGTTGCAGTCAGCACGGCACGTGGCAGACTAACCGGAACCCTGGACGCTTTAACACTCATTCCTTGAAAAAAAATCTCAGTATCCTACTATACAAATGAGCTTATATCAATTCAAAATATAGAACAGCTATACAAAAGCATTGTATTGTCTTCTCCATAGTTCATTCAAAACCCAATTAAACGAGGGATTTTACAGCAGTTTGGGAATGAAGATGAAAAAGAACTCAAAGCACTAGACGTTGTGGACCAAACAGAAACGTGTTGTCACAATTGTGAATTTTTGTTCACAAAAGTAAACAGAAGTTGTACTTCATAAAACCTCTACATAAAAGGGTGTCGGACAGTAAAAATAAAATGATTTAACAATTGTAGAGTTATTCGAGCTTTTGAAAATCGAATTGGAGCTGTTAAGCCCCAAATATCCCTAACAAGGTAAAGTTGATCAGTGCGTTCAAACGCAAAATCCGAAAAAGTAATCATGATGGTGACTTTTGATCTCCTGGTAATGTGCTGTTTATTTTTCGTTTCGCAATTTTATCTAAAGTCGCTTCGGAGATTTACGTAAATAACGTGGGCAAAATATCAGGATTTTTGAAACTTAGAAAACACAATTGATTCGACCATTTCTGAAAATTGTCGTAAGTCCATTGGCTGTATCTTTTTTGATTTGCGATTCGTTTTCAAAATGTCATCCACAGTTGGAGTGGAGTGTAGTTTATCCACTGTGGACAGACGCGTGTTGCTCCATTGTCGCAGGACAAGAGAATTACCATAACAATCAAGCAACCCCATCACCCACGAGGAGTAATTATGATATGGCACGCGGAATTATACACCAGTATGTTGTTCAATATAACAATGGTATAAAGATCTCTCTTAAATACGTTTTTATGATATACAGGATTAACCAAAATCTCATTTTGAAAGCGGCTGAGCATGAGGATGACCATATTAACTAGTTTTTGAACAAGTGGTTTTATAGTTAAGTGAATTGGTGTACGACTTCGATCTCTTCTTTAGTTTGTTGTTGGCCGTTAGTTTGTATTTGAATGCATGGATTATTTCATTAAATTAAAATCATAATAAATGATACAAAAGTATGTTCCAGGGGCAAATCACTTCAGTTTAAACGGAAAAGAATCGACCACCTGGCCGAAGCAAAACCAATTTGGAGTAAAAACCATTTTTACAATGCTCTATTATGAGTGTATCAAAATAGAGGTATAGTTTGTATAGCAAAGGCCTTGTCTCTGTACTTAAGCCTTGTATCACATATAATACACAATTATTGATTTATTTATTCGGTTTTTCATGCCAGCTATAAAATATTTATTCTCTCGTTTCAATGTTCATTGAACAATTATCAGGTTAAGGCAAACTGGAACAAGCTAATACCAGCAGTAATGGAAATGTGAAGCCTTTTGTGACAAATAGCTTCTCTATTATTCTAAACCCATTTATTCAACCCTTACTACTGTGTTTTGTAAAAATCCAATCCCTGTTAATTTTTATTCCATATCTCATTAAGAGCATGAACAATTACATCTCCTTTATGGAGGAAAAACATCATTGGGCGCTTTTTGTCGGCGTGACATGGCGAGAAAAGGATATTTAGTTATTTTTTAGCCATTTTTTTATTACATCTGTTTGTTTTCCGACACTCTACATTCTTTTGGGAGAAACTAGAGGCCTTACCGAGATTAGGAACTTTCGTATTTAAAACTGTATTCATTTATTCTTGATAGGCTATATTGTAAATAAGGATATTCCTAGGCCAGCATAAAATAATCCTTCGTGGGACTATCTCATCAATGAAGATTCATCGTTTGAAAAGGTGTGAGATGTATTTACTGAGATTGTATATTCCCTGTTGAAGTTATAAAATATTCATTAAGCTTCTTCATTCAATACTGAATGGTGTGTGTGTATATGACGGCGGTGTGAGCTTTTGAATTGAATGACTAGAATACAAGGGAATGTGAGTGAAAACAAGGGAAAAAATAAAAGGAATCCTTTACAAGTGTGCTCAAATTTGAACGAAACATGTGTACATACTCAAAAAATCTAGAATTTCAAAAACAAATGAAGACTAAATAAAATAGATGAAATAGTAAAAAAAAAAAAAAGGAAAAAAAAAGGGAAAAAATGAAAAAACTAATCAAATCTTATTTTTGATAATCATCTTAACTGGAGTCTCAACACCAGTTTCCATCCATACGTCTAGCCTGTTCCCAAAACAACTGGCCATAGTTAATTCTGAAGTTTAGTTACTAGTGCGCCCCATGACGTGCAAATTGCTCCTTACAATTGGGTGCTAATTAAAGATAGGGGCGGGGATTGGTTAGAGCAATTGTTCAAGAACATTGTAAAGAGTGTCACTTGATCTCCTTTCTCATTGGACGAGACGCGAGGCCTTGGGAGACCGAAGAATGAGCTTACCAATGATAATCATTCGGCACACTCGTGGTTGGGTCGTACACCGTATGTTTTTGTTTATATTGTCCACTTCTCAGCTGACATGATTTGGATAAAAGAAAAAAGAGCACACGAAACCATTTATAAGCGACACGCGCCAAACATATTAGCCAGTTGATAGACTTGAGATCATCAAGCTCTTGCTATTCGCTGACAAAACAGCATTTGGCCGATAAGTACTTCATCAGTTTTTCTCTTGCTAACTTCATTAAGACGAACTAAATCAAATCCTGAAAAAAAATTTTCGACCGTTGGGCTTGACCGTTGAATTCAAATTCCTGTGAGTCTTTTGGAAGTCCAGATAAAGACATCCTTGGAATATAAATAACCATCCACTGAGGTCACTTAAAGTCCGGAGATGCCTCGATCATTTCTCGTTAAGTTGAAAAAGAATTGCTGTGCCTCGGGCTGGGAAGATGGTAAGTTCAGACATTCGAAATTGGTTTTTAGGTAACATGACAAGCCCAAAAATAATTTCCTTAGTTCCAAGCTACTTATTTCAGAAAAGCAAACAATGATCTTGGAAATCAAAAAATTGGTAGCGGCTTGTTCAAAATATGCCACACTCGATTAAATATTTATTGCCAAGCAAAAAAATGTACTCTATTCTAATTTTTTTTGTTACTTGAATTTTTTTCTAGGAGGATCTGTAATCCCGAGCGAATCTTCACTGATGTGGGAACCAATTCGAGTGGAAATCGAACCAGCACAAGTATTCAAGCCAATCAAGTTGGATCTCCACACGCTAGACCCGGCGTGCCTAACTGGAAAAGGACAGTTCCTACCAAAGTCTCATTTCTTCAATCCGTACACTTTTAATCCATTCCAGTTAAGTCCCAACTGCCACGACTACAGTCCTGAAATCTCCCCCTTCAGTCGAAGCTCTTCCATTTTTGACAGCCAAAGACCTATCTCTCCAGATTTCGACGGCTCGCTGGTGCCTTCCCCAACGAAAAGCGACGATGGCTTTCCAAGAGCAAGCATCTTCGTTCCTGGGAGCACGTTTCTGGATTCCAAGGCTGAAAGACAGGAAGAAAACTTACCAACACTTGGCTCAAACGCGGCTGCTGTTGGACGAAAAAGACGAAATGGTGTACCAAAAACGTTTACTTGTGAAGTGTGCGGGAAAGTCTTCAATGCGCACTATAACCTAACACGTCATATGCCCGTGCACACCGGTGCCAGACCATTTAAATGCAAGATTTGTGGAAAAGGCTTCCGACAAGCGAGTACACTATGCCGGCACAAGATCATCCACACCAAGGAAAAACCTCATAAGTGTAACATCTGTGACAAGGCTTTTAATCGATCATCAACTTTGAACACCCATATTCGAATTCATGCCGGATACAAGCCCTTCGTTTGTGACATTTGTGGAAAAGGGTTTCATCAAAAGGGGAACTACAAAAATCACAGATTAACGCATACCGGAGAGAAACCTTTTAAGTGTCACGTTTGTGGAAAGGCTTTCCATCAAGTGTACAATTTGACATTTCATATGCATACTCATAATGATAAAAAGCCCTTTACCTGCAAGGAGTGCGGAAAGGGTTTCTGTAGGAACTTTGATCTCAAGAAACACGTACGGAAACTGCACGAAAACAAGACACAAGTTACAGAATAAGAACAAAAATTTTTTAATTGTATCGAAAGTGGTAAATTACCTCAACGAACTATAAGAAATATTTGTAATTTAAAACCTCGTTTACTGCATTGAATATTACAGATACCCATAACAAAACTTGTACATTTTAACAGAAAATTTGTATTGCCTTTATATAAATAATATAGATTCACTTATACTATAATCATTTCGGCGAATGTAAATATCGAGTTATATAACGGCTAGATATGGCACGTGCTAATACAATGACCACTCTTAAAGATTTTGTAAGGAAAACAATAACCAAGGCATTAAGTAAAAACTCGTTGAGATTTAGCGACAAGCTAACTTATTTTTCACGAGCGCTTCAAGCGAACTTGCCTCGATATATGTATAGAAAAATGAAGTTAATAAACTCAATTGAATGTAAGTTATGTCGTAGCTCTGTTGTCTTTTATTTGATAATAAGTGCGAATTGATTTTTCTCGGATTGGATTTAGCATGTCTGAGATCTTATAGAAATTAAGCGTTTCCTTTTGGTTCACAGAAAATAAACATAAACAATTGATTTGACCGACAACACACCTTTCTTTATTTTCGTACAACAATAAGAACGCTTTTCATTCCATTTAAACTGAAAATAGTTTCTAAAAGTATTCAAAATTTTCTATATTTCAGAACAGGAAGTGCAACGCCACTTTTTAATGGCGGATTTTGAATGAAAAACTATTTAACTCCACGCACAGCGTTTAAACTCTTTACCCAGAAGTAATTAGCCTAAATTTTCTAAAGCTATCTGACAGACTTTGATTTGTAATCAAAGCTTCCTTCTTAAAGTAGACAATAACCTTGAACAAGCTGCCAAAGACTCAATATAACTGTATCTGTAGCTTTGAAATGAAACTATGCCCGAAACTAACTCGTCTGTGCGTTTTAGCTTCGCTTTGATGAACAATTTACCGTGACTTCGATAGAATTCGTTTCGCACAAATGAAGTGTACGCAGAGAAAATATAGGTCATTTAGAGTTCAACATTCTAAAGAAACTGTAAACAAAACTTGATGAAAAAAATTCTGGATAAACTATCTGGGATAGATTAAGAAAGTGGTGGCTTTATTTTGTACATTTTTTTCAAAATTACTTGAATCGTTGTAAGAATGAAGTAAAGTGGGACAAAATCTATCAGAATTATTGCTAAGTATTGGAGTCTTAAAATTGTAAAAGATGAGTAGAACTACACATTGGCAGTATTCAAAAACGTATTATGCGGTGGCACGTGTCCCTCTCATTATAAACGGTTTAAAGTTTGAAGAGGCTTCAATAATAACGCAAAACAAAGAAGTTTACGTCAACGAACGCTAGCGAGCCACACTTTTATACACACTGATAAACACACAAAAAGAAAGAAAGGAAAAAAAACGCGATCTTTTGAAAAGACTAATGCGGCTGAAGCACAAAATGTGTTCGGCATATTCGGATTTGTTTTGCGGCCGCAAATTGATTAAGTTTCACCATTTAAGTTCTTTACTAATAAGGCTTTGAGTTCCAACGGTTAGAACAGTTTAAAGTTTAATGCAATTAGAAGTTTTCTAAGTAAGACTCAATAATTTATAAGCAGTATTCGACAACATTTAATCGGTTGAAAACATTTAGTAATTGCCACCTTTGGCACAGGACATTTATGGCTTTTTTTTTCCAAGCTGTTCTTTGAGCCCCCCCCCCCCCCCCCCCCTCCAAAAAAAAAAAAAAAAAAAAAAAAAAAATCGGCCTGGATCTGGATTAGTGTTTGCTTTAGTTCGTTTGCTGTGTATCTAACAACGTGACATAGTTTCCGAATAATGTTGGATCTATCACAACTGATTTTAAACAGGTGGGGTTGCTTTTTTCTTTTATAAACCGTTCTCTATTAGACCTCTATCTCCTTGTATAATTATATAAATGTATAGTTCATTCAGGTTTTTCTTTAAGTCAGAATAAAACGGCTTTTTTAAACATGGATTAGTGTTGACAATGTTCCACGCGACGTTTCAGTCAGAGGTAAACACACCAATTGACAGAAAATTAGAACGGGTGACCGCTTACTTCTACCAATAAATCTCACCAGAGGCTTTTGGTTATTATAACTGCAGGACCTGCTGCATGCAATCATAGTAAAGTATAGTCCTTATTGTCAGTGAAGAGTGGGCGAGTCAAAGATTTTGAAATCCAAACACGATTGAAAAACATTGTGGTCTTATACTGAGAACTAATGAGCATTTGAGGGAAGCCGAAGTGTATTGCTGATTAAGATAAGAGATCATTCGAAATTTGACCAAAGCCATTCTGCAAACCCTTCATTGTATACTAAATAACACACCGTTACAAACTAGACAGATGCATCCACGATTCCTCTGACCATATCTCACGGGTATTCAGTTCTTGCTTAAGTTGGCAGCAAGTCTAATGTACTTCCATTTTTTCGATTGACCGCGTTTTCTCAGACATTGTATTGTCTATCTATCGCAACCTGGCTTAAATAGCAGGGTTATTTGGCCGTAATTACGAGTCCAATTCGGCAGAAGTCTAGCACAATAATTGATGTTTACTATCATTTTTTTTGTGTGTGTGTAACGTCTATTTTACTTAATTATAAAGATATATACCAAACAATAACGACAGCAATAAAACTAACAAATTAGCCCCAAAATTACCTTAAGTACTTTGTTACGATTGTGAAAAACGCTTTTCAGTTACCTTCCTTAAATAGAACGAGAAAGAAATGTTTTACTGGCTGATAAATGTCTTTAAAACAATTCACGGACTCATCATTGCGCTAGGGAAACTGGTTGTCGGGTTATAACAAAAAAAAGCGGAAAACTAAAGAAATATATATCCTGTGAGTGTGTCTGTCGCTGAATCAGCGCATTGGAATTTATTCAAGATGATGATATTTTTCATTCTCATGCAAAGAATAATATAGGTTCAAAAGATCTTTCGTAGCGTGCACATATCTTTATGGATAAAGCTTAAAGGTTCAACCAGAGCTAGCCTTATGCCACAACAACCTCCAACATTGAATACAATGTCAATATTAAAGCTGAACGATAGTCGAAAACAATCGGGTATGTGGCTAAGTGGCTTGGGACTGCATAATGCGGAACTCGGATAAAGGGGTACATTTTATAGTAGTTTGCGCATGCCAATGGCGCATGCGCATGCAGCACAACAACGGGCTTTAGAACCTTGAAGACCAGTTGTATCGGTCGAAAAAGGCGCATTCTCTAAAAATCCCAGGCCATTCGATCTGGCATGGCCAATTGATGGATTTTCAGATATTTCTTTTGATATTTCTTCTTTTCTTATGCATGTGATAAAGATGAAATTAAAACCGAAAATAATAAGTAATAAGTGCCCTTTACCGTTTCCTGTCCATTAAAACCATAATTCGTAAAAAATTCTAAAAAGAACCGCGTCAAAGCAATGGCTAGAGCAATATGAAAATTTTAACATTAGTTTTAACTTGAAGTACGGAAGAAATTATTTTCCTCGATCCCACTCACTCCACATAAGAAAAGTCCGATCCATGGAGTTAATCCAGATCCTGATGTTCCACAATTTTGGATTTTGAGGCAAAAACTACAAAATCCTTAAAGAGCTCAAGTAAAATGGGTATGAATGGTGCGATATTTTCCCCTTTATTCGTAAAAAAAAATTGGTTTTACGAGCATCGAAAGTATCAACCCGTAAGCCATTTGTAGGCCATTACTCACACCTTGTCCTTGCTATGCCCTCCCCCGACGGATTGGATACTACAATAGGACGTTTGCACGATGGCGTCATTGACCTCTACTACCAGACTCCCTTGCACGCTTTCTTTTGTTCAGATAAGTTTGAACGTTCGATTTGAGCCCACTATGTGCGCGTGCTCAAAAACCGCTGAAACCATACGGCGCGTTTTAAGCTTCAACAGGGCAAAACCCTCAAATTCTGCCCGGGACTTTCTTTTTTATAATAGCTCATTCGAAAAAAACTCCTAAAAATCTAGGTTATATCAACATTTTAGAAAAAGTTTAAATCAGTAACACATGAAAAAATAGATTTTTGTAGGGATTCTTGTTCGACTTCTAATCACTTCCGGTGGCGCAATTTTTTCTCAAAAAGCTCGTGCTGATTATCTCGAAAACAAGCTCGGGACACCCAATTTTTATTTCAAGATTTCAGATCAGCATTAAATTTCAATTCGGGAAATCGAAGTTTTAAAAAAAGTTTAAATCCATTTCCAAAAGTAGGCAGTCACCTTAACTGGATATCAGTTTTCTTGATCAGGGAGCTGCGTTGGTCTTATCCTTTCCATCGGAATTTTTTTCCTGGAATTCTTTACGACAAGATTCCTTTTTTTGAATCCACAGTTTGTGGGCTTGGCTTTCGCGGCTTTTATTTGGGAAAGAAGAGAAAACAATCAGTGGAACAACTAGACTAAAGAAAATAAAGAAGAGAAGCCGGATGTCATATGATGATTCCAAGAGAAAAAGAAAGAGACGAGAACAGAAGAGAAGAAAGTATTAGTTATACCCGTATTCTTGGTGAGACAGTTGTACAAGACGTAGCCACCAATCCCTGCTACAAAAACTGCGGCTCTTCCAACCAAGCTGTTCCAAATGCCGTGAGTAGGCTTACCTATCAAGTGTCTACATCCGTAAAATAATATTATCCTTTTCAATCTTCGAAATCTCCCGACTGCAGTAGAAAGGTGCACAAACAAGGATTCGCATGAAAATTAGAACAGAAGCGGGCAGTATACTATAGGCAACCAAGTGCATTTTAGATGGTCGCGAGCGTATGTCATGACATGATCAACATGTGATGAAGTAGAGTTACATGAATGATCCCACGAACCAAGCATTTGTTTAACAAAAATTTTACGGCATTTCCATTAATTTTTAAGTACTTTTAATCGGAAAAATGGGTGATCAAACAGAATCGCAGACACGTGCAAGTACTATTTTCATGATGTCAGCTTGTAACAAATCGACAAATCCTTGGTTTGGCAACAGAGATGAACCTAGTTGATCAAGAAAACCGCTACGCTGATCGAATCTGCTCGCGCCGTGTTAAGTACAATACTCCGATTCCATTTTCCAAACTGGAATTTATTTCAAGTAATTTTCGGTGTAAAACACAGCTAAACGCGCAAACACACGCGACTCATATGGAAAGGGAAATGACTATTGGTGCTATCCCAAAGCTACACAGCCAATATATTAGGTCTGATGGTCATAGCAAAGGGTTAATCTAACATTGTCTTGGGAGCTTCCTCGTCAGTCTATCCATGGATAGCGATGGCGGGGCCGAATCTATCATTCTTTCGTTTTAGTTCTGCAAATTCTTGGAACTTTAAACCACCCAGTTCTAGGCCCTACGTTTACAGATCGTTACTATAAATAAATTGCATCGTTACTTTGCATGTGATGGCAGCCATGATAGGAGGCATGAGAATGAATTCAGTTTCTCAGGGTAAAATGGACTATTGTCGTCAGCCTCCTGTCATCACGTGATGGTCCTTATGAAGTTATCCAACTTTTGGTTTATCTCATTTGGAATTTGTCCCTCGATTCTCGCAGAAGAAGAGCCTGAAGAAATGAGGGTACAAAACCTCTGGTAACCAATTTTCACTTTCTTCGACAACAAATAACTTTTAAAATGTATCAAAATACGTATAACATTGTAAATTTAATTTGAATCGTAACATTGTATGTGAAGAATAAAAAGTCTGAAAAAAAGCTTTAGAAATGACATAAATACTTAATTTGTTATTTTTTTATTTAATTGCGCATGTCAAATCCAATGAGAATATCCACACCTCATTCCATATCATTCATTCAATCCAGGTATTTTCTATTTATATCAAACAAAGTTTAGTTATAGCATTTACTTGAAATCCCCATTTGTGTTGTATTGTGTGCTAGTCAATCGATTATTACGGCATTCCATGACCATTGAACCGGACAAAATTGTCTATAGCAGTATGATAATAATAAAGAGACTCCAAGTCATTAGAGTTAAGAAAAGAAGCTGGTAAAAAAACACTAGGTCGGTAAAAATAGAACAGAGGTGAAGGGGATCAAGGGTAAAATTGAGCTCCTTTATGCAGCCTGCTGCTGAAGGCGCTTCCTCTTCAAGCTTTCAGGTTCTTCTGGTGGTGGTGGGCGTGGCAGACGGAAGAAGACCTTCACCGAGTCGTAGATGAACCACTGTAGGGCAGTCAGGGTGCCAATCATGACGATACGAGGGCCAAGACCCTTCCACAAACCAGCCATTCCAAGCTCTCTGGCAGCCTGCATTGGGGAGCTTCCTGGCTGGTTGTTTAGCTTGGATACCACTGTGTCAGCGGGATGGGAGACAATGGCACAAAATACACCAGCTGAAAGACAAGAGAAACAATAAAAGTGTATATCAAGGAATTTTTTTTTCTTTCAAAATCACTTATATATGAATAGCGTAGCAGCATGGTTGCAGTATTTTTGTATGTGAAATTTTCTTTTAGGAGATATAAATATTGTGCAAAGAAGATGACATAAATTCAAGACAAATTTATTATATGAAAATGCTTTTGTGGAAAGTACTGCTGTTTTTTCATTTGCAAATCATCCTTATGACTGAAATATATGGCTTTGTACACTTGTTATTTCACTTCAGAACACTTGTCGTAAATTACACTTCAAAACGTAACCTATTCTTGAATTTACGTCATCTCATTTGCATATTGATATTTCAAATGTTTTGTATCTCTGAAAAGAGACGACCACATACAAAAATACTGCAACCATACTACTACACTGTTCACGTATAAGTGATTTTGAAAATATTTTCCCCCTTTGATATACACCTTAAACCTTACTAGGGGAAGGGTGGAGAATTGTGACCTGTAATACCCAGGGTAGTTCCAGTGGAAAATGATTGTTGAAGACTTTTTCTTACCAATATAACCAGCAGCAAATGTGACGACAAGCTGTTCAGGTTTGGAACAATCACTCCTAAAAAATTCAAAACAGACATATTTTGATCAAGTTACCGTTTCTATACACATTCATGATCGTTATACCTCTCTAATGTGTTAGGGCTATGTGTTTTATTACACCACATAGTATGTGTACACACTATCAAAGTTTGTTATTTTAATCCAAAAATAAAAAAATAAAAAATGTTGGAATCTCATATTTATTTAAAAAAATAGCTTGCTTAAAATAATAGCTGGTCATTCATTGGACAATTATTAGTTTTCCCCTAGCCATACCTCATTTTTGGCTCATCGAGGCAAAGATTTCACCAGATTAGTTTCAATTCTGGGTGGAAATTGTCCAATAAACAGCCATTATTTCAATCCCTAATTCAGATTGAAATATTGTAACATTGATGCATGGGATTTCACAGAATTCGGCTCAAGTTAGGCCTCCTTGAGAAATCATAACAGTCGACATAACAGTACTCCACTTATCATTATTTCATGTGACCCTTAAAAGAATAAAGAAAACAAACCTTGGTTTAGGTACTATATGTTTGTACAAGAACTCTACTGTTCTTTCAAAACAAGCAAACTTCATCATGGTGTATGGGATCTGTCGCATCCATAGTGGAGGAAGACCTTTGTAAAATCTGAAAGGAAAAGATGACATTCATTATTTACACTAGGATTGGCCCTTTTTTTCTCAATCAAATCAACCATCATCAATCATCTTGGATGTACAGTATTCTCATTTACTATATATATCTTTTCCACAGTGATCCAGCCAATCAGAACACAGATTACATCATCAAGCTAACCACTATTCAAAAACTTACCCTCTTATTCCTTCATCAGCCCATAACTTAGGCACACCTTCTCTAAGAGTGTTAGCCCATCCAGGGGTGGTCTGGATCTTTACTTTTACAGCTTCCATGGGAGCAAGAGCAATGTCTGCAAAGAATTCAGCACTGGCAGATGCTGCCAGATACAGGGATGTTCGGTAAAGATATGATTTTTCCTGCAAATAAACCAGATCTATAATCAATGGAAGATTGAAAAGGGATAAGTGGGAAAAGAGAGAAATTAAGAAATAAAAATGCATTTTTTTGTACAGCTTGTAGTCGTTTTCATAACAATGTAAGCTATGCAATAGCGCAGTGCAACTGTGACGTCATAAATACGAAGTCAAAGGCGAAATTCGGACAAACAAACTTACAAGTTTACTTTCAGTAGATAATTTTCACAGCCGATCGCAGTTGATCTTAGTTTACATGGGTTATTATTGTAACTTTATGTAAAAATAAGAAAATCGGTTCCTATAATCCTCGTAGCGGTTAAACAGAATGCAATGTTTGTCCAAATCATTAAGCTATTTTTTGAATCAGTGCACTGCGCTATTAGTTAGAATTCTGGATATTTGGGCTTTTGGCTTTGAACATTGGAAATTTGATTGGTGGAAATCAAGACCCAGATGTCTTAAATTAATGCTATACCATGTTAATGCTGTACCATGTTTACTAAATCAAGTTCTGCTGTGCTATTGAATTTTTTTGTGTTGATGATGACTGGCCACAACAGGCTGATCAACAAATGGACAAAGATAAAGCCCATTGAGACCATGTGAAATGCCCTATATAAGCACCCCATTATTATTATTATTATTATTAAGAGGTATCCTTGGCCAATCAGAAGGGATCAAGAGAGTGAGTAAAATGTATAATAATTTAGATTGTCAATTGGGTAATATTTAGTCATCTGGGTGACAGGTCTAACAACTCATGAATTTTCAAATGTCAAAAGTATTATATTTTTACAAATTTCTAAAGGTGTCGGTGATGTCATATACTCAATGCTAAACATCGCTCCATACATTCTTTCCATAAGACAATTTTTGTGCTGGTCCCCCTTTATCAGCTCACCACAATGGAATATGACAAAAGATTAATTATGACAGCACAATGATAATCTTTAACCATAAAAGAAAGACCGACTCTTTTTTTCCTGCCATCTTCGTATTGTTTTTGCCCCCTGGCAAGATGACTACCATATTGTAAAAGTAATTAGTTAATCCACTAAAACTAATAAAATTTAAACCAACCAAGACATACCTCTCCCATAAGATTTCCATAAAGGATCTTAAATACTTCATAAAAGCCAAACTTGCAGAGGCCTTGCATTGAGTAACCAATAAATGTTGGTGCCCAACCTTTAGCAAGACCTCTCGGACCTCCTTCACCAAATGTAACTTTGAATCCATGAACAATGTTACGATACTTGGCTGGGTCAACCTGGATAACAAATTAATGATATTTGTAAATATATGTGTATCATTTACACAAGGATTTGGGTTTTGCAGTCCACAGCTTTTGATATACAAAAAACTGTTTTCAAACGAGATGCTCAAGCTTACATTTATTTAGCATGTAAATCGTTGTCTGAGGTTTTTGCATAGTGCCCTAAATTGTCAAGACCAAGGCTTTGCTACAGTGCAGCTCAGATGTATTGTAACATTTTCTCTGCAATTTTCGTCGTTCTCGCGCATGTAACTTTCTTCCAATTACACTCATTTGAGTGTTTTTGTGTGAAAAAAAAATCACATGCTCCTCCATGCATATGAATGATATTTGCTTAGCTCATTAACTAATATCTATTTATGAACAAGACAAAAGCATTGTTCAAAAGTGAATGTTGTTTTTTCTTTCAAAGAATGAAATGGTTTTGGTTTTATTTCGACTGAAAACCCTGCAGAATGTGAATTTGTTCAGTCAAATCTTTGGTGAGGTTTGACCAAGCTAAAACTAATTTGAACAGTCGTCATGACCAGAGACTTATTTCATCCAGCTGTCATCTTAAGCCCTAGAGTTTTACTATGACAAAATTCAATACCATTTGATAATCAAACCAAATATCACTCAACAATTAGCTGATTTCATATATGAATGATGCGGTCCTACTTTGATAAATAAAGCATTATTACCTGTATTCTGCACTTGACCAAATCAAGAGGTACGACAGCAGTATGTGTGATACCACAGCTCAAGATACCACCAAATCCACATAATGCATAGTATTTCAAGCTGCCAAACTCACAGCTTGTCTCCTCAGCTAGAAAAAGAAAAATGATGCAATTTTAAGATAGAATGATGGCTTATGATAGTGGTAAGTTTCCAGAAAAAACTGTCCATAAGGAGTTGCGATAAGCCAATAGCATTTTTCATGGTACTGTAACTAAAAATAGATATAGCAAAGCCTTGTGGGATTGATATGTAGATGAACATTGCAAATAAAAGCTTCAATTAAATGGAAAATAATATTAATATCATTAAGTAATACAAAGTTCTTCCATAAATTGGAACAGCAAAATTACGAAACATTGCTGCAGCATGTTAGCATGCATGTTTGTCTTGGCTTGTCGGCATTTCAATCCTATGATGCAAAATAATTGTGACATCATCCAAGAAAACACTATTATAATAAGTGGTTATGTGACCCACTCCCCTCGAGCCGGCAGTTGCATCAAAATGGTCCCTAGCCATAAAAGACCATTTCATCATTATTAAATCCAAATTTCAGCTCATATGTGACAAAGGAGAAATGGCATCAAAATATTTTTTCCCTTCACTTGACACTAAAAAATCTTGCTTTCATCTTGGGTTAGCGTTAAATAATATTGTATAAAAAAATATTCTATTAGGATTTACAGTATAACTATACAATAGACAGAAAAAGTTCACCTCATTGATACAACTGCTTGATTTAAGTGAGTATACAAAGGACTGACTGGCATGTAATTAATATTAACCCACTAATGAAAGGCCTTAACGAGATAACTATTGAACTCAATGCAATCAAGAAAAACAGCAACGAATTAAACATTCATTTGGCCTTCAGACAAAAAAAAAACGACAAGGAAATCAAGGCATATACAATGTTGGAGCCCTTTGTGTCTAATGTCTCCTACATACAATGCTATTGAAATGTATCATTTTTCTGGTTTATAATTAATTTCATTTTTGCCATTTGAATATTATTTCCCCAGTTTGTAAGGTTAAAATGATTATGGTGCTGTTCTGGATGGTGGATATCATATATGTATAATTTACAAGGGACAGGGGTACTTATTGTGCAATATTAACAGAATAGCATATTACGTCAATCTCCCACGTGATCGTAAAAATGCCGGTAACAAGCTACCGTGAACTCTGATTTTGACGTTAACTATTGAAATAATCTACGCATTTTCGAATAAATCTGATGCCAATAAGAATCTTTGACTAAAATACACCCCGATAACCACAAACTTGAAAGCATTTTAACATTAAACTTGAGTTTACAGTTTAGCAAATAATTAGTGCATTTAACTTGGTTAAAGACTGGTCAAGTTAGAGAAACATATAATTGGTTATAAAGTAATCAAAGCTAGGGAATACTCATGTGATGAACTTAGCTTTAAACCTAAGTTTAGTTTGAATCAAAATTTAGTTTCAGTCAAAATTCTAAAAAGACTACACGACAATCAAAGCGTTGCAAGTTGGAAAGTAAGTCTACTCACCGGAGGCTGAAGCCATGAGTCTTCGAGAATTCCTTATGGGTGCATCTGTAGAAAGGTTTTCAATTGTTTCAGGGCTACCAAAGGGACTGTTCTTTGCTGTGTCTAGGAACCTCGAGAACATGTTCGATCGTTGTGTTTTTCTGGTCAAATCCGGTAAGATTTTGGAAGAAACTATAATCTTTTCGGGTCTTCGTGTTCTGTGAACAAGAGAAAGAAAGCTCGAAACGAATCATGGGTACTGTGACGTCATAGTACTAAAATGACATACCACGCAGACTCGTTTAAAAATGACCGCTGGCCGACGAATACTGCATGTTCGAAGTACACAGGGTACCCAAGATGTAGAAAGTATTACAAAAAATGGAAATTTAAACTTAGTTTTCCTATGCCACAGGAAGCCCAAATATCAAAATGTTTTATTACGGATTTCTTTGGCCCTTTGCCTCAACAGGGGCAAGTCACGCAAATAGACTTTTACGCTACAGTGCTCTTTGTTAGCATTCCTTAAACTTGCACAGCAATGGATCCCGTAACAGGAACCATATTTTCAAATCCAACATGGATTACACTTGGAATCATCTTGCTTTTTCTAATACCAATATATTTCTACTTTACAGCGCCTGTGCCTATCCCTCTACCGGGCCCACAGTGCTATCCTTTCCCTCTGAGCCTTATCCTACAGGCATTCGCACTGAAAAAGTTGAAAGGAAATCACAGAATACAGTATGAATTGTCTAAAGAGTACGGTAAACTATTCAAGTATTCGTCGGCAGGCAGCCAAACGATTTGCATCACGGAACCAGATATGATCAAGCAAATCATGGTCAAGGAGTTCCACAAGTTTCCTAATAGAGGTATACCGATTGAGCTACCTCCTCCGCTAGACTCGGAGCTGTTTTTATCAAAATATTCGAAGTGGAAGCGAGTTCGCAAAGTTTTGGCTCCAGCCTTCAGTAGTGCCAAACTGAAAAGTACAGTGGAGCTCGTCGAAGAAGCTGCTGATAGAATGATCAATAAACTGCATCGATTGGCTGATACAGGTTAGAAATTATTCGAAATTTTACTTGGTTAGCTCGGTTTCTGCAGTGCTCTTCACCCTTTAACCTGCTTATACAATGCTCTCAGTGAGGGTACGATAATTTTATGACACGAAACTACCGACACTATAACCAGTCCTGGCTAACGGATAGCTAGTGAGTAACAGGGCAATAAATTAGAGTTATAGTGGTTTTATAATTAGTTGGAAAATATAATTGTAGAGTTCAGTTCAGTTCAGTGGAGTGTTGCTGATGGCGTATGTAATATCACGTCCGTATAAGTAGCTATGGAGAGAGGTTGAGCATATGCCGATAAAGAGTTTAGGATCGTTTACGGCAGACGTGAAACGTCAGTTGACCATTAAAAATTCTTTAAAATTAGTGAAAAGGAACCACAAAAGTCTCCAAGTAGTAGATAACAAAAGAATACTTGTCTTTATCGAGAAAGTTTACAAAAGGTAAAGTGAAATACAGGAAAACGATGAAAACGTGGTCACGTTTGCCGTTTGCGGGAAGGAAAAATGGGAATCTTAATCTGCCTATTAGTCGAAAATTACATACCTTGCGCAAATTTTCGACTTTGTTACTCTTGAACAACAAAAAAAGAATGTACGAACAAAATTCAAAAAAAATTTTATTCGGATGAATCGATATCCACCACAGGGATTCCACAGAAATAACGCAAATCAGGCGTAGGCGTAATCAGAGTCAGAAGGGCGGCGTCAGAATCTGGGATCAGGGAAGGATCGGAAGGTTTCCTTTTCCTTTGCTTGTGATTACGTTTATGACGAGCGGTTTTCACTTGCAATTTCATGTATGAACGAAAAGCTTCCAATCGACTTCGACTCTGATTCCAACTGCGACTCGTATTCCGATTCCGACGCATACGCAAGTGAAAACCTGCCTTAACTCAGTTAAAAGCTTTCTTTGCAGGTGAAAGTGTAGAGATGTCTGACTTGATAAGTCTATGCATCCTCGACATAATTCTGTCTAGTTCGTTTGGCGTCGATACAAGCGACTTACAAACAAGTGATGACAGATCGCTATTGAATCGCTCAAAGTCCTTGTTCAATCGTCCCTTCCTCATTGCTCTTGTCTCAATATGCCCATGGGCCAACTTTCTGGCAAAATACGTGGATATTATTGGTAATGCTGGGTATTTCATGGATCTTGCAAGGTTAGTTAATTAAGTATCTGAGTAACCTTCCCATCATCAATGAAGAGTGATGCGAGCTTTACAGAGACGTACTCTCATCATTCGTCTAATGTTATCTAATTCTCAACAGCACTATCATCCGGCGTCGGCAAGAATATGGGCCAACTGGTCGATACGACGTGGTCCAGTTAATGATCGATGCAAACAAAACAGTGATAGACGGAGAAAGCCGCTTGAATAATGACGAAATGAAAGCAAGTTCACTAAGTTTTCTGGCAGCGGGCAACGACACAACAACAACGACCCTAATTTGCACAAGCTATTACTTGGCCACCAACCAAGATGTCCAGGAAAAGCTAATCCAGGAAATAAAATCTGCAAGAGAAAAAACTTGGGAGAGTAGCTACGAATTTGTTCATTCTATTGACTATTTGGACTGGGTTCTTAAGGAGGTTTTGCGCCTTTGTCCCCCGGGTCATCGCCATATGCGTCAATGCTCAGAGGAATGCGTCATCAATGGCCTAAAATTTCCTAAAGGCATCCGTGTACATATTCTAACCTATGCACTCCATCATGACCCTGATGTCTGGCCAGACCCATTCAAGTTTGATCCGCAGAGATTCAGCCCAGAGGAAGTAGCAAAGAGACACCCCTTTACTTATCTTCCATTCGGAGCAGGTCCTCGCCAGTGCATTGGTAACCGATATGCAATGATGGTCATGAAGATCATATTGGTTCGTGTCTTGGAAGATGGCTTGAGGTTTAGAAAGTCATTCGATACCAAACCTTTGGTTTTGAAATCTTTTAACCAGCTCAGACCTGAACCGCCGATTTATCTCAAAATCGAGGCAGAAAAATGAATTGTAATGGTTAAACTCAAAGAATATTTTGTATCAGGAAAATGTATCAGTGACTGAATTGAAAAGTTTTTTATTCCATGGCCAGCAAACATCAAATGGAGGCATGCGCATGACTCCAGGGGCGAATCTTGGCCTTTGAGTCAGATTTTCCCCCAGGAATAAATGTCAAAATTTTGACCCTTGAACAAGCTATGCATGGTTTAGCATTTTCGAGGAAATCCTGCCAGCGGGTTCAGGGTGAAGCCTATGAACCTCGCCGAGTTCCGCTCCTGAGATCAAATAGTCATGTGCTGATCATGATCAGATATCGCTTAGCAAAGGTAAATTCAGCCTCGAGAGGTGGATGTGTCTACAGCAAGGCTCTGCTGGATGGGATATAAACTTTATTGAAAGACTAATATCATAAAATTGAGCAGAGTTGTAAATGGGAAAAAATAGTATCTTAAATAATGGGTTTTGTCTTGGTAAGCTGTACTGTCCACGTGCGCACAGGGCCAAAAGAGGTTTTGAATCATTCTTAAAAGTTAATTTCTTTAATTTTGTGGTAATTGATTCTCATTATTAAATGAAAATTGAACTATTAGTTACGTCATAAGCCTACGTAGCATTTATATTAGGAAAAGATATCGGCTGAAAAATGATTGATAAAAGAAAAGCAGGAAATAGTGGCTAGGTGAGTTCTTTTCCAAATGATTGATTCTTTAACACACTCTGGTCTTGCTTTTCTACGTTTCTCTTCGAGATGAAAAAACAAATCAACAACAACATTTAGGAATTGCGCGCGCTAAGAATGGACTTTATTCGAAATGCAATTCTAAAGGCCGGTATAAACGGTACGATTTTTGCCTAAAACTATCGTATACTATACAATACGCTCGCGCTATCCTACAACTCGAGTCGTAGCGTGTAAATCGAGCCTACAACTCGCCTACGACAGACGCGAGCGTGTTGTATACTATGGTTGAAACCGGCCTTAAGAAAACTACAGTTTCTTTTTGTTAAATGAAGATGTTTGATAAATTCCTGTAGTAGAAGTATAGATGCGAATAATTTTAATATACCCTTACACCAGACACGCTAAGCGCAAACGGATACTAGCTACTACTGAGATCGATTGAATGAGACAGCTTCAGTATAAAGTCATCAAGCGCAAATCGAATCTACGATCTTTGCGAGTTTTCATATAGGATGCCAGTTTGATGATTTTTATACTTTTAGTGTACTATACAAATATTTGATTGCTTTGAATTATGTTTAATATCTGTACAAAGTCCAAACTACTCTCCCTTATTGGAGTCGAACTATAACTATATAACGAACGTTTTAATAAACCAGCAAGTTAGAAAATGGAGGAAAATAAAGATGATTATCTTAAGAAGAAGCTTCACATAAAAGACAGGTTTATAAAGGTGAGTCTTGCAATGCTGCGCGGATATGCAACACGACTGATAACGCGGTACACTTGTGTACTATGGATTTAATCTGCCTCGTAGCCAGATTTGTTTTGTTTTTTTATTCCAAGGGAAAGTGCCTGGGTACAATGAATGAAATCTTTCGAGAGAGAATAAGCGTAAAACTCATCCTTCTCTCAGAACATCACTAACTCGCTTACCTTACCAACCCATTAAATATTTTTCTATGGCTCCATAATATTCAATCAGCGTATTCTTTGGACCTTCATCGTTCACATGGCAGCCATGCATATTCAATGCGTATAATTTCCTTGAGAATAATGATTAGTTTGCACGCGCAAGCCCATCATCATATATAAGCGCATAAATGCAAAAAGTTATACTGGGTGAAATTAATGCATCAACAAACATGGCGGCTACTTGAGAAAGGCCCGCAAGGGAAAGTTTTTAAAAGTTGTGATATCAAAGGTCTGCTTTCCTATAAGATTGGCGCAATGTTTGACGAAGCTTTTTCATTTGATTCTTAGCGCCTAGAAACCGAAAAGCGTCAGTTAGAAATCGATAATAATACCCTGAAGCACAGACTAGGGCTTATTGAATGTCGACTAGACAGCCTGACAAGAATCAGAAAAAGAGATGTTGGTGAAGGACTGCAAACCAATGATCATCAACAAACACCTATACAGGGATCCCAAAGAATCAGTGTATGTATACAAACAGAGTATGGTTTTTAGCGATTCTACTCTGGAACAGGGTATTTAGAATCGCGCTCGCTCTGGAACAGGGTATATGAAATCACGCTCTCTCCTCTCTGGAACAGGGTATCTATTTTCGCAATACCGGAACAGGGTATGATTTTCAGTGATCTTGCTCTGGAACAGGGTATAAATTTCAGCGATTTTTACTCTGGAACCGGGTCAGGGTTCAGAGGGCTCAGGGACACATCCCTACCCTAAACGGCCAAGAGTACCCCCCTCCCCCCCGGGGGGGAGGGGGTGAGAGGTGAGAGGGTAACTAGTGCACTACCGCTACGCCACCCTTGATTTCCTGAAGAGGAAGTTGTTTGGGTATATACGTACCCGGTACCCACCACCCCTGAAAGTGTAATCCTGGAGTCTGTGCTCAAATGAGCTAATTGATTTCAATATTTGCGTCAACGATTACTGTAATAGTTATGTTGTCATGATCAATTTTCCGTATCGTGCCGCGCTTTTTCACAAATATATGATCGTAATTCACTATTAAAAGCCGATATCACGTTACAGGTCGAACTTCAATCCATGGCTGGTAGTGTGTTACCAAGGTACATACCATTCCCAAATTCCTGTACTTCTAGTCTTGAGGTAAGATAAGGTGTATTTTAGCCGAAGAAATAAAAAACGCGCGCACGTGCTGATTAAAATACTAATTATACAGCTTCTCATTAATCCCATATAGCTAACTGTCCAATTATTTTCTTAATTGGACAGGTCTAATAATTTGATTCATTCAAATTTGTCAGCAGTGCTCGGAATTTTCCGTATAGAGTCCTATTACATATACAAATTACAATAACCTTTATTTGGATAGGAATGACGCACCTGAAAGTGCGCGCGTCTGCTGTGTACTCTCATAAAGCAGGCGCTCCCAACCAATCAGAACGCGATATTTAAAACAGTTATTTCGTAATATACTTTCTTACCAGTATTATGGCTATTATTTTGTACAATATGACGATTTCACGGAAGTTATAATTCGGTGAACTGGACCTAATAGACCTCAGCTTTACCTTGCATGGTGTAATGTTTTTTTTCCATTCCAGACCAGGTGTTATTCCCTAGAGTAACATTTCTTTGTTTAACGGTTGGGCATGAAATACACATCAATATGGATACAACTCAAACAAAGAATCTTATTGTCCAAAGAATGACACTTCGTTGGAAATGGGAAAACATTGCATCCCAGGTTAAAAAGGTCTATTCTGGATTTGAAATTGTACAACAGCTTTCCAATAGTTTATTCTTGGTGATTTCATTCTAATGCATTCAGCTCTGATAAGGGGTTCTGTCGTCTGAAATTAAGGTAGCGCGTGACCTACTGCACGAAAGAATTCCAATGCCCTCAGTGAATGTCGGTCAAGATGTCAAAAATGACCAGCTGTTGAATGAAAATCTGAAATACGCGTTAGAGGTAAGAGAAAACCTAAATATAGATTAAGTAGTGTGGTTTTGCTTATCATAAATAATTAATAGGCTGTCAGACTGCAGTACATGCAGTTCTTTTGTGTTTATTTTTACTCTTTTGCATCCACATAATAAGTAATTTTTGTTTCTTGAGTTGAGTAAAATCATGATCACATTGCATTTTTACCGGAAGATCTGCTTTGGTAAGCCTATAGGGAATATATAGTTTGAATTCCCTTCAGCAATTCATTGCATGCCAAATAATTATACGTTTTCAGATTTCGTACCTGAAAGCAAGGCTCAAAAGTTCAGATGCCGCGAGGACAGTAGCTGAAAGGTAGTTATGCGGGAACTGGATACCGCAAGACTAAAAATGGATCAACTATCTATGAAACTATATCAGTTTACAATTTGCTCTCCCCTCTCCCTCTCCCTTTTCCCCCTCACTCTTTTCTTTCTTTGTATTATTTTTCCTCGGCATTACTTCATGTAGCGCACAACCAGGTTCTGCGCTACATCAAGTAGTGAATTCATGTAAACAAGTCTCTCTATCTCTTTTGCTGGTTCTGCGCTACATCAAGTAATGCCGAGGAAAAATCATACATCGATACAATAAGCACACTGCATCTACCGTGCGTACGTGCATCAGAGTGTATCAGAAGGCCGCTAAGCTACCTGCTACCGCTAGGCAGTGTAGGTACACTTAATGTATACCTAATATTGTTAACTGGTCTATAAATAAGCCCTCAATGAAAAGGAATGAATCCGAATTCCAGACAGTAAAAATTTCAGTACAGAATCAAAGAGATGTAAAATCAGGGAATCTATATCGCTGTCAGTCCAACATTCGTGCGGTTCAGATTGACATATGTAGAAAGAGTGCCCTTACACAAACTGGTAATTTTTTCTTTTATTATTATAGAACAATTGAGAATCTGGAGGAAAAATTAAGAGATTTGGAAAAGGCATTTGGTCGAGAAGTGTCAGACAATGTAGAGGTCAGTATTCTCCAAAACAGACAGGTGACATTGTTGCTAAAAGTACATATAAAAGTGGTATCGCGTTATCGTATCTCTTCATTTTCACTGGACTGGTTCACTGGACGTGAAATTAAAAGTGCCCGCTTTGATTCAGCAAGCCTTGTGAGCGGTCCAAAATTGGGATGGGTTTTAGGCTATGAGATAAAGAAGGTTGAGATTTCTGATGAACTCATCTCTTTGATTTAGAATGTTGGTCAAGATCGAAATGGTTTTCACCCATTCCCAAGTCATTCTGCACACCTTCAAGCTAAGCCGAGCAGTGATTCTAATAAAAACTACGAAGCTATTCATCCATCTGATGTTTATACTCATAGCAAGTCTGAAAGAAAAGAAAGTACCGTCGTGAACAGCACTCTTATGACTTGTTTAAACCGCATTTTACAAGTAAGAAGATTCTCCTTCCTTCCTTTCTTTCCATTTCAAAAAAACGTTGGTGAAGGTTTTGTTATTCATACTTATGCATGAAAAAGCCTTTTGGTAAACCAGCGGTTTTCAGTGTGCATTTTTTTCAGTTTTCACAAACATCTCTGGGCTGCAATCTTTGGCTTCATATCAGACGTTCTGTAAATTTTTTCAGGTTGTCATTTCCCTAGACGAGAAAATGAATCATATTCAAAAGGACTGCGGGCAGAGACATCCACTGGAAATAACCTCATAACTACAACTCGTGCAAATGGATGGTTTCAGTAGAGCCATGGGCACTCTAAAAGTAGTCTTTGATAAACTGAACCAAACCACATTGTCAACATCATTATATTCCTACAAATATATCCTCAGTAATCCATTATAAAATCGCCTCTCAGATAAATAAGGAACTGGCTCCAAGGTAACCCAAGAAAATGCCGGCACAAGGAGTGCGCCAGAGTTTCAAGCTCGAGCGAGTTACTTTTCTGTTATTTCTTTGCTCCAACCAAATAAAGTGAAGAATAGTGTCAACTTTGAATGTGAAAAATATAATAAATAAACTGTAAAAATACTTTATCAATTCACGTCTTATTTATAAACATTATATATTAAGAATAACAGATTCTTTGACTGGAATGTTTCAGGTCGAAAGAAAAGTTTTAGTGGTCAAATATCATTTTTTTGCGAATGCTTGCATAGGAGGTTCAACGTGCTGACACACGGTGCAACATTGCACGCAACTTTGGTGCAAGCTGATTGGCGGAAAATTTTAAAATGTTGGAGATAATGTTGCAGCCATGTTTCACAAGATGAAATTTGTTGTGCGCAATGTTGCAGGAGTAGAGGGCGATTCAACTTCAGATTTGTTGCATGCAACGTTGCGTGCAACAAGTTTGTTGTAGACACACGCTGCAACAGCAATGCAATGTCTTACCGTGTGCCAGCACCTTTAAGGTGGCCGGCTGCCTAATTAATATTGAAAACATCAAGAAAAAAGTTTATGAACTACAATTTATTTAGACCTAAATCTGGAAAGAAAAAAAAGAGGTGTCCCTACGTCGTTTTCAATATACTCACGATTAAGCGAAAACAAGTCAGAATTTTAGAGAAAGAAGCGAAAACTCAACCTTTGTAGGAGAAAATTCTAATTTACTTTAACTTTTGAAACTGATTTTTAGTGGGCAAGTAATTTCGAATTCATCATTTCGAATCGTCCCTGAGATAAGATCGTTTCCCTTTGCTTTATTTTTGTGAAAGTGCCGTTTATCCAGTCAAGACAGTTAACATAGCAACCATATTTTAAATGTACTCAGGGGACATTTAATCCTTGATACAATGTCCATAAGTAAACAATACACCATAGCAGGAGTTTAAAATAAATGGATTACATCACCAATGTTAACGGTTTTTGGCGGTCAAACGGTTCATTTTGATTTGCTAGCCTAGCAAGCAGAAGCAGGAGGTTCACGACTACTTGTATTAATCAAACAAAAATCGATGGCCTCTGGTGTTGTACTAGTTGGTTTATTCTTGCTGCAAGTCAGCTTTCTGAATGGTTCTCCTCTCATTGGGCTTTCAAGAGGTTTGCATGGAAATTAATTTCAAACAATCGTACAAGCATGAATACTGATATTATATCATATACAAAGTTGGGACGTTTAAATTCAAATGTTTGATCATTTGGGGAACCTTGGGCATTTGTTAGGTCTTTCCTTTACTCATTTTCAGGGTGTTTTCTCTGGGTTCTCCAGTTTTCCTCAAGCTGGTCCGCAAAATCTAACAACTTGAAGCTATATATAAAATTCCAATTCGATCCGTTAGCAACCGTGTCCTGATTTTGATCAGCCCAGAGGTTGTTCCAGGATAGAATTGAAATTTTTTGTTCCCTTCGCTGTGGCTAGCTATATTCTCGGCGTGCACTTTTAAATTGTCGAAGATTTCTCAACTGAAATGAATTTTTATCGATTCAAAGTTTTTCGATTTAAAGCCTTCGGTCTAATGAAGTCTTTGAGCGGGTTGGCTGATGGTTGAGACTAAAACCCGACCGTCCGATGCTGACCAGTCATGCATGTGTATACTAAGCAGTTTGGCTGTTTACCAAGCGTCATAGAGTTGACCTTACTTCTACTCAGTGGTTCGAGTTCGATGCGGTGAATAATATATTTGAACAGTATATTAAAACCGCTATGGTTATTTCGAGAAAAATAGATAAATAAGTGAGGGGAGGTTATGCGAAGGTAGAGTAAGAGTTGGGAGAGGGGAGGGGGGGGGGGGGGGGGGGAAGGGAGGATGCTTTTGATTGTTACAGTTTATAACCCTTGCAAAACTCCAAAAACAAGACTGAATAATTTTGTTTTGCATAACTGACGACTAGGTAAATCATATCAAGATGACTTGGAATTCAAGGAAAAATTACGAGCTGTTCTAGAAGGTAAGAATAAGCTTTTTTTTTTTTCGTATACTGGTTACGGTCTTCATCCTTCATCCCCTTCTCATCTGATTGCCTTCTCCTCCTCTCCTCTCCTCTCCTCTCCTCTCGTCATGCACCATAATCAAGTTTGTTTTCTCCACAGATGTCAAAGATGATGACACTCACTCCCGTATCATGGCTGTCAACGAGGCTCACAGGAAGTACCAAGATGAGGCGCAAAAGAAACAACCAATCGACGTGGAAGAGAGCATCGTAGAGACGAACATGGGTATATTTTTTTACTTAAATTATTTCTTTAAATTTTCGTAATTCTTAATTGATTTCGAATTTCATGTAATAAGGTAACTTTCTTAATGTACTAAATAAGCAGATAGATTAGAGACCTGGCGGGTGTGGGAGGACTGTGGCCTGATAATGGAATGATCGCTTTGTTCAAATCATTTTAACAGCATGAAAATCATTCCTTACTTTTCTCACTCTTTGTATAGAACAAGGTGTTAATAATCTGTTCGAGGGTGACATAGAACTGACACCAGAGCAACAAGAAATGATACGACGAACAGGGTCTTTGAACAAAAGAACGGCGGGTCGAATAAGTGTTTATTCCCTGTGGCGTGATCGTTTGGTTCCTTACATGATCGCATCAGGTTTGAGTAAGTAATAATTCCGTCTAAATCAACTGGTGTTGAATATAAGACCTCTTTACCTTGAGCGTGATGTTTTCCCATTTCAGGTCACGCAACGTTTCCCTCGCCACGAGGGAAGGGGAAGGAAACCTTGCGTGACAGACTCTAAGGACAGCTTCGAAGGAAGAAAAGAAACTTGTTATGGCTAATCACCATCGCAAAGTACAGCAGTGACGTAGCTCAACGGTCGAACTGAAGGCATGTGAAAATGCCTCTGGCAGCCGCTATCCAGTCGAAATATGAAAATAAGATTTGTTTGAGTTGTATCCATATTCATGTGTCTTCTACTCTGTTGTCTTATGAAGACATGGAAGCGCATGATCTAGACCGCATAACCAATTAGATATATATCGGCGTGAATGTAAAAGCGGCAACACATATTACAAGCCTACAGTACCAATTGACAACATATTTTACCAATCACAGTGCGCGTGAGACCACTGCTCATCCAATTATAGAATTGTCGGACACGAAAACGCCATCCTACAGTGATTTTTCACACTCATACATAATTTGCTCTAAAACTAAAATAACTGGTATTGATGTCACTTTCTGGTTGGTAGAGGGCCGTGCTTTATGAAAGAACACAGCATGCGCGCTGCTCCTAGCTTCTCATTTGTTTAGCCAGTCTATTCCCGCGTGCTTTATAACTGTATACAGCACGCGCGCGCGTATTTCAGTTTTATCCCTTCAACATAAGTTTAATGCTTAAACTCGAAGCCGCTCTCTAGGCTCCTGAATATAGGCGACACAAAGTTTATTTTTAATCTTTACTGATAATATTTTTTAGAGAGTAAGCGCCATCTCATCAGAGAGGCTGTAAGGATCTTTGAACGTTACACATGCCTAAAGTTCTATGAACTGTCGTCAGCTCCTTCCAATATGAACTACCTGTACATCGACAGACAAGCAGGGTATGTAATTGTTTATTCAGCTATCCTTCTACCTCCTTTAATCTGCAGGCCTAGCTAGGCGTTGTGAGAGATAGAGGTGGGGTGGCGTTTTTGCCACTAAAAGTCTTAGTCAAATTCACAGGAACTTATCATCAGCATAGGCTTTTTCTTAATCCCTTAAGGTCTTCTTGTGCAGGAAATGTTTTTAAAAATATATTATCTGTAGTCATAACATACATATTAACCAACTAACTCTTTAAATCATTGGCTCGTATCTAGATGTCACTCTTTGATTGGGAAGACTTATTCCAAGAAACACCAACTTCTGTCACTAGGGAACGGCTGTCATGATATCGGTACCATTCTACACGAGATGACGCATGCTATTGGTGAGTACTGACCAATAATAATTCATGAATTCTGTATTCAGAAATCAAAGGTGATATCAGTGGTAGCTCATATTTGACCAAACGTTTGCCTCTGGAGTCCATTTTTGGATTCCTGCCCTAGCTCGGCATATCACACGTGAGTAGAATTTGGGTCTCTCTTGAGGCCTTACAGTCAATGTAAGCAGGGTAGCAACTCGACGTTTATTCTCTCATCTTAGGCTTTTTTCACGAGCAGGGAAGAACTGACCGAGACAAATACGTCAGGGTTCTATGGGAAAACATTATTGCAGGTAAACCGTTTTGACGACCATTATACTATTTTCACCATACCTTGCCATACCTGGGTCATTAACTCTTGTAACTGTCACCCACAGTCCCGATGAACTTTGTCGACTTTATTTTCTATTCCCGGTTATTTGAATCCCATCATGCCAGTGAGTAAAATATTATTTTCCTCAGTTTAGGCCGCGTTCATAATGTATGGCGGGGGTCAGGTGAAATTGAGAGGGGATCGAGAAACGTTTGGTAGGAAAAAGGGGGATGGGCAAATTTTCATCACAAAAATGGGGGGATGCACAATTTCTGGAAGAAGCTACAAGCCTTGCTTAGGGGAAGGTATTTTTTGGCATGACTTTAAGGGGGGTGTTAAGAATTATTCTGGACATTTCTCTTTTTTTTTAACTTTTTTATTAATCATTTAAAGATAAATTATTTACAAGTACATAAATTTGCTATTCTGGACATTTCAAATTTTCACCTGTCCCCTCCCCCTCCCCCTCCTCTGCCATACATTTGAACGCAGCCTTAGTCGCTCCATTCATTCTTCCCAGGTCAGGAATACAACTTCGAGCGACACGATATTGGGTCAGTTGGTTCTCTTGGGCTCCCTTACGATTACGAGAGCTTGATGCATTATGGAAAAAAGACTTTTACTCGCAACGGTGAGAATACTCTTGAACGTATCAACAACCCGAATGGAATGCTTGGAAGGACCGGAGGTAGCTTTAGTTCTACGGATAAGGTTGCCATCAATGCACTGTATGAGTGTACTAAATATCCAGGTATGTCATAACGATATGTTTTGTCTGATAGCTTAATGTCTAAGATAGTCTCTCTATTAGAGACCTTTAGTTAGCACGACGTCCTTTCTGGGCAATCCTCAAACTGGAGTTTGACATCAGGCATTTTCCGTGAATTCAGCAAGGCGTCATAACGAAGTTGTTGCTGGAAGATCCACAGTATTGAATTTCATTGAATATGCCGAGTGTTTCTCCGTGTTTACGGGCGTATTTCTGGGCCTGATCTCTAGCGGTTAGCTGTAAACCTGATGCTAAAGGTCTCTATTATTGAATGGACTTCTCGCTTCGATCAAGTGAGAATGAAATGCTTCAAGCGGAGGACCCATTTCGAATAATGTTAACATTTTTTTCTTATTTTAATAGCCGGCTACAGTGGATATTCGAGCTGGTCTGAGTGGCTTCCATGTAACTGGGCCTGCAAACGTACTCGTCAGCGGTACTGTATTGGTGCCAGAAGTGAATATCTCAAGAAGAAGCTTTGTCCGGGATCCGACAAACATGGGGTAGAGCTCGAATATAAAAAATGTGCACCAAGTGAATGTGGTAAGAACCTAACGCACTGATATGAAAGCTGCAAGAAATATTGTTATAGAAGCAGTTTTCGCTTGACTGTAAAAAGCCGAGTGCTATAAGCGTGCCGTGCCGTTACCGTGATGTTTTCTAGAATTTCAATTGGCTGATTTTTTTTTATCGCGCAATGTGGTTGATCTTTGGCGCGACTGTGTCCGCGCCGTGTTTATGCCATGCTACAGGTAATTGATTGGATGGAGAGTAAATTCTCGAGCAATGTGATTGGTCTGGCGTATACAATGCCGTGTCACGACCGTGAGCTTTTCACACCTATACGAGAACTGCTCTAATATACTGGTTGTCTTTGTTACAGGACCGATAAACGGAGGATGGTCACGATGGAGTCCCTGGTCCTCGTGCAATGCAAAATGCGGTCAAGGAACGAAAACTAGAGACCGTAAGTGCACAAATCCTTATCCGATGCGTAATGGCAAAGAATGTCCTGGAAAAGCGAAAGACACAGAAGAATGTACAGCTGGAAAGTGTAGACTAGGTAAGGTCTGTTTCTTCTCCATGTTAATGTTCCTAAAGGTTTATAATCCCATTATCTCTCCCGAGATTCACACTACATTTCAATTCGATCTGTGAGTTAGCCGTGCCCCAGAGATCGTTTCGAGGCTTTTACCATTCACTAGGGGAAAAGAAATTTGCCAAATCGAACGCAACCTCAGTCCTACCTTTACGTACCTTTACGTTATATTCATATTCAGTAATTATGTATGATGCTTGGACTTTTTCTGTAGCATACTACGAGACGCAGTTTGAAGGTAACATGGGATCTTGGAAATCTGAGGGACCGGGTTACCTGAAGTGGGTGTTAGAAGACATCTGGAGAAGGCCTGGGCCAAAAGTTGACCACACCAATGGAAATTTTAGAGGTATTTAATATAAACGCTATATTTCGGTAAACTTATCAGGATTTCACTGTACTACCATAAACATTGTAGCCTATTATTTCGAAAAGGGAATGTTTACCTATACTATCAACTAATTCAATGATTTGTTTCTTCACATAGGAGGTTATCTCTACTTGCCTACGGGTCCTAGCTCTATTTTCAAAGGCAAAGCAAAGTTCAAAAATACTTTTGGTTGGAGCGACAAGCCATTTTGTTTAACATTTTACTACGTCATGGATGGCCCGTCTGTCGGTACCCTGTCCGTTGTAGTTCGAATCCTTATGAGAAACGATAAGAAATCATGGACCGTTTTCACCGCTAGTGGGTCCAAGGGAAGGCAATGGCATTTTGGAAGTGCCTTCATTAACGTGATTAACAAAAATTTCGAGGTTTGTTTGTTTCTTGTACATTGTTGAAGTTCATTCTAGACAAAAACGAGTAAGAGGTTGACGACTTATTTATCGTATGGGTACTGCGTAATCTCGTTCCCAGATTTCTCTGGTTTATCGGTCGCCCCCCCCCCCCCCCCCCCCACCCCGCTTGAAATTAGCAAGAGGTTGGGGGACTAGAGGACGTAATTGGGGTAATGGGCAAAGTAATTGGGTCATAGTGAGTGGAAGGAAATCGGTAATAATATTGAAGATGCGGGCAATCTGTTCAATCTATTTAACATAAAAGACAAATGAAACAGGAATATGAATAAAATAAAATAATGATAATAATAATAATGATGTTGATGATGATGATGACGACTATGACGATGAAAAGATTCAAACCATATAATATATATATATATATTTTCGATAAAATTCAATTAACTATTAAGAATAATAATAATAATATAATAATAATAATATTATCATAATATTATTATTATTAAAATTAAATAGGAGTAATACTAGTAAGACTAACCTTGGACTAACACACAGTCGGGCTGAGATAGAAAAAATATACTCAGCACTGAACTCAGCCTTTTAATTTCGATGTTGTTTTCCCCCACTGAGCTACGTTTCTAGGAAGCTCAGTGAACTCGACTTAGACTTGTTACAAGTCTCGATCGCTATTCTTTTCCGTTGCAAACTCGGATTTAATTAGTGGCACTTCCGGTTACGATGGTTTGTCGAGGGGAATGGCGCGAAGGAAACGAGAAGGCGAGCGAATTAACTCGAGAAATGAAGTGGTACATGTATTAGCGGACACCATGGAAATCTTGCTCGGCGTCTGCTTAGAAGAGGTTCGTTTTACCGTTAATATATGGGAAGCACATTTTGAGACCGTGCACCTAGCTGTCCTTTTAATAAAAGGTGTCTTCTTATGGTACCATACTCTATAGTTTCTTTTAAATATTTGAAATCTAAGATATGCATTTGGTATTCCATAGGTATCATTTGAGGGATCTGGTAATGGTAGAAAGGAACAAGGCACTATCGCTTTAGATGATCTGTATTACTATACTGGACAGTGTCCAAACACTCCAACAGGTAAACAACATGGAGTAAACTACCTTTCGTATTGAATTAATTTTATATGAAAAATGTAGATAAAGGTAAATCTTGTACCCATCCAGAAATCGAGGGAACACGATCAAGGAGTCATCAGAGACAGATGGTGCCTATTTGAAGCTTCTGTAATATGATGGCCGGAAGGGCCATATGAGTGTCACTATCATTTCTGGATGAGATGCTGGTCCATCACAGAGTTACTCTCCTCTTCCCCTGTGTGATCAACTGCAGTAACATGAAGTACTAGGAGTATCACTATTCCCTCTGGATGGGATGGTGGTCCATCACAGGGTTACTCTCCTCCTCCACTGTATCTTGCTACGTGATCAACTACAGTAGCATGTATTGACCAGGAGTATCATTATTCCCTCTGGATGGGATGGTGCTCCATCACAGGTTTACTCTAATCTTCCCCTGTATCTTGCTACGTGATCAACTACAGTAGCATGTATTGACCAGGAGTATCATTATTCCCTCTGGATGGGATGGTGCTCCATCACAGGTTTACTCTAATCTTCCCCTGTATCTTGCTACGTGATCAACTACAGTAGCATGTATTGACCAGGAGTATCACTACTATCCCTGGATGGGATGCTGGTCCATCACAGGGATATTCCTTCTCCCACTACCGCTAACCATAAATGCATCGTGCAGTTAAAATATTCAATGCATTCTGTTTTGTTAAAGCGAAGCCAACAGTTCCTCCATGTATTGATATCGAAATGAAGTGCAAACGATGGGCCTATGAAGGAGAATGTGCTAGAAGACCGAAATACATGGCTAAATTTTGCAGAAAGAGCTGTGTATGTTCACGTAAGTTTCCGACTTTTTTACCAAATATATGTGATTCAGATGGGAATTTGATTGATTTTGGGGGGGGGGGGGGGGGCGGCTTTAGAACATGTATCTTTTGTACGAGTTAACGGGTTAAGTTCATATCCACAAATAGTAAAGACTATATATACAGAAGAAATCTAAATCTAAATTTAGATCGTGGTTATATAAAGAAAGTGAAAGAAAAATCGAAAAGGAGAAATCAGTAAAAAACAGCGTGAATAATGTTTTTCAATTTAATTTTTGATCCCATGCTGATAATGCCATGCGCCATTGATCTTCATTGTTGATTATACTGTAGCTCAGTCGCACAACCTAACCTGTGCTTGTTAATACTCTGATCCTAATATATATCACCATCATATTCCTTGTTCCTCCTCGTCCATACCTAATGTATATCTACGCATACTATGAAAATCCTTTGAAGAGACGCAATGAAAGAATAAGATATTTGATTTGCTTGTTTGTAGCTGTCAAGTGCGAGGATACTAACAAGAAGTGTTCTTACTGGGCGGGTATTGGTGAATGCAAGAAGAATGCTGGTTGGATGAGGAAAAACTGCTGCGTGTCATGCAGGGAAGGTGAGTGTAGGGTGGTCGCAAAAAGGGAGCCAACTCTTCCCAAGGATGGAGGGGCAATAAATACACAATAACCCGTTTATAGGTTAGTTTACTAGCACACCACCACCACCAGAATCTACTGCAAAGTCTCATCCTTATTCAAATTTTTATCACTAATATGAAGTAATTTTGTTATTTATCCCAGAGCTCTCGTGCACCGACAAAGACCAGAAAAAATGTTCAAATTGGGCAAAGAAAAATGAATGTACCAAAAACCCTGATTGGATGCTCAAAAACTGCTGCAAGTCTTGTAAAAAAGGCAAGATTTTTGTTTGCTTTTTAGAAATGTTTTGTGATTGTGTATGTTAACACTGATGCACGAAGTATGAAATGAGGGAACTGAGGCGAGGAGTGAAATGTTTGTCTATCTCAGAACCTCTGGATTGGCTTGTCTATTATTACTATCGCTTGTAAATTAATTTTTAAGTTATTCTTTTTTCTACAGAACTGGCCTGTACTGATGACAACAAGAACTGCTCAAGATGGGCAGGGAAGAGTGAATGTAGTAAAAACCCTACATGGATGAAAAAACACTGCTGCAAGTCTTGTAGGAAACATGAATAACTTTCTGATGGACGGACGCGATTTATTGGTAACGGTGACAATGGATCAAGAGACTGAATGTTAACATAAGAGAAATGATACTCAATGAAATACTAACGTGTAAAAATCAAATCGAACAAAATATCCAGGTGGCAAATACTTTTTTAAAAAAATCTGTGAAACAGAATTATAAATTAAACTAAATGAATTTTGCAGTAAATTGAGTAAAAAAAATCGATTTTTTTATTATTGCTATATTTAGTACAAAATAGTGCTAGCTAAGTTGTTTCATGATATAGTCACTAAGCCTGTCAGTACATTCATTTCCTAATCCTATATTTTCGTAACATTTTGGTATAATTTTCCTGATTTACCTAATGGAATTAAAAAAACATACTTCTAGCACTGAATAAACCTTATATTTTTCACGAAGACCTAAAGTATAATCCACAAAAACTATAGAAGAACGTTTATAGAAATATTTTGTATAATGACGTCATAGTTCATGAATTACGTCATAGTCGCGAAAATAGTGGGCGCATGGTTACATCGACCACTGACGCGCGCGCCTAAAGGTATAAAAATTGATGGGCTGGGCAAGAAAGATTAAGAATATCGTAATAGTTCTGCTTGTCGTATCACCAGTCTTTTCTTATGCAAGTGATCGAAAGCCCATTGTCAACGACTTAGTCGGCAGTTTTGCTACCAAACTTGATGAACTGCGTCGAGATTGTCTCGGTGTTGAGCTAATTCAAGTAAGTTAAATAAGCTAGTAATAACAACAAATTGAATACATTGCATTAGTTTGATGTCCAGGATTTGGGTTGAAATTTATACATTTCAGTCACTCATAGGTCACTTCACATCAAGGATTTGATTTTGATGTTATACTAGTTTCAATTTTGCCGTTGAGATGAGAAGCCTTGTTGAAGCATACATTTTAACTTGTACATAATTTTTCCATTTTCATTTAACTCATGCATTACAGTTATTCATACCACGATTGATTGAAATGTATATTAAGGGATTTCCAAAAGATTTCAAACTCATGGGGAACCACACAGCCATGGCGAACAAAACTGCATCAGGTTCACTATCTTAGAAAATATCTATAAGAAATGTTTTGATGTATTCTCAGTTATAAGAAGGGTGGCGGTTTCTCATCTATTCCGACTCGGGAGTATCTAGACCATTCTCCTTTGCATCTGGCTTTAATGTCTTCACGCCGCTCGGAATGACGACTGCAAAACCGGATGCCAAGGAGAATAGGAGAAACCACCATTCTTATTCGATATAAACACTGATATGTCTGTGTTAATAAAATGATACAGAATGAAGTCAATGAGAAAGTAAGAGCGGATAAAGATGTCGTCGACGGAAATAAAATCATTAAGCAACTATCAGACGTTATACGACAGCGATTTTCAGATAGAATAACAGCCCTGCAAGAGTTAAAACGAGGAGTCGAAGAAGACTATGCCAGGAGCTATGGTAAGAGTTACTTCGTAGTATCAAACAGATACTATACCTTATATACGGCTCATTTGAAATTCGAAAAGACTTCAAACATGACGTCAAGGTTTTTCTGTTTAGCGGATTGTCGCATTTCATTGGCTGAGAACTTTCTCTAAAAGCGGAGAGGCGAAAGTACGCTTTTGTTTCTTCAAAACCCTAACCTTCAAATTTTATCGATATTCTGCAACAATCTGTGAGCTTATCTAAGTCAGGGCACGGCTAACTCAGTCATAGTTCGAATTGGAATTTAGCATGGAGAGGTTTTATGGAGGAATCCTAAAGGTATAGACCTAAAACTCTAGTCACATGTGATACCGAGTGCAGTCAGAAATGAAACGGAGAACCCAGAGGAGAAGCTTGTGCACTACCTCTACGCAATGCCCCATTGATTCCCTTATGATATCTATATTTAATGTTGTCCCATATAAACTAACCACATATAAACGCTTCTTAACGCGTAGACACTTCTTATTTTGCTTATAGCTAAGTGAATATTCGTTTCAGTTGACCAGCACCCATGCTGTAATCTTCCATTAAATTCGGTCAAGTACGACCCTCGATTCAAGGCCAAAATCGACTCAGGTCTCTCGTGTGAATTGAGGTCTCAAAAGTCGATACAATCCGCGAGGGGACTGGGAGACAATACTATGGAAGCAATGTACAAAAACTTGAAAAAGGTATGACAACTTGATTAATAATTATCGTACAGTAACGTTTATCATTTTCTAAATTTCACGCCAGAGTTGCACTGCATGCTCCGTCGAAGAAAATCGCTTTGATTAAATCTCACCTATATATTCCTATAGCATATTCCTTCTATATTCCTAATTGTATATAGATATTATGTTTAGCTGGGTCTCCCCGATTAGCAAAGCACGTGTGCCAAGCTAGAAGCTTTTGTGACTGTAATAAAGTTTGTAACGTAACGATTCGTAACGATTGTTTTGGAATTGACATTGTGATATACGATGGTGATCGCAATGAATTCCATATAAAATTCATAGTTCGTTAGATTTTATAGCGCAGTCGAGAATGGCAAAATATGAAGTGCGGTGTCAAATCTGCGCACTACTCTTTGCACAACCGCAAAACGTTTCCAGAGTATCCACCTCTCCATGAATCAATAATCAATCGCCCCGACATTCTGCTAGTTGATGTTTCTATATTTTTCAACTTTTCAGAATCATCGTCTAAAATGGCAGTACTTTGGCTCAACAGAAGGGATAACTACAACGTTCCCATCACGTCCTGTAAAGGAATGTGGACAGTATGACAACAGGTTAAGGCCATGGTATGTGATGACAGCTAGCCCGTCTACCAAGAACATTGTTATAGTCCTTGATACGAGTAGTTCGATGGCTTCATCCATTACCTTAGAGGGCAATAGGACCACTAGGCTTGAGGTTGCTAAGGATGCTGTGAAATCCCTTTTGAATACTTTGTCGCCGGAGGATCAGGTTTGTGTTTTTTATAGTTGTACTGGCACCTACAGTGCTCTTGATCTTCTGGGGGCGCCCTCCACCACACCCTGGAGAGCCAGTGATCCCATGCACCAAAGGCTATCATCCAATACTTATTCTTCCTTATTGTTGACATGCACTTACGGCAAGACAATTAACACGTGAACCCGAGGGTTTTCTCGTGCACTCGTCGTCCCACCTGAGAGAGCATAGTAGTTTTATTTATCATATTATTATGAAGTTCTACTTTTCACAGGTTGGAGTTGTGTTGTTCAGTACGAAAGCGAATTTACCAGGCAAAGTAGGCGAAGATGACTGTTTCCAAAAAGGACTTGCAAGAGCTACGTCCTTTAACGTGAAACACCTTGCGAACTTTGTATCTGAAGCAAAGCCCGGAGGTATGCTAATGGTTAATGTCCTGATATCAATCAGCTGAATGTAACTCGCAAATATGTGAATATGATATAATATATCTTGCAATACACGTCATGTGGTACCATCATTAATATGTCCATATGTCATGTACGTCGCAGTGCCCGTCATGTGGTACTATTATTAATATGTTCCTATAATGTCGCGAAGCAAGCAGTGCCCGTCACGTGTACTGTACTATCATCAATATGTCCCTATGCAATGTATCTTGCAATACCCGTCATGTGGTACTATTATTAATATGTTCCTATAATGTCATGTACCTAGCAGTGTCCGTCACGTGCACTGTACTATCATTAATATGTCCCTATGTCATGTATCTCGCAATACGCGTCATGTGGTACTATTATTAAGGTTCCTATAATGTCATGTGCCTTGTCTTTGTGTCATGTACCTGTCACGTGCATGGTACTATCATTAATTAATGTCACTACGTCATTTACCTCGCAGTGCACGTCATTTACCTCGCAGTGCACGTCATTTACCTCGCAGTGCACGTCATGTGGTACCATCATTAATATGTCCCTATAATATCATGTACCTCGAGTGCCCGTCCTTTGGTACTCATTATTCATCATGTCCTTATTGGGTTGCAGGAGGAACTAACTACGAGAGAAGCTTCGACGCCGCATTTCGTCTTCTAAAAAAATCAGTAGATAAAGAAAGAGGCGACAAGAGAAGGCAGTCAGTCATCTTGTTTATTACGGACGGCGCACCCAAGGACCTATCAGATCCAATATTCCAATCAATAAATACCCACCAAGATAAAATGTACGCTGATAATACCAGGGTGTTGATCCTGACGTATGGCATTGGCAAGGATCACAAGATGAAAAGTTTTTTGAAAAGATTATCAAAGGAGACGGTGGGTAACGGCAGCTTGCTTTAGTTCTTGGTTGTAAAAAATGAAATCTTTAGATCAAGTAGAGGTTCTGTTTGTCTCATGGACTTTCAGCTGATCTGAAACAGTTACGTAGAAATGACGTCACTGTAAAACTGAGGAGTCATGAAGCCGTGTGAAAATTAATCAGCGAAGAATAGGAACCTGTCCACTATTGCAATAAGAATAAAACTGAATTCTTTAGTTATTGTTTTAATGTTATCAACTATTATTATCACGTTATATTTTTCATTTGGTGGCCTGGAAACAAATGATTTCAATAGGAAAAGTGGCACCTCAGTTTATTCTTATTGTCTCAAACTGAGAAGCCATAAGTCCAGGATAGTTCTGGATTACTTTTCAAAGGGCCATATTTTATCATTTTCCTTTATATCAAAAAACTTCTAGACCCCAACTGTCTTCAAACCGGTCGAGAACATTGCCAATCTTCACGCTAAACTCTCCACATACTACGAGCATTTGGAAGGAGCCAAGATCACTGCTGTCAAGACATACACTTCCGTCTCCTCGCCATACCTCGATGCGTGGGGTCTGGGTAAGATGATGTATTTCTATTGGTTTTTTAATTTAAATATTTGTCTTTAAACTCTCTCATGAATTTCTCATGAACCAGATTGTTGAAGTTATGATGTTTCGTAATTTTCATACAACGTATTCCAATTGGATTGAATATATTGAATATTTTATCGAAAACCTGTTCCGAAAAGTAAGCAGAGTTTATTATGAATATCTATGATAAAAAATCTATTTATCTGAAGTTAGTTCTCCAACATTTTACTGGATTGAACGTCAATTAAAGAGATAATTTATTCATCTTTGAAGAATTTTGAACGAGTCAACGAGTTCCAAGCAAAGAGGTTCAAAACGTGCGCTTTTTCTCCAAGAAACACATTACAACCATCGTAAGAAATTAAAACTGGTTACTTTAAAACTATTTTCAACAGTCAAACCCTGAAACAACTTCAGGCCGGGCACGGCTATCTAACGAAGTTTAGCGTCTTTTAGGCCCTGGCTAAACGAGGAAACATGTTTCCCTAAATGTTTCCTAAGATGGCAAAACTGTGACGATCATATATGTGCTCTAGGCCCTGGCTAAACGAGAAAACATGTTTCCCTAAATGTTTCCTAAGGTGGCGAAATTGTCAGGAAACATCAGGAAACAATGTTTTCATGCGTCTTGGAAAAGTGAAATGTTTCTGCCGCACAGCAAAAACATTTTTTGCGTCTTGGAAGCAAAATTTGTTGCACACATCAATGTTTCGCATGTGGCTAAACTGGGAATTAACACCGAGGAAACATGCTCGCGGTAAACATATTTCCTCGTTTAGCCAGGGCCTTTGGTCTTGCATAGGGCGGAAAACCTGAAAACCCGAAAAACCCTTGACTGAATAAAGAGAAGGACTTAACATAATTTGATTAGATGTGATCCCGACTCCAGCTATTGAGCACGAGACCCCACAAGTGAGGAGAATGCACCACCGCAAGGCCCTCTTTGTATCAACTCCTCTGTTTTTAATCCTTTCTTGCTTGTAGGAGTCCTTATAACCGTAGCCATCCCATGTTTTCGTGATGGAGTCTTGAAAGGAGTCGCAGGAATCGATATCACACTTACTGATCTTCTTTCTGACGTCCAGTACTTCAATCATGCTGGAACCGATTCCTACTCCTTCATGGCACACCTCAATAATGGCATCGTACTTAGTCATCCTCTCATGCCTCCCACGGGAACTATCACTGAAGACCCAGCACTCATTGATATCTTCAAGCTCGAACAGGGGCAGGCGTTCAAGCGGTTCTTTGGAACACTACGAAATCTGCAGTAAGTGTTGTGGTCAAGTTCAAAACCATCTTGACAATAACTTATTAGCTCTACATCTTTTCTCACGAATCGATGGAAAATGCTTGTGGAATAAACTTGTCAGATAAATTGCTTGTTATAGTACAAGAGTTATTGAAGGGAACTTAAAATTTAAAGCCATGCGGAATAGAAACTTCGATAAAAGTTTGCAAGGTCAATAGGGATCAAACTGCGTAACTTGTTTTTGCGGTAGGTGTAAAGTACCTCACATGGCGACGTGTTCAAGCACTGTGATGTGGTGCGGTGTGGTATGGTGTTGTGCGGTGTGGTACGGTGCGGTGTGGTACGGTGCGATGTGGTGTGATGTGATGTGATGTGATGTGATGTGATGTGATGTGATGTGATGTGATGTGATGTGAAGTGAAGTGAAGTGAAGTGAAGTGAGGTGAAGTGAAGTGAAGTGAAGTGATGTGATGTGATGTGATGTGATGTGATGTGATGTGACGTAGTGTGATGTGATGTGACGTAGTGTGATGTGATGTGATGTGATGTGATGTGATGTGATGTGATGTGATGTGGCGTGATGTGATGTGATGTGGCGTGATGTGATGTGATGTGATGTGATGTGATGTGATGTGATGTGATGTGATGTGATGTGGTGTGATGTGATGTGATGTGATGTGATGTGATGTGATGTGATGTGATGTGATGTGATGTGGCGTGATGTGATGTGATGTGATGTGATGTGATGTGATGTGATGTGATGTGATGTGATGTGATGTGATGTGATGTGATGTGATGTGATGTGATGTGATGTGATGTGTCCATTTTCTTGTTCTTGGTGTAGTCGTCAAGCCAGTATAGAATTACACTGAGCCAACAGCATTTTTCCTTTACTCTTCTCTATCCAGCAGATTAGAATGAAGCACTTTCCATTTTCTTTTCAGGGGAAAGGAGGTTCGGAGCAAGGAAATTCAGAGACAACGAATTTCTTTTGCACGAGATGGAGGAAGCAGGCAAGGAATCCCTGAAATGAAGGTTAATTATCACTACCATTGTAGTCGTGTGATGATGTACATCACTTGCATTGCCATAGCGGACAAAGATAAAACGGTGACCGTCCAAGACACAAACGGTAAGAATTATCCAACAACTGAAAAGTATGATAACTAAACTAATATCATGAAAAAATGTATATTGTGGTGTACAGTAATATTCATATTCATGTGTCTTCTCATGCGCAGCCGTTAAACAAAGAAATGATGCTCTAGGGAATGACACGTGGTCTGAAATGGGAAAACAGTGGGTTAGGACCTATGGAAATAAATATTATGAGGAGTTCAGGGTACTTTTATTTCATCTCATTGTTGTATTTTTGTTCTGTGCGGATAATCATTTTTGTTTGCATCCTGTCGCAAAACAACTCGATACGCACATGACAAACAGATGTCTGTCTCTACATTTGCACAAGTGCATGGAGGCATGCCATCAACCTATTTTCTCCAAAACACCCACCGTTAAATGGTTTATAATTTCTCTCCATAGGCGGTAAGGTAGCATATCACAGGATGGACTTGGTCCCACATGGACAGACGTGCTACTATGCAGACTCTGTATCGTACAGAGGTAAATGCAACAAGCCAGTATTACGCTAGTGACATCATGCATAGGGTATATTTATTTTCCAAAAAAAACATTTTAGATTTTGTCCTGAATACTTATATAACTAAATCAAATTTGAAAAAAATTAATGTTTGTAAGTCACACCCAGACTACAAATACAATGAATGATTGCAAAGCAACAAAGTTGCATGCACTTTTCAAGCTCGAATAAGTTTAAACTTTTCGCCACTTCTCGAGTCCTTATTATTTTTCACCTCTTAAAATTCACAGATAAATCGGCAATCAAATTTAGTCCCAAAGCCTTCAACGACCCCTCAGAATACCTAGACAGCGAAGAGACACCAAGCAAGATCACCAACTACATGAACGACCTAATCCATAAGCACAGGAAAACGTTCCCAAGTGGAATTGCTGAAACTGCCAAGATTGGGGTTTCTCTGGAGAAACTCTGGGTTCACAGTCATCATAAGAAATGTCTGGCCCAAATTCCAAGGCGCTTTTTCGGAACAATCAATGGTGTCCTAAAGTTCTTTCCGGGAGAGCCTTTGCCACAAAGTTATGACCACTCTAACCGTCATTGGTAATAGTCAACATTTTATTACACTTGCTTGCTTGGCATTCTACTTGTTTTGTCAGAAAATGATATGTGCAGAGAAGAAGATCGTAACTGAATTCAACCGGAATAATTCAGAACTAGAGACTTCTTAGTTTTATTGCAAGAAATATTCAGAATTATGACTTTATGCGGCAATCGACGTGCAGAACGAATTGGAATTTTAGGAGTTGCAAATGCCACCATTAATATCATCTATTCAGCGATTGACCTTTAAATTATTCTTTTTTAGGTTTTTGAAAGCGAAGAATTCCCCCAACCAGTTGACGTTCACCACTCCATACCAAGATCCTCTGGGAGCAGGAATCATCGTGTCGATCAGCCAATCTGTTTACATGGCAATAAGCAACCCAAACCAGAACAACCTGTTTGGTGTTGTCGCAGCTGATCTCGCAATTTCAAATTTGGATATTCTGATTAAAAACGAGCTTGGCTTCCGTTGCCAGGATACAAGAACGACCACGTGTTTTCTGGTAGACACGAGCGGATACGTCGTCTTTCATCCCAGATTCGCTAAGCGAAATGTATACGACGACGTTGCAATAGTTACCAACAAACACATCACAGAAATACATGGACACATTGCGCATTACTTTATCAAGATAGGCGCAATGAAAAAGAAGGCATGTCAGGATTTCTCACAGAGAAAAATGCAGATATTTTACGAGGTTAGTTGTTTGTTTGATTTGATGCCATTGAACTTGGCAAACTAAGCAAAGCCGAAACCCTTTCTTCCATTGATACTCTGAAACCGATTACGTTTTGGTTGGAAGCTGTAGTCAAAGTAAGGACACGGTTAACCTACAGATTAAACCCTGAAACGACCTTTGGGCTTATCTAAGAAAGGGCACGGCTCACTCACAGATCGAACCCTGAAACAACCTCTGGGCTGCTCCAAGTAAGGGCACGTCAAACTCACACAGATCGAAATCGAACTTAGCGTGTTAGGTTTTAAGAAGGGAGGAAAACTGAAATGTCAGGTTGTAGGGAGTCATGGACAAACAAACTACATAATTTTGTTATTCCAACTTGCATGACGGCATAAATGGACGATGTTCTGTTTAGAGCAATTCGTCCTTCTAGTTTACAGTACTTTCTTTTCTCTTCGCCATTTTCAAAGTCCCGTTTTCTTCCTTTCCCTACAGCTTGATGTTGGAGCTGATGATATTATATATAACGACCAAGAAACACCCGGTCGGTGCGATATGTTCGCCATGACAAGAATACCACAGAGCAACGTCTTCCTCGTTGCGTCGTTCGCTACCAGCCAATCCAGTTGTTATGACAGCGCGTCATGTCAATGTGAGAAAACTTGTTCAACTAATTCTACTTGCGAGTGTCCTTGTACGAAGTATCTGGACTATGATTATTGCGATGATGTCATTAAGAACGAGTAAGTTGCATCGAAACGTCTTTAATTGTGACTCGCAGTGTAGTGCTCCGTTAAGGAGGACTGAAGAAATCTGGTTCCAGACATTTTTCCGAAGCTAAATCGAATTCGCTTGATGGAAGATATTCTAGTAAACCAGAAATATACTCAGCAAACACTCCATGAAAAACATTTTTCCACTAAGTTGCATCGGGGCCCGGTTTTACGAAGAGTGGATTTATCAGCCCTATTTGAAGGATAAATCTTATCCAGTGGATACATTTATTGGATAAGAGCATGGACTTATTCACTGGATAAGAATTTATCAGTCGGAAAGCGCTATCCACCATTCGTACAACTAGAACTTATGTAAGAATGTCTTAGTATCTTATGCCCGAAAGTAATCAAGGAAACGTCTGTTTAAAGCTTCGTAATATGTGACTGTAAATGAGTTATTATTGCTTTTTGTAAACAGGTTGATCCCATCATGCAGTCCTCCCTCCGCCAAAGTTTTAAGTCGTCCACCACTTCCATCGAACACCGCTGACCTTCCAAACTGCTTCAACCCAAAATGTGATGAAATTGAAAGTGAAAGCTCTTGTCGTAAAACATTTGGCTGCAGCTGGTGTAAATGGGAAGAAAGCAAAGAACGGGAGATTCCATTCTGTTCTTACGATAACGATTGTTACGGCGGCGTGTGGAACAGAAGGAATCCATTTATACGTGACCTGGGACCAAAGACGACCCAAGTCGATCCGACAGACCAAACAACAACTTGGTTAAGCACCAAAAACATGCCTGCTCTCAGCGTTGCCGTTGTCTCGGTCCTACTTCTGATAATATTTATGTCAGTGTGTATTTACCTCTGCTGCTGTGGGAAGAAAAAGAAGGAAAAACCTACAGAAATGGACGCACAGGTGATGGATGGATACTATCCTGGTGTCGAGATGGACGAAGCGATGTATGCACAGGAATATCAGGCGGGGTATAACTACGGGCAGGAAGGATACTTTGAAGAGAATGAAGAATACGAGCAGGAGGAATACGACTACGATGATGAATTTTGAGTTCAATTGCATAACGTTATTATTGTTTAAGAATATCTTTCTGTCATACTGATTCTACTTAGTGTTTCGAAAGTGTATCAAAAATTGAAAAAAATAGTTTTGGAGTCAGTGCGTAAATATCGAGATTATATCCAATAAACAGCAAAACCTCAACACCAAGCTGGTTGCCTTTTTGATGAGCTTATGAATCTTAATAAATCATTAATCCAGCCAATCTCGTTACCAGAGCCCTTATTTCTTACTGCGCATGCTTCACGAAATGTTGTGCTCTTGAAATGGTATGCGTAACCTGTTTTAGTTTAGCGCCTACTTAGAGGAGGAAGACAGCTGGACATTAACTCGCGGTCATCTAAAAGCACAAAAGATTATCGGCACATTGCATCACCGGAATATTTTATAATTAGATCTTATTAACCGAGCTTGGTCGGTCTGTACGGGATAATCTTGACCGAGGTCGGAATGTACAGACCGAGGTCAAGATTATCCCGTACGGACCGACCAAGCTCGGTTGATAAGAGTTTTATTATATGACCACTTTTCATTGAAAAGGACAAAATGTTTTCGTCGTAAGATTAATATGCGATCGGACCGGTTAATACCGGAGAATCTAGACCAGTCCGCTATGCGATCCATCCAATCAGATTGCTCGATTTGCTAGTGTCCAGGCTCTAAGATTCACGTTCATTTAGGGTAGGCTTCATCGAACTGGTTTAAAATTCGAGGTTCGCTCATTTTTGATTCACACTTCGATACATTGTATCGACAATCAGCTCAGTTGCTTCAAGGTTAATTATCGGACGAAGGTTACCGGGTTATTTCTTTCTAAGTCTGTTGTATCAAACCACTTCAGCGATGTTTTATTTATAAGGGTTTATGATTCAAAATTGATCCAATAGATAATAAATCATAAATACTATCATAAATACTCAAAAATGGCGAGACTTAAGAATGAACTGCCTTTTCCATCGGGTTCCTGAAGAAGAAACTCGTTGTGCACAACACTAGAAATTTCTACATGTTTAATGTAACTTCCCAAGAAATTTAACTCTTGTTACTGCACATCCTCTTATGGTCGAGTCAAACGAATCCGTCGCATAGCCAATTATAGAGGCGTGTAAGAACAAGATTTGTGGAAAAATTTAAAATATCCTGAAATTCATGGTAAATTCATGAAGGATCCTTGGCAAGTGGAAACTCATCATTGATCAATCAATAACGAAATGAATATAATTGTAAAATGTTAATTAGCTAAGGAGGAGTCAAAAGGGGCTCCTTAAAATGGGGTGTGTCGCCTCAAGAGAATTTTTTGAAAAAATATCAAAAAAAGGAGAATTCAAAAGTAGAGCAACAAGACATTCTAAGAGAATTCCGAAAACGAAAATAACCAGAAAAGATAAGAATCTCGGGGATCTTTTGTATCTTTCTGTAAGCCTCATAGCCCACGAGCAGGTTTAAACTTGTTCCACGCTTACTGCTTGAAATTCTTTCCATTCAAAACAGTGTGCATGTCTTCTAGACTGGATGCCACGCATTCCAGAAATTCCTTGGCGTTACCACCTTTTTCATAACAAGTCACATTACATCCCAATCGATCATCAAAGATCCCATACCCTACCCCTAAGCCCTCTGGGATAACAGGAGCGAAGCCACCTATCATGATAGCTGGGCTGGACAAGGTGCTGGTTGAGAGGTGGATACGGTTGATTTTAGTGTAGGCTGAGTCTTGGAATATGTCTGGTCGTTGTCCTGATGCTTCTGCTAGCGTTCGAAGAGCGAATAAATGACGATCAAACCCTTGGCCTTGAAAAAAGCAAGGTATTGGTTTGAATGTTGCGAAAATAATTTTCATAATTTGGTTATTCTTTTAGCTTATATTATGCTGGCTACTATCTACGTTTTCCCCTTCAATACCCATAAGTGTTTTAGACTCTTAAATGGACATAGTCTCCCCGCAGCCGTTTTAACGTCTCCAAGGCCGCGGCACTCAAAACGAGATTACAATAGATATAAATTAAAAGGGTTTCATGACATTCCATCAACGACCTATAAAATTCCAGTGTATGTGGGCTTAGCCTCAAATCCAGGAATTGCTTTTTTTGTTATCCTAATTTCTGTTTTAAGAGTCCTCAATAGGTAATTACTCTTGAAGACTTGGTGTTTCCAAATTTTAAAACACTTTGACTGAGGTCCACCAAAACCCTATTTTGATATGGTGTGTGTGATTGGAAGAGCACTTCGAACAGTGACAGCCGGAATCAGTGTTACCATAAACGTTGCCGAAAACGTTTTGACTGACGACCACAATTTGCTCCAGGGGTTCAAAATGAACATTCTCTGGACTTCTAGCTTACATTATTCCAAACTTTCCTAGATAGGGATGTATAATGGGTCGATTGAACGCACAAATGATTTTCCAGAAACCTTTGCAATGTAAGCTAGGAGACCAAATAATACTTGATGCGATAAAAAAAATACTTTCTTTAATTCTTACCCATGGCGGCTTCTTTCGTGAGTTTAGCATGCCAATCCGTTGCTATTTTAATTCTGTTCACCATCTCATCAACGCCAGCTCGATGTGATTTATCGAATGCTTCACTGCAAGCTACGGTAGCATTACTGGCTGACCTGATTGTCTCGGTACGACCATGCCTAAAGGCCGCAGTAGCGCATGACTCGTAGGTCGGCACAAAGTGACCCTTTTGACGGTAGATGCCCATCTGTAATCACAGAAGTAACTTATTCATCGACTAATAAATCTAATACAAGCTGGATGTAACGAATAGGTTTTTCATCTAATTTCGATGTCTCGAAGGATTTTTATAACCAATCTTAAGGAAGCAGTCAGTACAGCTTAGTAACATTGTCATGATAGAGAGCCAAAACCAAGTGTAGACAAACCAAACCACCTGCTTTATCTAGATGCCTAGTGGGGAAAATCGGCGCTGAACAAGCATAAATATTGACGTACATGTAAGTTTGACAAACAAAATACAACTTTGTTAAGGGAATGAACTGCCTTGCGAAAAAATATATATTGTAAATAGACCCCTTGCATGTAACGCCAAAGCAGCCCAATTTGAAGGACAAAACAAAAGAATTTCAATCTTCTAAAATTGGAAACTTGTTTTGTCTTCCAAATTGAGCTGCATTCCGACGTGCTGCAAGGGGTCTATAGCACGAGGTTTTCTTTCGAGTTTTCCCTATTGCGCAACTTGTACTCAGTTCCGATATTTTGTTGCAGAAATGTATAACATCACTTTCTGCTCTTTGTAAGTTGCAACAAATTTTTTCATGACACAAGTTGCACGTGAAACAGTGTCGTTCTTCCTACGACGTTTTATTGCGACGCAAGTTGCACGAGAAATCCTCGCGCATCACAGCGCCTTCAAACTGACCTGGAAAGCAAGTTGCATATAAGCATCTGGACTCAACTGCTTAGTCTTAATATAATCCTTGCCATAGCTTTTTATCTCCAGGGTCTCTGTGATCAGCGTACTGACCGTGTCGTCGAATTTCTCCTTCGCTACCTGTACACCTCGTTCTAACTCAGGCGTCAATGAAAATTCCAGCTTTCTTACTGTGCTCTCACAGTTTATTGACTGGGCTTCCTGTGGCGAGATGGCGGGACGAGTAGAACTATCTTTAAAGACTTCGTTGAAGAAGCGAAGGACAGCAACACCGTCTCCCCAGGAGTGTTCAAAATTGATTGCCGATACTCCTTGTTTGCAGACAATGAGTTGAAACGATTTGTCGAACCACCTTCAATGAAAACAAGGTTAGTTGTATAGAGTGGCTAGAAAAAAATATTACATTCGTGGATGAGGCAAGTACTGACGATTTGTCTGGAAATCTTTACTGTCTTTACTTTTTATCTTGAACGCTGCATGACATTAGGAGAAGTAAGGTATGCACCGTTTGCTTCCATTCTATTCCCTTTCCTTCAATTCTCTACACTACGTATGCACTGCACCGCACCGCACTGCACTACACTGCACGAGACTACGATTGGTATTGCCGTATAGACCGCTTTGACTAAATCCCTAACCGGGGTTCAAAACAATTGAAAATATTAGCAACAAGGTCTCATTGGTGATAGGCGATCGAACTTACTGCTATGCTACCTGTGCTTCCCTTTTTGGACCCTGATCATGTGATAATGATAAAGCAGTATGATTGGTTACCTGTTCATTCCATCGCCATGAAGCATAACCTGTGTCAAGTGAGCAGGCTCATTAGGTGCTTCATCATCCAAACACAATGCAAACAAAGCACTGTCAATCAACTTTAGAGCCTCGTGATTGGCAGGAATGGCAGAGATGGCGTGACGTTGACTAGCCCACGTGTCACGGTCTTCGGTTGTGAGGACTCCTAGGGGATATCTTGGTGGAGGGGAGGGGTCGGCGAGGATTTCTTTGAGGTTCTGGTAAATTGTTGAAGCTGGAATAATGTTACCTATGGATCAAATAACATAAGAATAGACCTTTTGTGCACTCATCTTAGTTAGCAAAACTTGCTAGGCACCTCTGTATTAGGGATTCGTGCATATATGTTTTGTGTTGGATTTCTTTTGAGAGGGGTTTTGCTGCTAAATTGCGATTGGTGTTACTATAGTAAAACAAGTCAATTTGCATGTATGAATTAAAATCTCAGGTGCAGTCAATATGCATAAATAGGGGTATGAAGATGAGAAGCAGTGTCTTTGATTTTGTGGCGGCCAGTATAAGCTTGGTCCATTAGTTAATAAAAGAAGAAACAAGTTTCTTTCACTGAATCCATGGTTCATCACAAAAGGCATATGCAAGTAGCAGCAAAAACTAAGGAATGACACCAGATAGGTTGAAGAACTGATTATATGGGTTCCCAGGGAATCAAGGGGTTGAATAGCAGTAGTGCATGCATTTCCTTCTCATCCCTCAGGTTCAATTCATCACATGTGAATAGAGTTTGTAAATCCCTTCATTGACTTTAAAGTTTTTCTCCAGATTGTCTGGTTTTCCTCCCTCAACAAAACCTAAATTCCGTTTTGACCTGTGAGTTAGCCATGCCCTGACTTTAATCAGCCCAGAGGTTGTTTCAGGGTTCGATTTGTGAGTTAGCCATACCCTGACTTTTAAATCAGCCCACAGGTTGTTTTAGGGTATACTGAAGATAAAATTTGAAGGTTTTTAAAGGTTTGGTAAAGGCTCTAGGCAAGAGGAATTTGAAGACATGGTTTATTGCAACAGTGTTCAGTGCTCTTACCATCAGTAGTAATAACATCAAAGACAAAGAAATGTCCTTTATGCATGACCAACATATGCCTGGCTCCTTCAAATGTAGCCAGTTTATCTTTTCCTTTATTTGGGATTCTGGTGGAGCAGAACAGCCTGTTATACTGACTCATGTCTAGAGGAAATGCCTTGGCCAAGAATGCACCATACCATGACAGTTTTCTGGGAACAAACCTGCAATTATAAACAAAAAAAAATGAAATTTTCTTTTCCATATCCTTTGGCTTTATTTCTTCTTCTTGCTCTTAAACAATAAAAACCTCATGCTACTTTGTCTTATATTTTATTACGATTTGTACTTTGAAATCTTTAGCAGTGGTCCTACAGGGTGCCTTTGCTTTCACAGAATCTGATTGAAATTTGGAAGGTGATCTTTAAGGAGAGAGAAAAACCAGAGAAGCCAGAGAGAAACCCTCAGTCTATAACATCAAGTCTGAGAACCAATCCAAGTTTACAATGGTAAGACGCAAAACCTCAACCCGCTACACTATCCAGGTTCCCATACAGACATTTCAACAATAAATAAATGAAGACCTCATCACTTGGTCAGGACTAGACTGTTACTTGGGCACCAAGTATGGCATGCAAGTAGTGCACTTGGCACTTACCCCTTGGGTCTTGCATTTGATTCTGGGACATTAGGCCATTTACCCTGGTCCCAGAGCTTTCTCGTTTTATTTTTCTCTGTAAAATTGCCGAAGCAGCGAGCCGCGAGAAACTTCAGGCTGACAAGACGCTATAATGACGATATAGTCCGATGGCACGAAAAGTCTGACCCCTCCCCCCAAACAAAAATATTGACGTGACAAAATCATTCAGCCCCTACCCCCATAGATATCTAATCCAGCCAATCATATTTCTCGTACACTGATTAAAATAGCCATCCAATCAGAATTCGACGATCATAAGTTGATGGCATGAAAGTGAGATTCTCAACGGTCGTGACCAGAGGTTTCTCGCGGCTCGCTGCTTCGCAGCTCGTTGTTGCCGCTTCGCGGCGATTTTACAGAGAGAAAAAAAACGAGAAAGCTCTGGGACCAGGGTATAGGCCATTATACAGCATGCAGGTATATTTTGTTGGAATTCTCCCTTGATTTGAGGTTTTTTTTTTTCAAGGTTCTTCAGATTTTCTCCCTCTATAAAGCCCAACAATTAAAGCTAAATTCAATTTGATCTATGAGTTAGCATTTCAGGGTTTGACAAATAAGACCTTTACCTTTGGCAGAATGTTTTCCTATTTCAGATCATGTCATTCCCTAGATTATCATTTCTTTGTTTAACTGCTGTGATATGACACAAGTCATGTGAGTTGTAAATAAAAATCTTATTCTCAAGAGAATAGCACATGGTCTAAAATGGGAAAACATCGCGTCCAAGGTAAAGAGGTCTATTAGAGGTATTTTTTCACCTTATGATGTTTTTAAACCAATCAGAATCACTTCTCTTTGGGTTTAGGTGAAAGATATCAGGCTCAAGGGCAGTCTCATCCAGAGATATCTTGAACCTTACAGCAGACTTGATGAAATTGGTAGCTCGGATAAGCTACAGACAAAAATATATCCAAAAATTAGTCAACTATACAGATAGTGACAGACTAGATAACTTTTCCTGTTTTGTCACCCACACATTGTTTTAAACATATTTACTGCTTTGGCTATCATCCATCAAATTTTGTACATATATCTAATAAACCATGTTCAATTCCATAGTAACAATACTGCTATGTATCTTGACTCATTTACTCAGGGTTTGCTTTATTTCAGTGTCTGAATATATCCACAAATACCAACACTAAATGACGGATTGCACAGCCTTCACTGCAGTACATGAATATTCCAGACAAATTCAACTTGGCAAACCCTGCGGACTAGAGAACGTGAAACTGGAGTATTTTATGATTTTGGCAATGCAATATTTATTGAGCCTTAAATTTTGCAATTCCAAAGAGAAAGTTGGAAAAAAGATCACTAAATTTTTTAACAATACTATTGAATGTGTTGAAAGTATGTTTTAATTATCAATACTTTAGGTTCTAACCTGGTCATTATTCTCCTTTATTGGATCTTCTTTAAAATTGATAAATGGATTGTAGTTTAATACAATGGATTTTCTGTCAGTAAGGTACATGTCAAACCATGATTCTGTGAAAATATAAATGATAATATATATGAAAGAATAAACTGATGAAAAAAAATTTAAACAGATACAAGAAAAAGAACCAAAACGCTTGAATAAATGAATGTTTAAATGAATAGATAGATTGATGCCAAGCATAATGAATGAATGGATGAATGGACGAAAGGGTGAATCAATATATGAATGAATGAATGAATGAATGAATGAATGAATGAATGAATGAATGAATGAATGAATGAAGGATTGAATGTATAAACAAATCAATGAATGACTGACTGACTTGATGGATGAATAGCTAATAGCCACACGTATTATCCTAATATAATACCAAAATGTGAAAATGTGTACCTGAGATATAGCTTGTGTGTTTATTAATCTTGTCTTGCTTGATGAGTTCAGCATTTAATACTGCATTCACAAACAGTAAAATATATCTCATGTAATAGACTTTCTACAATACAGATACATGTATTTCCATTGAAACCTTCAAAATAATCATATTGATACCCTCAAACAGTTTTGAAGAAAAAATATGCTCAATAACACTTCTGAATTTTTTTGGTTTTGTTGTTATTGTCATCATTATAATGTTGTACCTGGTCCTTCTTGCTTTTGAAACTTTTCTGTCAACTTCTTAGTGACTTCATATTCTTCAGGAGTAAGGAGTGGTTTCTGTGATGCCAGATAACGGTGACAAGTATTTTCTAGCTTTGGTATTGGGAGTCTTGGTAGGCTATCTTGGTAATGATATGTGTAGACTTTACTTTTAGGCAGGATGTATTTATCTTCGTCAGAACTTTAAGGAAGATTTTAGAAGTATATTTAGTATTTGATCTCTAAAAGTATAATAAAAGCACAGAAACTGCAACTATGATCAGCTACAGGTAGTAGATAGTCAATCACAGTTTAAGTATTAAAAAGATCCTGGTCTGTGAGTGAAAATACCAGTGACGGGACTCAACTTTTACCTGATGGAACTCACGGTTTGATGGACTGGACTAGGTGTTGCATATGCTACATGTAGTAGAGTTGCTTGTTAGGTCTAGCTCTCTTGTATGTTTTTTTTTTCAATCTGTATATGCAAATTGTGCGTGTTGGGGGTGGGAAAGGGAGTGGATTGGGTAAAGAATTTGGATCTTTAGGTTAACGTTCAATTACCCTGCCAACTCCACACAGGGTCAGAAAAAAAACCTCTGCTCGCAGAGTAATCCTCAATACATGTACACATGAAATTAATAAATATGATAATTCAATTGCATTGTTGAAGGGTAAGCACTACTGCTACAACACCTATTCTTTCAATGACGCATAAAATGGAAACAATGAAGCATACAATGGATTTGGAGGGGTACCCCCACAACCCCTCCCTTAGCTGCATAACTGCATCCCACCCACTGCATCTCAAGCACTATAACTTATCTATATTTCTATATCTTGTATCCTACCCAGCAAGATTAACCCAAATATTTTAACTATTAGAGAAATAAATCAAAGAAGACAAATAAATCGCAATCATAATTGGCAAAATATACCATAAATGGCAATCTTACCTTTGTGTGGTGCTTTGAAACCGTTTTGAATGTGACAAAAATGAATGGCTACCGGTTACCTGCAGAGCGTAAAAACATTTTACCATATGAACTCAAATTAATCGATGTCCAAATATAACAGTACGGTAGAGATTGCTTACCAAATGTAGGGTAGAGATTGGTTTTAAAAATAACCAGAGCTTAGAAATATCTACAACTTCTGACAGACGGCAACACTTACCTTTCTTACAAAACGAAAATAATTTAGCGCGCTAATTTTATTACCATGAAGCAATCTATAAGATGCCATTCTTAGTTCTATAATATAAGGAGCTAAGCTTCGATTCTAGTGGTAAAAATAAACAAAAAGATTGAGTTCAAAGTCTAACAGATAAACCCTTCATTCATCCGCCATCTTGAATCTGAAGCATCGATGTTTGATGACAGCGGATAATATGCGTGGATTGTCAATTCTGGCCTGCGCATCAAAAACTACCGAAAGCCGGACGAAAATAAACCAAAATGGCTCTTTTGTCGAGCGTTTTTCACCTCGGTAGACGAACCACCCAGGTATTTTATGTATTCTAGGTGTTAAATAGTTAATAGATCATGCTGATGGGTTTATTTTGTTTTTAGAATGCAATAACTGGGGCTTTTGGACGGACATTTTCGACTAGTCGACATCTTGCAGGGGCTACTGTAAGTAAGCTTATTTCTTTACTTACGTGGATTGTTTATATCTTCAAATTGAATGGATTATTCTGCTTATTGGCAATCATACCCTAATATTTATTTTCCACTATACAACGAATATGTACCATTGGACATCTAGAGTTATGATTGTAGAAATATCATTTGCACCCCCAAAACAGCTGTCTTAGATTGATTGATTGACATGAGTAGTAAGCTTCCTGTATATAATTGAGTCTGTTAAATGTTTTTTACTAGTTGACTGTCAGGGAAGCACTAAATAATGCTATGGAAGAAGAGATGTTAAAAGATGAGAATGTCTTTCTTCTGGGTGAAGAAGTTGCTCTGTACGACGGTGCATACAAAGTACGTTTTTAGTACAAGTACATATATGTGGCAGGAAGCTACATTAGTCTATAATAATTATCGTTAAATTTAAATTAAATTTTAAAACATATAAGGTACATTTGCTTTATAGCAGTTCTTATTATGATACGAACTTAGCAGCTGCTTGCTTATCATTTGGTCTTTCACTTCCATCAATCAATAATAATCAGTCTTGGAAGTAATAAAAAACCAATGAAATTACAGCTACAGAATTCCTGTTTTGTTTTGGGAAGCATCCGTGGCATGCGCTGCTAATGCACCCCCTCTCAACAATGCGGTCCGAGTTCGAGTCCTGCCGATCTTGACGTTGTATGTGAGTAGAGTTGTTGTTGGTTCTCTCCTGTGTTAATGCACCGCCTCTCAGCATTGCAGACCGAGGTTGAGTCCTGTCGATCTTGATGTCATATTTTTTTCTCCAGGTTCTCTGGTTTTCATCCCGCCTCAAAAATCAACTCCTAAATTTTAATTCGATCTTCGGGCTTTCACCTAGTTTGGAGCCTAGCTCTGTCGTAATTGTCCCACTTTGTGATACAACAGCAAAAAGCTTTGTAGATTTTTTAGATTATCTATACTATGAATAAGTTTGTCAATCAAGGTGCATTCTGGTCTAGCTTGAGTAAAAGCAACACCTTACTGTATAAGGTTTGATGAATGGAAGATTTCCAAATCCAAGCTACACCACAATGCACTATCTACTGTAAGGAAAGGCTGTTAAAACAGCTTTTAAAACAGGAAAATATATCTCATTCAATAAATTTTCTACAATACATATTACCATTGAAAACTTCAAATCTTATTGATACAGTATACCCTGAAAAATATCTCCATGTGCAGTGTGTAATTTACGGATCAAATTGGAATTTAGCTGTCTTTAATTAGGCTTAGTGGGGGAAGAAAGGCCAGAGAACCCATGCAGATAAACATATGAGAGTGTCATGGGACCTCCTCTCTTTTTTCCCCATAGATGTTTAAATTGGAAATAATTAGCAATGGGAAATAAATGGGATTCATGTACTCCTCCTTGAATGAAGTGTCTTAATCTATTATCATTTCATTCCCACAAGGTTAGCAAAGGTCTTTATAAGAAATTTGGTGACAAGCGCATCATAGACACACCTATAAGTGAGGTTAGTTTGTTATATATTGTTTAGGCCAAACAAAAAAAGAAAGTGTGCTTCCTGTTGCATGAGAAAAATAATTGGGTTAGGTAGGTCCAATTTTCTCTCTCTACTGATACGATAGTGGAAATGAGCTTACTGGGCACCCTGTGGTATACTGTACTGTTAATAGTTCATGATATTTTTATATTAAATTTTATTTTGTTATGGAATTCTTTCAGATGGGTTTTGCTGGTATTGCTGTTGGTGCTGCGATGGTAAGTTAATTCCAAGTTAAAGCAGGTCTGTTTAGAATGTTCAAAAAATCAATAGCATACATTTTTTAAAGCATGTATCCACGCTGTGATTTATTTGTGTTTATTTAGGCTGGTCTTAAACCAATATGTGAGTTCATGACCTTCAACTTTGCTATGCAAGCTATTGATCAAGTGAGTATGCCATTATAATAATATAATAGTCTTTTCAAAAATGAAAATAAAATTTGATTGGGGAAGTGCTCAATAAAGTATATAATGTAATACTAAGCAAAATATATAATTTATATACCTACCATAACAATAAGTTATAAAATGATACAAAATGAAAGTCGCTTTTTGTTGAACAATGTACACAATACATCAGTTTCACATTTGTTGCATGCCACTGTTTGCTCAGGCTCAGCCTCTTCTATATGTCAGATATTCACAGATATCATAAAATGTCTGCAGGATTTCAAAACATTGCTTATGTTCGAACTGCACTGTCATTTTTTACATTGCATTATTTTGTATTTTGCATTTGCATCTGTATTGTGCTCTTAAAGAATCCTAATCAACTACGATGCACTACACGCCAGAAATAGTGTGCATCATTTTCTCCACCAGGCAAAATGGCAGTTTTGTATATGAAGTTTTTTCTTGCTAGATGTGTTATGACCATCATGATATAATGATATATAGTCACTTAAAGCTTTCCATGAGATTTAAAAAATTTTGTCAATGAATCTAAGGTAGATTTTGAAAGACTGTTGTGATGTCTTACATGTACATTTGGATGACCCAAAAATCATAATTTCACAAAGAGAATCTCTCTGAACATTTCAACCTACTTGCTGTGCTGAATGAAAGGAAGGACACTTTGGGAATTTGAGGATGTCATTGGCATAGTTAATTTGCAGAAATTTCGCTCCACCAGTGTATAGAAGAGCTCCCAGAAGGATGTAGGCGAATGATATAAACAATAACATAGGGGTGCAGTGCGTTGTAGCAGGGTTTTCAATAGAATCCGGCAACCGGCAGATTCCTCTGTCTACTCTTGCTAATTAAGCCACCTACATAGCCACTTCCTGATTGCCTGTAGAAGTACATGTAAGAAACAAGTTTTGATAATTCTTTGTTTTGCAGGTTATCAACTCTGCTGCCAAAACATACTATATGTCAGCAGGAGATGTAAGTAATGTTTACACTGTGAGAGGCTGTGTTGTATTAGCTATACAATCACGACATGGAGGTTAGTGATTGTATGGCCGATAGGAAACGGATGAAAATGTCATAAACAAGTTGTGAAATCCTTTTAATAATTCATAAATCCTGTGGGACATTTTGAATTCATAACCAATAGTGCTGTATCAGAACAGTATACATCCACTAGTGGTTGTATGTAATTAGCATTTTCTTTGTATGGTTTGTATCTGGTTTACATGTTATTGATATGACCTGATTTCTGAAATTGGATTGGCTTAGACCCTCGTTAATTATTCATTCATGAATCTTACAGGTATTTGATACTTTCCAAGGGCAAGGACTGCAAAAACATGAAAGTGGAAGGGATAGTTAGGGAACCAAGTTAGGGGGCTAACCTAACTTGACTTACAACCCCCTTACACTCATTAATTCCTAATTTTCTCACTTGTCATTCTAGCAGTTGATCATCTGTATATTCTAACATAGCCACAATACAACGCACGCACTGATTGGTTTATTAGCATGCATGCAGGAGCGTGTATCCAAAAATTGATGGTGCAGGCTGACCTGATTCATTAGTGCATGCTATGTAATTTCATTGGAACAAAACTTTTTTTATCAACAAGTACTTTTTATGGTTTTGCTGTGTTATAAAAGCAATGGTCAATGTTAGTATATCCAGTTCTGGATGCACTTGGTTGCTTAAGCACTAAAGAGGCTATAGTCGCACTCGGCTATGCCTGGTGTGACTATTTTGCTTCTTTCATGCTTAGCAACCTCCTGCGTGCATCCAGAACTGGATTTACACATGCTAAGCATTGACAATTCCTTAATTATTTTTCAAGGTTCCAGTACCCATTGTGTTCAGAGGACCAAATGGAGCTGCAGCTGGTGTAGCTGCACAGCATTCACAGTGCTATGCTGCTTGGTATGGTCACTGCCCTGGATTAAAGGTAAGAATAGACTGGTACATGGGTTAATCGTAGTAACTATGATATCAGAGCGAAAAGGAATAAGTTATTGTACCAAGTATGTTTCTGCTTGCTAACAGTTGTAATAGGCTAACTGTTTTAATTTTGTCTCCAACCAGATTATAATGTTGATATTCACTAAATCATTGCTCATTTGCATAGGTTGTGTCACCGTATTCAGCTGAAGATGCCAAAGGTTTACTCAAGTCGGCTATCAGGGAACCAAACCCAGGTACAGTAAATAATATGATGTTGCTCTTAGGGGGGTTTCATTTATTAGCTCATGGGGAGTCTGCAAAATCACAAGGAAAGCTTGACAAACATAACCCAACCCCCCTCCATGCGCAACATTTGGCAACAATTCCATAGTCCCACTTACCCTAAATCATCATCTCCTCGATATGTGGTAACCCTGTTAGGCTTTTTTTTCTAAATATTAATCTACAACATTTTCTATGGTAATTTAAAAATTTCAGCAAACAAAAATAACCAATAGTTCTTTTCTGATAGTTCCTTTGATTTCCTTGTTACATATTTGCAGTACTCAGTTTCCCAGGCTGCTTTGTGAGCTTTAATGCACATTGCATAATGAGAGACAGTAAAACACATTATTGAAACATTTTATTTTCAGCCTACTGCTTTGGCAGATAACATGGCCTCTATCTTGATAATTTAAGATATTATACTCAACTTCAGCCAATAACTGTTTCATTTTATTGTATATAATTTTCTTGTAGTTGTCGTACTTGAGAATGAAATCATGTATGGTGTTCCTTTTGAAATGTCTGATGAGGCCATGAGTAGTGACTTCCTTATTCCTTTGGGCAAGGCCAAAATAGAACGACAAGGTACAGTTGCTAAATCCAGAAAGTAATTAGTTTGAAAATTAGAAAGAGTATTAAGAGAAAAATATCAAATGCCCAAGGCATTTTGAAAATTAGGTATCCAATATGTTGTGATATGGCATGTATTTTATGGTATGTGGTTTTTAGTCACTTAGTTGCTTCACTGATGAGTGATGACAACATTACATGATGATGCATGATTATGGCACATGTGATATATGATTGTAGTGGTGATACATGGTGATAATTATATTGGTGATACATGGTGATGGTAGTGGTGATACATGATGATGATGATGATGGTAGTGGTGATACATGATGATGATGATGGTAGTGGTGATACATGATGATGATGATGGTAGTGGTGATACATGGTGATAATTATATTGGTGATACATGGTGAAGGTAGTGGTGATACATGATGATGATGGTGATGGTAGTGGTGATACATGATGATGATGATGATGGTAGTGGTGATACATGATGATGATTATGGTAGTGGTGATACATGATGATGATGATGGTAGTGGTGATACATGGTGATAATTATATTGGTGATACATGGTGATGGTAGTGGTGATACATGATGATGATGATGATGATAGTGGTGATACATGGTGATAATTATATTGGTGATACATGGTGATGGTAGTGGTGATACATGATGATGATGATGATGGTAGTGGTGATACATGGTGATGGTAGTGGTGATACATGATGATGATGATGATGGTAGTGGTGATACATGATGATGATTATGGTAGTGGTGATACATGGTGATGATGATGATGATAGTGGTGATACATGGTGATGATGATGATACATGATGGTACATGAATATGATAAGTGATAGTGATAGATGATGATGATTGATGACTATGATACATAGTGATGATCTATGGTAATGATAGATGATGTTGATACAAAATGATGATACATGGTAATGATACGTGATAAAGATGATAATGATGATGATAATACATAATGATGATTATATCATGCTGATAATGTTACAATATATTTATGCCTTTTCCATATATTGTCCAGGGAGCCATATTACAATAGTCGCACATTCTCGCATGGTGGATGTAAGCTTGCAAGCAGCAAAGCAGCTAGAAGCTGAAGGCATTGATGCAGAGGTTTGTCTCTTATTATAGCTTAAGTCTTTTCATAAATTTCCAGTGAGCAAATGACAAGAAATTGACTGCTTTATATACAGATACTACTAAATCTATGATACCACACATCTGCTATGTCTTACACAATTCATGACTAAAACAAACTGGGTTCGTTTGTACGAAAGGTACTAGCTGCTATCCGAGAGAGAAATCCTTATCTAGTGGATCAGTCGATGCTGTTATTCAATACATTTATGCACTGGATAGGATTAATAACTTTGGATATCATGGGTGTCATGGGTGGCATACGCTTATGAGTCGTCTTACACCACTGTGAGTCCAACGTCCAATGTTGATGATGAGGATGATGATGATGATGATTATGATTATGATTATGATTATCCACCCTTCGCAGAACTGGCTTTCAGCTTATTCCTGCCAGTGTCGTATATTACCAACCAATTTCCTTGTTGTTTGCAGGTGATAAATCTACGAAGCATTCGTCCATTGGATACCCAGTGCATCATAGATTCAGTCAAGAAAACAAACCATCTTATCACAGTAGAGGGAGGTTGGCCCCACTATGGTGTGGGCGCTGAGATATCTGCATCAATAATCGAAAGTAAGTACACTTACATTGGTTAGACTACAATCCAAATATTTTGTCCTCCCCTCGTGTCTACCTCCTTAGCATCTGCCCTGTTGTCTGTGAAGATGAGCTGCATAGCATCAATAATAATTAGCATGGTGTTCCGAGTGATCTGTTGCAACACCGTTGCGAGACAAGTTTCAGAGATAATTGCACCATGTCATCGCGCCTTCAGTGGCTTAAGTGCACACCTCTAACACTTCAGCAGTAAAGGTTGATGTGCCCTTGCATAAAGTTCCTAATCAAATCACTCTCACAGGGGGTATCTTTACAAAATATGGGGATTAATCAGACAATAGATTAGCATCGTATCCATGGAACAGGTATGCGGCAAGTCAAAACGTACTAGAGAAACTAAAACAAGTCACGATACATGCTACTTTTCAAGCTTGACAGACTTTACTCTGTTGATTTTTCAGGTGAAGCTTTCAACTATCTAGATGCCCCAATCTACCGAGTCACTGGTGCTGACATCCCAATGCCCTATGCCACAGAACTGGAGAAGAACAGCACCCCACAGACACATAATCTCGTTAACACTGTGAAGAAGACTCTACACGTAGCATAAATATTAACCCTTTTAAGAGTTGGTTATCACCTCTACTTGCTACAAAATATCCATGGCCTATCATGGTAATCTAAAAAGCAGGTTTAACAGGTTTATACCTGGATTTATGACAAAATTGATGTGATAAGATGAATTATAGATTCCAAAAACAGCCTGTACAGAGGTATAATTTTGGAAAAAAATCAAATCATAGCTAAAAATTTACAATATTTCTTTATTTCAGTGTTTTATTTAATGGTAGAATTTCATAATTTTTAAGTTTTCTACTGGACAGGTTACCCTATTTTTAATTTCCTTGTTAACTAAAAAACTTTTTTGGGACCTCTACCCAAACGGTAAAGAAATAATACTCAAGGGATTGACATGCGGTATGGAAAAAAATCCCTGGTGAACAGGTTATCGATTGCATTTTTGTTTGGTTACCAGTTTTCCTTATTACATGATGCATATAATATCAGAATTAATCATATTCTTATATGATTAATATTCTTAAAGTATGTGATTAATATATATTTTATATACATCATATTCTTGCGTCGTGTTAAAGTTCAGTATGAAGCTTAGGATTAAAATGTACCACATTAAGTCAACAATCTAAGCACATTGTTTAGTTCATAGAATGTTTCAAAGAATATTTTTAAGAAAGGTAAATCACTTGTATGGTATTACGATAAATAAACTGTTTTTCATCTAAATCTAGTATTCCAAATATACGTTTGTTTTGTTATTACTCGTGATTCCGATTTATAGAGCGCAAGTTTTTCGTAGGAGTGTAAAACGTACGCCAATGAGTACCGTACTAGTATGACATGCCGTAACACTGAAATGGCTTTCCATTGGCATGGCTACGGTAAGATAAGGTACGGCTACGATACGCCATGCAACGAATTTGTCGTGTCGTTTCCAAACACGTGAGAAAACGATACGTGATTGGTCTGGAAAAGTTAACGAACGAAAATATATTAACCAGAATTTTAGTGAGGAAAACAGGAGCAGGGGGGAGGAGGCACTTATCTTTCATTGTTTTTATTTAACGCTGTACATAATATGAGTAAGCGTGAGCCCGTCAGAAACGCGCGTTGCAATGGGCGCGTTTTGCCTTAGACCTACCGGTTGCTAAACGGCCTCGCGAGAGGGAAATGAGCGCGCTGTGACTTAGACCTAACGGTTCTAGTTGTTTGGCGAACTGTGTACGCCAAAAATATGCCGGTTTCAGTGTCAAAGGCTGTAAATAAGAAATCATGATGCTTGGCGGCAGAAGTTGGACAGATGGAAGAGCGGATGGACGGTCGGACGGGTGGAAGAGCGGATGCACAGACTGACGGACGGACAGACGGACTGATGGAGGGGTGGGTGGATGAGTTGTTAGATGGATGGAAGGATGAGTTGGTATATGGTTGGGTAGTTAAATGATTGGGCGGTGTGCGACAAAGCAGACTGCAGACCAGATCAAAACAAAAAATCCAAATACACGAAATATGTCTGAAAAATTTGTCTATAAATTCAAAAAGCATTTAATGTCCATTTAGTGTCCAGGATCGCTGTCACTGACACGCTTCCAATGGTAAAGTAAATTTGTTGTCAGTCATTTTAACATTATTGATATACGGTGTCAATCGACCCGAGTTACAGTATTTTTGATATAAAATAACTAATTTGCCTGCGTCACATCCGGAGAGAAAATTCCGGATGGAATGGATGAGACGGATAATTGTATTGTATTGTATTGTATTGTATTGTGATATGGATTGATCGCTGCATATCGGCGGCATTGAACATGTATTCTAAAATTGAGGTGATATTCTTGTTATTGATATTGACGTTATAATTTTAATGTGGTTAAATGTAATTTAGGCTAAGTTAGACTCGAGGTCAATGACATCTCGCAGTAGCGTTGTCCGGACGCATACCGCTATCTCCGCTGTCAACGCATTTATTACCTCACGCGATCGTGGATCGACTCAGCTAGCAAGTTGTTCATAGCATGTCGCAATCTATTCTAGTCGATCTCTGTGGCCTGTTTGAGATATGGATCATAGCTATCATTACGAAATACGATAAGACGCTACACACGTGATCACGCTAGCTTAATGCCAACCACGCAAACCTTTATTCGCCATCGCTATCTATCGCTAGCACTTGCTATACGACGCTATTACGCTATTACGCTATTACGCTATTACGCTACAACACGAGTTTAATTTCCCGCCCGCCATCCCTACCATTGGTACAGGTAAGTAGAGGTAAGTATTCCATTGACTGGTCGCGGTCAATGTGACAGGTGTTCGGTGGGTGGTGACAGGGTGACCATGGTTACCGCTAATTTGTGCCTGGCTCCGCCCATCCCACCGGATATGCACCTAACGCCAAGCTCATCATTAACGATGAGTTTAATTAGGTGAATGATCTAATTTATCATCATTTTCGAACTATAACATACCATGGGCTTCCTGTGGTTGTGGGCACGTGTACCAATCATGCTTCAGGGCCTCTTTGACAGGAAGAAACAAGATGTCGCATAGAGTAAAACTTTGAGGTGCAGGAGAAACTTCGACGATTATACGGTAAGAAATACTTTAAAACAAGACTAGGCTAGACAAACCTTAAGATAAGATTGAGTTCTTCATCTTTAAAAATTCATTTGAGGCTTTCTAAAAAATTTCGCCGTTAAATAAATATTTGCATCATTCTTCAAGGTATCTGAAAAGAAGAAACAAGATGGCGGCTGGAGTAGAGCTTCAAGGTGTGAACAGAAACTTCGACAATTACACGGTAAGAAATGCTTCAAAACTAGACTAGACTAGAAAAAACGTAAGATAAGACTGACTTCTTCCCCTGTATAAATTCATTTTATGTTTCCTATAATGTTTCGGAGATTAAATAAGCATTTAAATTCTGAATCTCGTTTGGTTGGTACACGTGTCACATACTTTCAAGGCTAAAAGTTTTCCTAACTTTCTTGTTTAGACAATCTGTAGCTACTCCATAAATGCAAAAAAAAATCAGAGTTAGTTTAGACATGATCTTAGTTTTTATTCACACTGCAGCCTGAGTGAGCCAGTTAAAAAACCCACTGCCCCCTGCTCCCAGGTAAAAAAGAAGGGCCTCTTAAAGTGCATATCACCCCTAAAATCAAACCACTTTTATCATATTCTAGACATCACCAGCTTTCAAATTATATATGTACGAGGTGGATTGGATAATTCCTGGGAGAGATATTGAGACTCAAAGGGGCGATTTTGAGCTTCCTGTGTCAGAGGGTGGACTTGAAAAAGTGATCTGAGAACGAGAGTAATCTGTGACATCAAGATAGGTTTCGGAGCATGCATACTAATTACTGAGCTACTCAGTCACTGAGTGACAGCAATATGATCCAGACTAATCCAACTTTCATATGATTGTAACACATGTATTTTATTCATTAGGGAGTCGATATTTTAGGGTTTCTTTGAAAAGCTTTCTTTTTATCGATCAAAAATATGATATTTTTGTTCAAATGAGTTAAGCGATTCTATTAGCACTTGTACTTTGATTATGGCTAGGGTATAAAAATTAGTAGTAGCTTGTGTTTGATGCTCGACGCTCACTCAATTCACGAATTAGAAATAAAAGCACTCTAAGAACTCCAAAACATCAAACGATTCTAAGAAAACCTCAAGAAATGGTTTTTCTCTAGTATATTTTAGAAGTATATTTCAGGTTAATAGACTAAAAAATGAATTTAAAAAATATCAAACGTATTACATGTAAACAATATAGGTCTCGAATGATAATAAAAAGCTCGACAAATTATGAGAAAACCATGAAAAACCTGTGATCATCAGATAATTTTACGCTGTTCTTCTTTATGATTCAAAACATTTTCGCCAGTCAAGCGCTTCACTTCTAAAAACAACAAAACTCCAGAGAGGTCAAATATTCTAGATCTGCGTGTGTGTCTGGTTATCGTCAACAGAGTTCTTAGTGTTTGACAGGTCAAGGGTACCTATCTTGTTGTCATTCTGGTAGCTCGGTCCCAGACCCAAAAAAACGGCCAGGACGGGGCTAAAAAAATATTTTAAAATCTGTAAAAAATTAAGAATTGTTCAGAATCAAATTCTGACAACGAGAATAGTATATATTTGATCCTTGCAGATTACTCCAATTTTTTTATCATTTTAGGGGTGATATGCACTTTAAGCTTTGTTCACCTTTGAGGACCATCATACTGACACTTTTATTGTTTTTTTTTAGTGGAATCATCAAGAAAAAAAAGACTAGCTGAATCTATAAGTGTTAGTCTTAGATGTTAAATAGTAAAATTACACCAGCGAAAACAATTTTCTTTGAATTGATTGAACACCAGTGTAATTCTACTAAATACTTATTCGCCACAGATTGAGTGGATTCTGGTTGATATTTGCATTAAATATTGGCTGATCTTCACTTTGTCTTTGGTGAATAATTTTAATTATTACATTTATCTACATATAATGCTTTGTTGTATGTAGATTTGTTTTCACCACTTTAAGAACTCAAACTATCAATGGTTGTGTGACCTTTTTGTTACAAATGAAAAGTTACCACAACTTTTCTTAAAATTATTTACTAAATGCTGGTAACTTTTGCACATATAATGTCTCCTTTGGACCTGATGACTGGCTGGCTTGGATCAAGTCTACATATTATGATATATACTTGATTGATGTATACTTTTGATTGTCTTTTATTGCATTTGACTAATTAATTAATTTATCTTTATTTGTCTCACATTGAATGATTTATTTTACATTTGATTGATTATTGATGTACATGAAAAAGTTTCTTTCAAAATATTGTGTATCCTAAATGTTTTCCTCAAGGCAAGTGTTATTATGATACATTGTAAAATATATTTTGCATTTAGTTTGGAGGTTTTTAATTACTCTAAGACTTTTGCTTTATTTTTTCCATTCCTGATTTGGCTTTCACATCAAATATGGCAAATTGCCAGGATTGCAATATTTAGAAAAAAACTTTTTCCCAAGCAATTTCATTGTTTGACATGTTTCCGGTCTGTACAGTATGCTCTCACAGTAATAAAATATTCTGTGATTTCAAATATATTTTTCAAAGAATAGGCCATTTGCATTATGGCGTCATTTTACTACCACTACCAAAATGCTTCAGGAAATTAATTTCTTATTCAAATTTGTAGTTCCTCATGGGAATAGTTAGGCAATTGGTGCTAATTAACAGGACAAAAGACTGTGCAATGGAGTCTGGTAGTGGTAGTTAATGACACCATAATGCAAATGGCCTATTAATAAGAAAAAAATAAGCCAATCTTTTTTGGCTTTCAATTTGGTTTATTAATTTTCTTAGTTGTTCTGCTACTATAGTTTGTGAGAGGATACTGTATACATCACAATGTTTGTTATTTTCATTGATGCATTTCAAGATACAGTAGAATTCCACTATCTTGTCCTTGTCATCATTACATACTGATTGAGAGAATATTGTGACAGCAAAGTGAAATAAATTGTATGGTCTCTTTACATACTCTGATTGGCCGCAGTGGTTAACAAATCATAATTGATCAGCTGCATTTGTCATTTCAATGCTATCATTTTCATTGAATTTCTTCTTTGAGTATATTTGATGAGATAGTGTGGTTCTACTTTCTTTGATTACCATATATTATGATGCTTTTATGATATTATGATGGTTCACTCCCTTCAACACGGTAAGTCAAGTGCATAATTTACCAGCATTAAGTCTTGTATTTTTCCACCAATGTCCTCTTTTGTCGTCCAATTGCTCTTCTGAATATCTTATATTTATATCGAAAAGTATGGAAGACTATGTATTTTGGTGTTACATTCATTTTAAGTTAACCAGAGAATGTTGGTTGGAAGGTGCAATTTTCTAAATTACTTTTCTCAGACAAATTCTTAGTTAGCTCACAAACACTAAAACTTGCAGTGCCACAGATGAGTTATTGCAATTAATTCACTCAAATAAGTTCAACAAAGTATCATGGACAAGAGATTTATGTTCTACCAAAGAAAATTTCTTATTTCTATTTTGTACTACTGTAGTCAACTTATTGGCCCATTACCTGTTGCAAGTGCTTGTAGTGTTTGTACTCATCAGTGGAAATGGTTCCATTTATTCTTAAAGTGGTGAAAATATATTAGCTTAGGACTATGAGTGGGCACACCAATGGTTGGATAGAAGTACTATCTAAATATTTTTATTTTTGGCCATCTTTTACATTGTTTGGCTAGAAACTTAAGACATAAAAAGTGGTGAAAAATTCTTTTCTCCCAGAGCTCCAATTGTAAGGATTGATATAGTGTTTCTTGCACAATGTCTTCGATCTTGATTTTTTCCTTCAAAATTCAGCATTTATTTTCGGTTCCATTTACTTAATCACCGTCCATTGTTGAAAGTCTAAAAACAACAAGTGATTTGATTTTTCTCCATAAAATTTACCTAGTACTGATAAACCTGATCAGAACAAATACAAACAAACAAAGAAGTAATTTTGCATCAGTATTTCACAGGGTTTGGTGTGTTCATCTCATAGTCGGACAAAAGTGTTGCTTGAGTTAAAAGTACAACAAGAGATAACAAATGGTATACTAAGACTAAGCCGATTTCTGACTCTGAAAAGAGATTTATTTGTCAAAATGATTTCAAATTGAAATTATTATTTTGCAAATCAAATTATGTTGCCATGTTTCAGGCACTGGAATAATGAACTGAAATAATTGAAAAAAGTCTTAGCTATTATTGGAATTAATTCACATTAAGGTGGCTCAATAGCATTTTCTTGACACTCGGTTGGCAACGATTTATTGAAAGAAATTCAAATTGTGCATACTCGGCTGCAAACAATTTATTGAAAGGAAACCTTTTCAAACCAGCTTTAAGTTTTATCATAGTAAGAAGGATTGGTCAGCAAAAAATACCATTTGTAACTCTTGCTGTAATGCAGAATAGACTGTAGGATTAAGTAAACCATGGTACAGTCTTGGGGTACCAGGATCAGCTGACTCTGATGTCATCCTAAAAGCATACTATAACACACCATGCTATACCTTGCTATACACCATGGTTGGCTGCCATCCTACAAAGACTATTCTGTTACAAGTACTGGTAAGGCTCAGTGTAGGCATGGAACTTTTCATTGATCAAACATTAAGAGTTGGGGTGAGGTTTCTAAGATTGGTCATAGAAGATTGAGACTTGAGGAATTTCAAAAAGCTCCATGCAAGCTACTCTCTAATCAGTTTAAGGCAGCTTTTTCAATTTGAAAAAAAGTTCCATGTCTTAGCTTGCCTGAAATATTGCTATATACTAGGCATAAAACTGGTGTTTAGCATTGATAAAAAATTTCCAATAAAAATCTCCAATCATCTTCCTAAAAATCACTTCCTATTGGGAACGTATTTTGTTTTGGTACTACAGTTGGATTTTGAAATCTTTTTAGCAAAGTATAACACCAGTTTTATGCCTTTTTTAGCATCCAGTATCAGTCTTTTAATCAAGCAACATCCTTTGTCTTTGAATCCTAATCAAAAGCATTGTCCCTGAGGTCATCAGTTCATCCTATTCCAAGCTCTTAAGGGTGGCCCTTAACACTTTGGTGAGGGCCATTTTTTCTTAAGGGGAGGGTAGGTTTGAACTTTTGATCTCAGGGACCTTCGTCTAATTACCCTAGGGGCAAAAAAAATCACAAAAAGACTTAGTATATATTTTTTCAAAATTTATGGGGATTTTTTACTTTTTTTTCACAATTTTTAATTTTTTTAATTGTTAATTTTTTAAAGCCACAATTTGATTTTTTTTTTCTTTAAAGCCAATTCCTGTTGTTTTTTTGTTTTGTTGAGCCAATCCTTCTCACCTTGTCTATGGATACCAGACTTACCTTGTTCCTTGCTTGTGGGTGGCTGTCTTTTTGCTTGTCCAATTTTTCATCTGAGAACCTAGACCTTACCTGGATTTGAACCCTTACCTTCATCTTGCCTCTTGTCCTTTAGCCTGTGCACTTGTGTTGTATACTGTTGGTTTATTTATTGAAAGTTATGGTATTGATGTACCTTAAATCATAGGGCTTTGTAATGGCTTGAATTAATTACCAAATAAAATTTTTATGAATAATTGTCTTGTTTATTGTCTGAACAAAACAAAGGGGGTAATTAACAGAATAAAGAAAGGGGATTAGATGGGTGGGGTAGAGGTGCTAAGTTACCCAAAGGTGCTAAAGAGACAGGTGCTTACGGGGATTAGATGGGTGGGGTAGAGGTGCTAAGCTAGCCAAAGGGTAACGGTGCCAAAGTGACAGAGGTGCAAGTGGGTGTGGTGTGGTGTAGGGAGCTAAGGGCTAAGGTTGCCCGCTAAAATATGTAAGTTTTGTGGTGGGAAAAAGCTTTGTTCCAGATCACGTGACAAGCCTGGAAATTTCTAAGTTTTTTGGCGGGAAAAAAACGAAAATTTGAAAAGGGGTTAACCATGAAATAAATAAACACAAATGTTTTAAACTCATTTATTATGCATCGTTAAAACAAATACATGTAGAACATTTAATCGAAAATCATGCAATCGGAAATATCAAACTTTCACGGAGGAAAAATAAGTGGTAAAAATAATAACTGATATTTTGTATAAATTGACGCTTACATAACCAATAATAACACGTAGATTGAATGGACTCGATTGTCCTTGTCAGCAGAATTGAAAAAGCCTCTTCAATTTTCGATCTGTTCCTATGATGCCGTCCATGATTCGGTAGCCTAATAAAAATACATAGATAAATTGAATAAAGAGATAGATAAAGAACGAAAGTAACAAGATAATGACTAGGTAGAACTGAATATAATACAATATATGATGAAAAGGTAAATTATACACCGTGAAAAAGATGAAAAAACTTACTGACGTTTCGGACGCTAGTCCTTCGTCGGAGTAAAAGAGAAAGAAGTGGTAGAAAGGAGTGTATATATGATAGAATAAGACAAAAGAAACCAATGAGAGCAAGGTAGGCAAGGAAACAAAAACAAACAATCAAAAGACAAAAGGAAAGGTTAGTTGAAAATAAAGCGTTCATTAATCCCGTTGGGACTAAGAGTGCCCAATAGGTGAATAAGCCGCATTTCTTTGGTCTTGCGACAATCATTGTTGCCGTTAAGCAAAGAAAGACCGAAAACAATGAAGTCAGAAAGAGAATGGTTAGTTAGATTAAAATGGCGGGAAACTGAATGGCGGGAAACTGGTTTGGTAGGATCGTTATTGCGAATATCATAAAGATGATTGCAAATGCGATCACCAAGACGGCGGCCAGTCTCACCCACATATAAAAGATTACAGCGGGTACATTTAATACAATATACAACATTAGAAGTGGTACAAACAAAATGGTCAGTGATTTTAACAGTAGATTTGGGACCGACAACAGAAGTGTGAGAGGCTATGTGAGGACAAGTATAACAACGTTTACGAGAACAGCGAAAAGTACCAGGTTCTTTGTTAGAGGGAAGAACTCCCTTGACCAAGAAAGAACGGAGATTACGATCACGTTTATAGGAAAAGAGAGGGCGGTTGTTGAAAATAGCAGAAGTGCGGGTATCAGAGTCAAGCAGAGAAAAGTTGCGGTTAACAATGGGCACTCTTAGTCCCAACGGGATTAATGAACGCTTTATTTTCAACTAACCTTTCCTTTTGTCTTTTGATTGTTTGTTTTTGTTTCCTTGCCTACCTTGCTCTCATTGGTTTCTTTTGTCTTATTCTATCATATATACACTCCTTTCTACCACTTCTTTCACTTTTACTCCGACGAAGGACTAGCGTCCGAAACGTCAGTAAGTTTTTCATCTTTTTCACGGTGTATAATTTACCTTTTCATCATTACTGTTTCATTAGAAACACCGACGCAGCTCACACTAGTTTTAGCTAGTTATACCTTTTATAATACAATATAGTAAAAGCCCGCGTATAAAAACCTATATTTTTCCAAGTTAGCCTAAAAAGGTTGTTATATAATGGTCTGCAGTTCTTATTTTCTTTAAAAAAAGTGATTTATTTTTGGTAGTGTGGTTTAATATATAAGTGAGGCATAAAGCTTCTCCAAATGCATGACAGTTTAAATCTAAGCAAAAGCAAAACCTATATGCATTTTAAAGCTACACTTTATTTAACTTCTTTGAAGATCTTATATTCTTTGATTTACTGTATATCTTGTTATTCGTCCCTAGTTGATCAAAGAATAGTCTCCCTCGCATCCGAGGAGTCTAATCAAAGAAGGGCCTACTTTGAAATTAAACGTAAAACAGTCTAAGTTCCTATCGGCGCGGGTTTGTACAGTGATTCTTTAACAGTCAAATAAAGACATAATAACAAGAAAGCCATTAAGCTGTTTAATAATCGTTTTTCAACAATGCGAGCAAAAAATGTTCAAAAATCAACGATTTTCAACGATTTTCATTTAGTTTTCTATTCCTGATAGTTAAAACGAAGTTAATATTTCACTGTACCCTTCGTTTTAGAAGTCTTGAACCTTTATTAAGGCTGGTTTCTTGACATTTTTGGAACACTTTGATGGCTTCTTGTCGCTCAGTTCAAAATGGCGGGACAGAACAAGCTCAGTTGGATGTCCACGAACCCCATGAGAATAAAAAATCTACAACTGAAAAGAAAAGTTTACTCTTAAAAAGCGTGCTTTATACAAAAACACCTTTCGTTTTTAGAGGCTTTAGACTGACCACTCCCTTGAGTATCATGTCTTTGTCCCTATTGACAATGAATCAGTGCCCCACGAATTCCAAAGAAATGGCGCGATTTATACCTGGTCAGAAAAATAAAATGTTTGTTTGAAAAACGTCTTAAATAAAAAGTTTTAAAGTAAAATAATACATACGACATTTCTTACTCTCAATTTTTAGGAAATTTTCCTTTTCATAAAATTGTGGTATCCCTATGTCGGTAACATGAACTATTACCCAACATTTTAAAAGTCGCGTTTTTGCAAATAGATAAATAAAAATGCAATAATTTCTTATTCACATATCACCTTTTTGCTTTAAAGGGGCACTTGGATGAAAACACCCCAATTTTTGAAAGTCCGAATAATTGGAAATAATTGAAGATACTGATATGACCCAATTAAAATGATGTAAACTAGATTTGTGAACATTTTAGCCTGGGAGCCACTTGCTATTGAGACATTTGGTTCAAAAGCAGAAAGAACGAAAGGGTTGAGTAAATGAAGTCATTTACTCCAAATTTAGATGCTGAATAAAACTGATAATTTTTATCTGACACATTTTACTGTTAAGAAAGTATGTTGCTTGGCTACTTTTGGGGCCATATCGATTCTCTTAACTAAGTTTAAAGTCATTTCCAATTTTTATCCATTTTCATCCAAGTGTCCCTTTTGATTAAATAAAGACTATTACCATCTGCATATCTGCAATTATTCCCCTCTTTTTCTTTTTTTTTTCGTTCTTTTTTTTTTTTTTTTGGGGTTCTGCTTTCTTGGGCACCTTTTTTTGTTGATTCTTCAAATCATTGCCATTGCACCTCCACATTGCACCTCCACTGCAAGATCTCTGGTTACATTAGGTGCATTAGGAATTCCTTTCTTTTCTTAAATCTTGGAACAAAGAAACAGAGAAAACAAGGCTCTTAAAGCTGCAAACCTAAAAATCGCACCTTCAACATCAAGTTCCGCTTGTATTTTTTTCAGAATAACGCGATTGGTTAACTACAACCTTAAACGAAAGCAAGCCACAGGTAGCCCAAACTGGATATTTTTCGCCCATTTAATTTAAGTCTTCCCAAAGTTTTTTCCAAGCTTTTGTCAACACAGTTATTTAGTGCATTATTAAAGGTGTTATTCGTGCAAGTTTTAATAAAAATGAAAATCAAAAACACAGGAAAATATGCAAAAGTTTAAAAACAGTAGACCGCTGACTAGGTGACTGCAGACCAAAAACCTCCTTTACTCATAACACCATCGCTTTTATATATTTAGAAAAGATAGTTTCAGAAACATAAAGCCCTCATCTTAAGCTTTCCTTTAGTGTATATTTTGTTCAGAAAGAGCGATTTTTTAAATTGACGAGAATTTGGGACCTTGGAAAAAACACGATTTTAGGGGTCTCAACTTAAATAACCTTGTTCTCTACGAAATAATGCAAGAAGTCCAAGTTTCTTTGTGCCAAGATTTAAAGCTAAGAAAGTAGCTTCTAATACATCTAGCCTTTTTTGAGGGAAGTCATTAGTTTTTGTTCTATAAAGCGTTTTTTGGCGATCTTTGGAATTTGGGCTCCCTGTGGTAAAATAAGATAGGCTCACAAGATCACAACTCACTGAATTTTCGTTGCAATGAATAAGTTTTGTGAATTTTTTTTGTGCTTAAGATATGATTTCGATGTATCGAAGATACAGGCGCGGAACTTGGGAACGTTTTTCGAAAAATGATTACTAAATCAGGAATTTTTTTATTAAAAAACGATTCTGAAAAATAATACCATTCACACTGTACCATGGGTTATGGATATGTGTTGGGCCTAACAACAAGCGCAACGATTCATATACATATCTAGTATAAAATGTCTCATGCTCACCTTTCGAAATAAAAACAAAAGATTGAATTTAAGCTAAGAATGTATATTCACACTGACAATCCATATCTTTGTTCGAATTCGTCAAAAATTTATATTAAGGTAACACGTTTGAATCGTACCATGATTGATATATGCTGGACATAAGAATACGCGCAAAGATTCGAACCTATAGCTTATCATTTAAAAAATCTTTTTCAGCAAAAGTGCTCATGCTATCGAAATAAATGCTGAAGATTTAGTTCGAGTAAGGTAATGTATATTCACGCTGACAATCCAAATCTTTTTTCGTGGATAATTTCTAACAATATAATACGCTCTATATTATTCCCATAATGGATATGTGCTGGCAAAAGTACACACGCAACAATTCATATGCATATCGTTTAAGACACCTTTTTCAGCGAAAGTCCCGCCCCTTGCTATCGAAATAAACGAATGTATATTCACACTGACAATCCATATTTTTAATGCGCTAAATTAATGTGCTGGCAAAAGTTTGGAAAAAACGAATGATGAAAATTTCGAAAATGAAAGGGTGAAAAAGTATTTCTTGGGTTGCCTGTGGTTTGTATAGCGTGCGATGATTAAAAACGATAAGCGGAACTTTGGGGAACTATAGCACAAATTATATCTAAATCTTTATAGGTTGATTTTAATATAAAATTCATTTAAAGAAACTTTGAATTTGAATTTAGAAGAAGAAGAAAACTATACACAGGGACCCCAAAGTCATTTTAATAACTGGTACCCGTACCCTGGGAATCACAATCCTCCAGACTCCCACCTCCCTAGAGATAAGTAATAACCAGTTCCTTAAGTTATGTATATACTTATTTCAATAAAGTTAGTAACCAAAAACCTAGAAAGCTGAGATCACTGAGGATCATGGGAAAAAATTCATTTCAAACAAGTAAAGCTTTTTTTTATTTATTTTTTATTCCGTCAGTTTCATCGTCGTTTCTTTGCTCAATCATATCATCAACATGGAGGACAACACAATAAAACTTTCTCAAGATATAGTTCAGTGCTCAACGAGTCTAAATTTATTTATCAATAGCTTTTTTCTTATTGGACTATTAAACAATGAGGAATATATCTTTAAACGCCTATTATTTAAACCCGAGATAAAAGGAATGCCTTTTGAGCATTAATATTTCGTGCTGAATATATCCCTTTGTTCAAAATTTCTGTAAATATTGGCACTTAATACAAAGGAGCGTTTTTACTTGGCCCGTGAAAGAATAGTTAGCATACATATTATACATGAATTCCATTTTCCAAGTAAAATCACTGCGGGGCTTGTTCGACCCAGACCCTCAGTATTTTTATATAAAGTTAACATGAACACAAACACAATCAGTCACGCAATCACTACTAATAATATCAATAAATCATTTTTATTGAGGATACCAACATCATAATCAGTGCTTTACAGAGTGGTCTTGAAGTATCACAAAAACAAATCGCAAAAAAACATTATGCGGCATTTGCCTCTACCCCCCATCTAATTATTGAAGTACAACAAGTACGATGCACGGCATAGGATTAATCTAACACACACATTGAGCACTATATATCTATGGACAGTGCACACGGTGTATCTAGAGCAAATCCTGTACGTACAAGTCGTACCATGACCTTGTCGTGTCTGAGCAGTACTATCGCGCGCTATCGAAGGTTTTTATTTGCGCAATCTCTTACAAGTAAAAGCACACCAATTTATAATATCGAAAACATTCTGGGTATTAATTAAGAGTAAATGCATCACACACTACAAAACGTCTAATCATAGTTTTTGAATCAAAAGCGATGCGCGCTGTTCATCTATCAAAAGATACTGTGAATCTATAAAATACATAGAGTATTAATACTTACTGTACACTGAGTATTGGAGAGCAGGGGGCATACTCATTTTACATTGAGCATCTAACATATTAAATACACTGTGCATCATATACTAACAATATACCCTCTGCATCTAACACACCTGGTGTGCTCAGTGTATCTTACTCACGTAGAGTGCACAAGGTATTCAATACTCACTGTACCCTGCGCATCTAACAGATCAAATACATTGTGCATGATATACTAACAATATACCCTGTAAAACACTTGGTGTGCTCAGTGTATCTTACACACGTAGAGTGCACAGGATATTCAATACTCACTGTACCCTGCGCATTTAGATCAAATACATTGTGCATGATATACTAACAATATACTCTGTAACACACCTGGTGTGCGCAGTGCATCTAATACACGTAGAGTGCACGGGGTATTCAATACTCACTGTACCCTGCGCATCTAACAGATCAAATACATTGTGCATCATATACTAACAATATACTCTGTAATACACCTGGTGTGCGCAGTGCATGTAATACACGTAGAGTGCACAGGATATTCAATACTCACTGTACCCTGCGCATTTAGATCAAATACATTGTGCATCATATACTAACAATATACTCTGTAACACACCTGGTGTGATCAGTGTATCTTACACACGTAGAGTGCACAAGGTATTCAATACTCACTGTACCCTGCGCATCTAACAGATCAAATACATTGTGCATCATATACTAACAATATACTCTGTAATACACCTGGTGTGCGCAGTGCATGTAATACACGTAGAGTGCACAGGGTATTCAATACTCACTGTACCCTGCACATCTAACAGATCAAATACATTGTGCATCATATACTAACAATATACTCTGTAATACACCTGGTGTGCGCAGTGCATCTAATACACGTAGAGTGCACGGGGTATTCAATACTCACTGTACCCTGCACATCTAACAGATCAAATACACTGTGCATCATATACTAACAATATACTCTGTAACACACCTGGTGTGCGCAGTGTATCTAATACACGTAGAGTGCACAGGGTATTTGATACTCACTGTACCCTGCGCATCTAACAGATCAAATACATTGTGCATCATATACCAACCATATACTCTGTAACACACCTGGTGTGCGCAGTGTATCTAATACATGTAGAGTGCACAGGGTGTTCAATACTCACTGTACCCTGCGCATCTAACAGATCAAATACACTGTGCATCATATACTAACAATATACCCTGTGCATCTAACACACCTGGTGTGCGCAGTGTATCTAATACATGTAGAGTGCACAGGGTGTTTAATACTCACTGTACCCTGCGCATCTAACATATCAAATACATTGTGCATCATATACTAACAATATACCCTGTAATACACCTGGTGTATTATTTGGGTTGGGGGGGGGGAGAATAAATATTACGTTTGTTAAGGGTCTACCAAAAGTATGAAACATGTTTCTTGAAACCTCAAAATTCACATAGCCCCCCCCCCTCCCCCCACAGCCACCCACCCATCCAGAAATTATGAACAGTCACTTGATATGTAAAATTATCTCTTACGTCTTCCTGTCACTGATTCTAAACTTTGAACATCACCAACATACTTGTTGATGAAGCTTGCACTTTTCTTAAAGAATCTACTCTGAAGGGCTAAAAGGGATAAAATAAATAGCAAATCACATCCAAATTACAAGTTATGAAGGACAAAAACACCATCAAAGTGAAACACACTATATCACAGTTACCATGACAATGATCAGATATCAAATACACTTGACCATTATTGGATGAGGTTGGGCATGACTTAAAATTATCAAGATAGTCATATTAGACACGTGAATAATTGTCCAAAGTGCTAAAAAGGTATCCTTCATTGCAAGGAAAGTGATAAATATTTCCCGCTTTGAAGCACAGGAACAGTTACCTTTCAAGATGGCACCAGGATCTGTGAAGGGGATTACTAGCTATTTCAAGGTTGAGGAAAAAGCTGGTTCAAGTTGGCATTGCAGTGCATTCAGTGGGGACTATTAAGTGGACATGATTTCAATACATCTATTTTGTCCCCTAAAACAGTCCCACATGTCATTGCACTGATGGATATAGAAGTAAGTTATAGTGCTTAGGAACGAGGTTATTCCGGGCGAAAGCCCTTGGAATTAAATTCGGAAAAATTAATTTCCGACCTCGCTGGGATTCGAACCCACGACCTTCGGAATTGTACTACCGATGCTCTTCCAGCAGAGCTAGAGGTCAGACTGAGAGCAGGCCGGGGTGAAACAGATGTTAGGTCGTGGTAATTATGATGCAAAGATGAGAGTACTGATGGACCGCGTGGCATTAATGAAATAGTTGAAGATATAGAAGTAAGTTATAGTGCTTAGGAACGAGGTTATTCCGGGAGAAAGCCCTTGGAATTAAATTCGGAAAAATTAATTTCCGACCTCGCTGGGATTCGAACCCACGACCTTCGGAATTGTACTACCGATGCTCTTCCAGCAGAGCTAGAGGTCAGACTGAGAGCAGGCCGGGGTGAAACAGATGTCATTGCACTGCTAACTCGAACCCCAGTTTTTAAATCAACCTGTGAATGCCTAATGTTCTCACCTTTTCACAGGAACTAAAAGTCTGATTATGAAGGCAGGATTCCCGCAATTAAGATCATTCTTGGTAGTTTCTTACAGTAACTTGTAAACACTCTAACTCAGTCATGTTGCCTACAGATATCAAATGTAGATAATTATTCAAGAGACATGACCCAATAGTACCACCATACACAAGAGCAAGAGAATTTTCAATAAATATAGAATAAAGAGTTAACACCGAGCAATTTCCAGTTATACAGTGGTCAACGACCATCGAAAGTAGACTACAGGCTAAAGTTATTATGAAAAGAACGCTCAGTGTCCTGCCGATAATGGAAGAATAGACCATAAAGCTGCCACAGAACACAAGCTACTTAATTAAGTATTTCAGAAGTAGAGGTTCAGTGAATTCTGAGGTTGAAATTCTGATTATCAAGGCAGGATTCTCGCAATTAAGATCGTTCTTGGTATTTTCTTTAGTAACTTGTAAACACTCTAACTCAGTCATGTTAACTACAGATATCAAATGTATAGATAATTATTTAAGAGACATGATCCAAAAGTACCACCACACACGAGAGCAAGAGAATTTTCACAAGTATATGATAAAGAGTTAACACCGAGCAATTTCCAATTGTTCAGTGCTCAACGGCCATCGGAAGTAGACTACAGGCTAAAGTTATTATGAAATGAACGCTCAGTGCCCTGCCGATAATGGAAGAATAGACCATAAAGCTGCCACAGAACACAAACTACTAAATTAAGAATTTCAGAAGTAAAGGATGAATTGAGTTTAAGAAAAGAATAAATAAAGGATGAGTAATTTGCCAGAAATGTCACTTGGTTAGGAAGACACTATTTGATCATAGTTTTTGTAGTTGGTTCCGGCTTACGCACAGCACACCACAGTTCTATCCATTCAATTCACATATATTACGCATTACTTCATCAAAAGCAAGTGGAGTTGTTGCGTCTCTAATTTGATATTTTTTCGGTTTTCGCTAAATTTAGTCAATCGCTTAGCTGTGGCTAACTTTGATCAACCCAGGGGACATAGCCATTGGATACTTCTGAGCTAATCAGAGGGCACGTTACTTATAGTGGCGGATCCAGGATTTCATAAATAAGGGAGGTCCCAAAATGGTTCCAAAATGGCCGCCAAGCAGAAAAAGCTGGTGAGACTGGATTCAGACAAGGGACTTTCCAATGTCATCCAAGTGCAAAGAACATGATTGGCTTCACAAGATCTCACGAAAGGAGGTGCCACAGTGGCACCCAAGCAACCATCGACACTTGATTTCCTCTACGAAATAATCAAAATTGCCATTTTGGAGACGATTTTAAACTAATATCAGACTTTTAATGTATTTCCTTAGGAATATAAACCGTAATCAATCATGTCTTGGTGGATTGGGAAGTTAGAAATATAATGATAAATTGATCTACAATCTATGGGGAGTTCATTTGCAATCAGCTTAGCGGTTATTTCATTTCCGCGTAGGTAGCAATGATGACTGCTGGAGTGTTCTTTTTTTTAATCAAGATATTCTTCCTTTTAAAAATATTCTTTTTTACAGTCCCTATTTTAATTGTCATCTTTTTACTATTGCAACTACGTCTCATACCATTAGTAACAATTGAATTATTTAATAGACCATTGCTGAGGTATACAACATTATTTGGTATACTGCCGACAGCTGCTGGTGTGGTACGACTATATTGAGCGCGGCTATTACGTCTCTCAAAAATTTTAAGATTAATGGCGGTTGGATTACCCAATTTGGGCAGGAATCGTTAAGAAAAATAACCTTGATTCACGACGTCAAAACGAAACAAAAAAAAAACGACCAAAATCTATGTAAGACAAAAATAAACTGTTGTGATTAAAGATCTTTGCAAAGGGGCAGTAAGAAAAGACCGGAAAAAACTGAGATCTGCCAAAGGCTTCAAATTAATATTTCCGAAAACTGATTGCAAATTTATTGACTAGTGCGAAAAGTCACAGTGGGATTCATTAACCCAGCAACAAGGGTTTTCGCTTGGCTCTTGTCAACGAGTGTGCTTAAGAACTGAAGACCTACTAGGCGTTTCTAGTTTAACTTTTTTCCGAGCACGTAGGTCGCTGAACACAGTCAGCGGTTTTTAAGAACTGTGGATATATACCGAGAAGAAAACAAAAAGATAACACAAGTTGGGGAACTGAGAAAGGACGCGTGATTCCGTCGATGAAGTGAAATCTCGTGAAGAAAGCAGGTAAGACAAGTGTACTTTTGATTTATTTGCGGCCAGAAAGACAAGATAAGAAAATTCCGCAGTGAAGTTTGTACAATGATAAGCTTAAGAACATTATTGAATAGAATGAACTGAAGTGAGATCTGATATAACAAAATAAGATATAGGATCTTTTTATTTTTAAGCAAAAGTAGTCACTTCACTTTTGAACCATATAGGTTGACACTTTTGATACATTTACCTTGTTGGTATATACAACGACAGGTATTATCTTCAATTTCAATTTCTTATTTTGTTATTTTTAATTGTTATGACTACTTTATTGCAATTAGGAGTACATATGATAATAAATAAATGAATGAGCACAGGTGAAAGAGAAAGAAGCCAGGAAAAAATCTAATTTCAGATTGGATCAAAGTAGCAAAAGTAGCAAAATTCGTTCGAAATTCTCCTCGCATTTTGTCCCCCAACCCCCCTTTTTTCTTTCAACCTTTTTTGTCGTTTTCGGATTGTTTTTGCCACCTGAATAGCCCACTTCCGAGATATGCTTCGCTTGTCACGCACAATGGAAACGAAAAGAAAATGAAATAAATAGAGAATGAAAAGGAAGAAAAATAAAACGAGATAATGTATAGGATGTCTTCGTTCACCCATCGTTCTTGTACCTTCTAACTTTAGACGCAGGACAAACATGTCTCAGGATTCTACACAGTCGTCGAAGGACAGCTTAGGCACCATAGGCATCATCTGTGTAACTGTGATCTTCGCACAAGCCTTTATCGTCTCCTTCGCCAACCTCCTGACCATCATCACCTTTACCATTAACATACATCTACGTAAGCGAAGTGTTTACTGTATTATTAACCTGGCTGTGGCTGACATGCTGGTGGGGCTCGGATCCTTGGCCGTAAATTCTGCTATTGCTGGGGTTTACGGATTTAAGGTACTCGTTTACGAAAATGCAGTTCAAAGTCAAAGTCTTCCTGTGAAAATCCAATTTCATGTATATACGATGACTTGCAATGCTACCATGTTGTCTATAGCTCTTGTGGCGTTAGAGCGAATGTCAGCCATCCTATGGCCGCTGCGTCATCGTCAATACAGTCCTTGGGTGTACGCTCTCTCGATAGCACTTACGTGGTTGGCTTCCATTCTAATCGCTATAACTGGTGTATTTTCATTTAACAATAGCTCCAAAGAATACCTGGGAGGGGTGTGGATGATCTTGATTTTCTTTGTCATATGTGCTTCGTATGTTGCAATTTATTTCAAAACCAGATCAAATAAACAACAGAACCAACTGCACATAGGCTTACAGAGGATATCAAGACGAGATTACAGACTGATGAAAACATCGTTTTTGGTGACGGTTACGTCATTTGCTACTTGGATTCCACTAGCGATCTTGTTCATCATAAATGATGCAAATCAAGTCACCATGTCACCTTACATTGTCTTATGCTTCGTGGTGTTATTTGTTGGGAGTTCTTTCATCAACCCTATAATTTATGTCTTTCGAATGAAGGATTTCAGAGCTGCTTTACTTTGTTTAATAATATATTGCTCGCGAAATCGACCAGTCAATAGGATAAGACCAGTGGGTCCAGCACGGACTACTAACAGATCAGGTAACCAAAGTACCACACACGTGATAGACCTCCATGAGGCAACACGTGATAGACCTTGATGAGTCAACACGTCATAGACCTTGATGAGGTAACACCTCATAGACCTTGATGAGGTAACACCTTATAGACCTTGATGAGGTGATGAAGAAATAGAAAACGCGCGCGCGTGCCGTGTGCTGTCATAAAGCATGCGGGAGTTGACAGAACACGAGAGAAGTGTTAGGAGAAGCACGACGCGTAGCGGAGTGCTTATCGACACTTCTCAAGTGTTCTGCCAATCCCCAAGTGCTTTATAACTGCACACAGCACAACAAGCTTTTTTTTTATATTTCTGAATGACGAAACTCAAAGTGCGCGCGCGTGATGTGTGCTCTCATAAAGCACGCGCTCCCAACCAGAACGAGAGACTTTAGAGCAGTTATTTTATAATACCTCATAGACGTTGATGAGGAAACACGCCAAAGACCTCCCCGAGGCCGCAACATGTCATAGACCTATTCACCTCCTCTTAGGCTCAGTGATTATAGTATTCAAGACTCGCGGCTCGGTAAATACTCACCGATAATTGTTAGGCTATCGCAATTCATAATGAAAAAACTGCACACTGCCTGTAAACCTAGCTGGACTAGACATACCTGTTACCAGTGTCGAGTTTACAAGGCAACTGTTTTACTCTCAAACGAAAAACCTATAATGAAATAATGACAAGTAAATTTGAAAAGTCGGATATAAAATGTTCCGGTAAGTAGGGATTCGAAACTTTGTGGTCTTCAATCACGGATTCGCGAATGAAAACGGATTTAAGCGTGAAGTGCTGTCAAAGTTGTTCAAGTGTTCTAAGGTACCGCCGGTAACGATTAAATAATTCCCTTCAATGATTGAATTGATCATCGGAGCACCTGGCAGGAAAAAATCCAACCGTTTGATGCTGTCCTTCGTTCCAACCAAATAAATAAGGCTTAATAATAAGAACTACAATACTGCCACGACTAGCGCCGTGAATCTCAAAAGGTGAGTTCTCCTTACATTTTAAAATGTTGCCAAGCGATTGAGATTTGCCATTAATGTGACTAACACCTCCTTCCTTTCCAAAACTTTTAATTTGATCTGCGTGTTAGCCGTGTGCACTTGGATCAGCCCAGAGGTTGTTTCAGGGTTCGATCTCTGGGTTCAGTTTTCTGTGCCCTGATCGAAAGCGAATAACATGAAGGTTGCTTCAGGATTAGGCAAAACTGTATGACGAGAAAAGATAGTAAGGAAAATACACTAGAAATGACAAGTGCCAGTTTCCGCGCTCTCCGTGAGAAAAGGGCCATGGCTTTTTCGATTTCACTTTATCGGTTTAAATGTATACGTGAGAGCGATATTGCCTATATTCATTTGTACGATAATAATGGCCAACCAAAAGTCATCAAGGTTTTCCTTTTTTCCTTATTCCTTTTTTGTTCGATTCACTACGCGGGCTAAATTATTTAAAAGCACAACATTCTAGAATTGCAAAACTTCACGTTTATTTTGATAGAACAAGAAGCCATTTTCTTTTTGAGTTTGTTTTGACGTTAATAAATCTTTTTTTTCTTACTGCTTTGCTTCAGCTCATCCGTACATCTATTTTGAATTCCGAGTTAAAAATTCAAATTTTGCCAAAAGATTTTCTTCCACAACATTTTTTATTACTTTGGCATTCTTTTCCAGAATCTGTGAAAAGAAAATTCTAAGCAATATGATTTGTAGATCTCAAGCTTACTTTTAGGTTTTATCTTTACCAGAATTTCGCCATATGTTTTCAAGTAAAATACTATTGACGTGAATAAACAAAAAAATGAAATTTATATTGTCTAGTAAAGTATTACGCCAGCTGAGCAACTGCGATGAAATCTGATTGGTTGTTAGGCCCTCATTTTCTCTCAATCTGTGCAATTAATTAATTACATGCACGGTTTGAATGATAACCAAAATGTTTCGCCGTTTTATATATCATAATTAACACGGTTTTTTAGTAAATGTCTTATGAATAGAAACCACCACTTTTATAGATTGATAGCACACTAGCACGCGCATTCGTGATATTAAGTCACCATCATAAGATACGTGTAGATTTTTTTATTAATCATACTCAAACGATGGTATTACCAACTTTATGAAACTCTTCTGCAAGTTTGATCTAAACCAAATGACGGCTAACTCAGTCACAGATGGAAATGGGATTTAAAATGAATTTTTGGCCACAGCAAAGAATCCACGGGGGAATTCTAAAGTGCATCCAGCGAGTGACCAAAAAGCTCTGCTCACATGTGATGCCAAGTCTGAGAATCGAAGTTGAGACCCCATGCATAGGTGGGAGGCGAGTGCATTACTGAAATGCCACTTCTTCCCGATTTATTTTCCATAGTTTGTTCAACATTATGCCTTTATTTCACACTTAGTTATCAACCCAGCGAGATGAATAATTCAACAGCCAAGTCATTCTTTACCGACGCAGGAAACAAGACAGCAGACATCCTATGGACAACAACGTACTTCATTCAAGCTTTCGCAGTCTTCCTCGCCAACCTCCTGACCATTATCACCTTCACCATCAACAGACATCTACGTAAGCGAAGTGTTTACTGTGTCATGAACCTGGCCGTTGCTGACATGCTGGTGGGGCTTGGGATTTTGATCGTCAACATCTCTGCTATGGCAACATTCGGATTGCAATCCATTTTGAACAAAACTTTTGCTAACTTTGAAAAGAGTTTTGCCAAAATCCAGTTAAGTATACAAACATTCACAGCCAATGCGACTATACTCGCGCTAACTCTGGTGGCAGTAGAGCGGATGTGCGCTACTCTTTGGCCATTACGTCATCGCAATGTCGGTTCTTGGGCATTTGTGATTTCCATCACGAGCACGTGGTTACTGACCCTTATGATAACCATGTCCGGTGCCCTGATAAACACACAAGTTATAGATGCAGGAAAAGCCAATTTCTACTTAGCAGGTGTTTGGTCGTGCTTGATACTGCTAGTTTTATGCCTGTCGTATATCGTCATCTACATCAAGGTCGAGTTCGAGCGCCGGCAGATGGCTGGTCAGCGGATATCAAGGCAAGAACGGGGACTGGCAATGACCCTGTTCATTGTGACCGTGGCATCAGTAGTGACCTGGTTCCCACTGGCGTTTCTCCTTCTTTTTCGGGTTTCTAACTCGGTGTATGTACCTAATGAAGCTCATCTGGTTTGCGTGTTCCTCGTCGTGACCAATTCCCTTATCAATCCTGTGATATATGTCTTTCGGATAAGAGATTTCAGGAGAGCTCTTTTGAAACTGGTTCTTCGATGCTCTCGAGATAGACCTACCCAGATACACGCAGTACAAATCGAAATGCAAAACAGATTTCAGGGACCTTCAGAAGAGACCTAAGAAAGGACACTGCGAAAAATGGACAACGACAGGATTAACATTATACTACAGACTCATCCAAATCGAAAGTAAAACTATGCATAGAGCATTTAGACATGCGTAGAAGATTGCCGGCTAACGTTAATGACGTCAGAGCATGCGATCTGTAGAGATCTCAAAGGTATTGGCATCACAGAGGCAACTAACTGGAAACATCGGTAATGCTAGTGACAGACTTTAATGGCAGCTGTGTGTCAAGAGTATATTGTAAGGGGCTGCTTATTAGAAAATCAACCTAGAACTGATAATTAAACTTTGTAGTGTCTAAAATGTAGAAAGAAAGGTTTCATTTTGGGCTAAATTATATAGTTAATATTTTCTACTGCAACAAGAAATTGCTATTGAAAATTCCTTAGGATAGAAAAAAAAGTTCGCTGTAAAAATGAAAATAATAATAATAAAGGATTACTGGCATATTTTTTGAATCGTTTTGTTCCAAATAGATTGATGTAAAAGAAAAGAGAAGAAACAAAAAGAAACAGCAAGAAATAGAATTAAGAAAAATAATGAAAAGTGACGTGAAGTAAAATGAAGGAATGTAAATCGAGAAAGAATTGAATAAGCAATCTTTCCATGCACCGAACTTAATTACATCATTATCATGCCTCATTATCACCTGATATCCATTGTTTTTAATAGTTTCGGTGCTTGGAAAGTTTGACGTTTGCCCTAGGCCTAAGTGTTTGTACTCTAGCAGACAAGATAATTATAAAAACACTTGTAAAACAAACGCAAACACGAAGAAAAAGGAAAGGAATAAAAAAAAGAGAGAGAAAAGAAACATGGAGTAAAATGAAAGAATTCGTGAAATGTGCGAAGTCAAATCGCAAGAAGAGAAAAAGATAGCCTTTCGAAGCTCAAGTTCTTTTAATTTTCAAAAAGGAATAAAAAATATGAGAAACAAACCAAACGACGAAACAACAAGAAATAATGAAATAGTAGGGAGAAAAACGGTGTTATTTAAGGTCCTTCCCAAAAAGTTAACCTTTTTAAGTACCTTGAAGATAAACTTTCATTAAAGCAATGACAGAGAAAACCAGACCAAAACCCCCACTAAGAATCCCGATGCAAACGATCAGAATATTGATGACATACTTAGTCGCGCTGATATGATTAATATTAAGGATGATATAAAACAATGGCGGGAATATCAGACTCAAGCAAACCCCAGAGAGGCTTCCAATTATTGCCATCAGTAGAGAAAACTCGGGGATCAAAATAGCGACCAAAACTGTGACACCAACGAATAACATTCGCAGGGTATAAACTTGAAATTTTTCCAGCCGACTCAAGGGGTTGCCGTCGTCAGGGAAACAATGTGGTAGGCATGACAACTTCATTTTGTTTAAGATATTGAACAGCGTGAAGGAAGGAAGAGCAAAGGAAAACAATCCATTCAGACCCAGAAGGGCGTTGGCCGAGTTCTCGAGTACCCCAGGTGGGAGGTTTTCGGATATTTCTTGCTTGGTGTTGTCCTTGAAGGTCAGGACGGCTATGAATCCATAAGCGACCTTAGTGATCGCTGAAATGCAGGATGAGTAGTTCATAACTGAGTCAAAAGACTCAGGTGAAGCCATATTTTCTTCGATTCCTGGGAGATAGGGATGACTGACGAAGCTGAACAGAATGATGGCCCAAGCTACTGGAAAACCCTCTAAAGTAGTCAGCGGCATGTGGACACTCCAGTTGTGCCTCTGTGTAAGTCCATACCCCATAACGGTCACAAAGACCACAAACAGAGCAAAGACGCTGAACATACTCAACCAGGAGATTCGAGACAACTGGTTGATAAATACGGAAGGAAGAAGCAACAGCCCTGCAAGGATCGTCCAGGCCGTCAGCGAGATGGGTCTTTTTTCATAGACATCGTTGAAGAAATCTGCTACCAGCAATACGTAGAGTATGCATGCGCACGTTGTTTGTAGGACTTGTGCGCCGCATACTAGGAGGGCTCCATTTCGCTTCCAGCATGAAGAACCTAATATGAAAGATGAATTAATGTTGCATCAACAGTGCTGCAAATCCAATACATCCATCCCCTAGGAAGAATAAAATAATACTTTTTCCCCTTGGTAAACATCATTAGAATACGGAATATTATTAAGTAACTTCTGGATCTTGACTATTTTAGTCCTATGAGTTAAAGGGGTAATTTCAAAATCCGAGTGGTGAAAAATGAAAAAATCTTAAAGATCATCAGTACACAAAACACGATGCACTGAATACTAGTGACATGCACAGGTTATTGTTGAATATAATCATTTACAGTGACCGTATGTACCTAAAGAACAATGAGAAGGAAGATCTAAAGATCAATGAGAACAAGGAAAATTGAAGAGAAACGTTGCTAGCAATTTTATCGTGTCGTGTGTTCTTTGTAGTATACGTTCTTCTATGGAAGTGTATGTGTGACTGTCACTTCAGTAGGCCAACTGAATTTGTATCCCACTATAAGAAAGTGACTTTTTTAAATCTAACGGAATCTCACCTCCCGGAGTGAACACATGTACATTAAAATTTAAAAATGCACACATGTCGGCGATGTTGGTATCGGAATCAGTAAATATATTTAATATCTAATGCTTGCCGGCAACTAAGATGGCCTCCATGACGTGGAAGGGTAAGATACGGCTCGAATCAAGGGAGATCCAGCAAAGCTTTAAATAAACATACCCAGTTCTGCGTAGCTTTTCCTGATTCGTCGACCCTTTTCACCCTGATCTGATGCCACTGGCGCCTCGTACAAACACCTGACGATCAACTTTCCCGTGTAGTTAGTAACAACAGCGATAAGGACGATTGCAGCAAGAGATAGATAGCCCCCTTTACTCACGGCATAAGGAATGCCTAGGGTGCCTGTACCTTCAAAAAAAAGACAAAAATAGAATTAATATCTTATCAAAAAATGAAAGACTTTTACGACTTTAGGCGTATCTTTCCCCATTTCAAAACTCTGTCGAGTAAGATTCTTTGTTTAAAACTACAACTCTTAACGCTGCTCTGGAACAATCTTTGGGCTGATAAAAGTCCGTGCACGACTAACCCCAGATGGTATTTATTTTAGTCATGCCATAACCCACTGGCAGATTAGCACAAAGGTTATTCGATCTGTGAGTGACCGTGCCATGCCTTTTATCAGGCCAGACGTTGTTACGGGGTTCGATCTGTGAGTGAATGTGCTATGACTTTTATCAGGCCAGACGTTGTTTCGGGGTTCGATCTATGAGTGAATGTGCCATGCCTTTTATCAGGCCAGACGTTGTTTCGGGGTTCGATCTATGAGAGACCGTATCCTACATTTGATAAGCCCAGAGGTTGTTTGATCAGAGTACGATCTATGATTGACCGTGTCCTGCATTTGATAAGTCCAGAGGTTGCTTCAAAGTATCGATTAAATATGAATGTCTTTGCAGGATGATATGGATGAGGTTTTTGTGATATCTGGAAACACCAATCAGCTTTTAGCTGTGAATCAGCTACACCCATTACGTCATAGATGATGGGGTTTTTTTTAATCAACAGAAAAGATTTTAGGTGTTAGTTTAGTTGGACGAATGAGAACCCAAAAAAGAAAAAGATACTCGCAAAAAAATGAGATAAATTCTTTTAAAATGAAAATTTTTTCTTGGTTTTTCAAGTTGAAAATAAATTTACCTTGTATAAGATTAGAAATATTCCAAGCAGCTTGCAGGCTTGAGGTCTTTCCTTTTTTCTCATTAATATCTATTTCATCCCTTTCTGTTTTTGCTCCTTCTTTTTCGTTAGTCTGCTCCTCCGTCTCGTCATCGTTGTCCACGCCTAACGCATAAGCTCTTCCTCCAAACTCGTGATCTTCTTCGGTGAAGGATTCCTCTTCTTTCGGTACGTGGCTGTATTGATCATAAGGTGGGTTGGTCTTCTTCTGCTTCGTGAGGGACTTTGGCAGTACAGCTTGGAGAACACCCGTGAATTTATCCATTATACGCTTTGAATCCTGTAGCAGTTAAATAGTAACTGCCTCTTGACACCTTAGAAAGTTCAGTGCGGATGATATTAAATGATCTTTTCGATCGACCATACTTTATATTCAAGTCAATAAAAACTTCTCACATTGAAGCGGATTCAACGTTAATTCAAGATTAACACTGTACGATCAAATTGCGTCAAAAGAGGGTTTTTTGTGCTAAGTAATTAATCACATTAACCAGTGGATAATCAATTATTTAAATGCTTGGAAGATCAAGACCCGTTATACCAAGAATTATCCAATCAGCTGCAAGCTTTGTTGTCGATAATTTATACACAAAGTTATCAAACAGGTGGATCACAAATTGCTCATTACTCGGGCCACCTGCAACCAAACAAAATCCAAACAGTAAAATCTTCTTCAAGCTGCATTTGAAGACTAGGAAACGTGTGGTTTGAAAATAAGACAACAAAAACGGACAATGTTATCAATAAATCCAAACTTATCAGCTCTTTTGAGTAAAATAAGTAAAAAATGACAGAAATTCAAGAAAGACCCTGGAAAAAATGTCACTTTTTGAAGATTTTTGACCACTCATTCCGCACGATGCAAAGCTGGTTCCAAAATTAATGTTGAATATTTTGGTTATCAATTATTCGAGAATAGTTGCTTGTCATACTAAGAAAAATAAATGGTATTGACATGCAGTGACTATGACGGTACGGCATCCAGGCATTTTTATTGGCTCAGCAACGACCACTCACGAGCTGGTTGGTTTAATATTAAATGTAGTGGCAATGTGTCTGAGTGAAACGAAGTGGGCCAGTTGTGTTTAATCTGAATATGCTCATCCACTAAAGAAAAAGAATATTTCCAGTTTGTCCTTGATATGAAAAAAGAAAAGAGAATATTTCCAGTTTGTCCTTGAAATGTACAGTATGGTTAAAACACATTGGACTAGAATACAGAGTTTTGATGAGGGCATATTACTGATATTGTTTCTTGATATTTAAACAATTCAGTGGAAAGAATACTTTGATTTTCATGAAGTCTGTGTGACCGTAATATCAGGACCGCTGAAGATAAACATTGAAATAACACCAAGAGATAGGATAAAACACAACAGAAAATATAATGGATAACCCATAAGGTCAACTGCACCTCCTGACAGAGACATCATAGTGAGCTTCCCCAACACTTCAGCAGTAGCCAGCATAGAGAAATGAGTGGCTTGTAGACTAGAGTGTACATCTTTGGAAAACTGCATCATAACAGTAAAAGTTATAGTGGTAATGATTCCTCCAGTTAGCTGCAGTATACATTCTGAGACAAGAAGAACAGTTGATGATTGGCTGGTTGACACAGCTAGGCAGTGAATTACCATGGGAACAATCCTTGCTATTGAAATCCATTTGAGAAGCCTTATAAGTTCATCTCTGGAAGAAAGGATAAATAATAATTTTAACAATATTAATGAGTCATAGAAATAAGTGCACACTTAATAAACATCTACCTTACGCATAACGTTTTCCAGTTCAGACCACATGTCATTCTCTAGAGAACAGGATTCTTTGTTTTAATAGTACCCATATTCATGTGTATTCTTATGTAGGACTATTAAACAAAGGAATGATAATCTAGGGATTGAAATGGATTGAAATGGGAAAGTATATAGTGATGCATAAAAAGCAACAAGACTGGTTAGAAAATGAAAGTAAAATTCATTTAAAATTAAATTATTTTTCATCATTTTGAAAATAAATTCCAGAATTTCCTATTTTTGATGGCTCTTTCTGTGTTAAACAAACAAGGTGCATTTTGGTATAGCTTGGGTATTATGCAGAAACCATATTGTTCTTAGTACACCCAACCAAGAACAAAGATATGCAGTATAGACAAAGTACAATCAAACATGTTCAATATGTAGACAGCCATCTGTTGAAATCATAATATATATAGTTCACTAGTATTGACACCTACCTTCTTGTGTTCCATCCACTTGCCATCCAACCACCCATCGTAGATCCAAATATAGAGAAAAACTGAGCCAATATGCCAGTCAAGAGTCCAACGTCACCAGGAGAAAAACCATTATCCAATAAAAACAAAGGTACCATGCTTGCCATTCCTTGTTCACCAAGTTTATAAACAAAAACATAGGCGACTATCCAAACGAAGCCTCTAGTTTTAACAACAGACTTGAACAACTGAAAATTGTTTTTTTGTCGATTCTCAGGTCCATTACTTTTGTGATGGCTTTGATTTTGTGTTTGTTGTTTCATTACAGTATTAGTATAAGGAAATGATTTTCTTTTCAAGTGCATTTTGTATGAGTATACTGCACATGATAGATAAAAACAGCTTACCATGATGAACAGTACATCCCAGTTTGCAAAAGTAGACATCCAAACTAAAAGTCCTCCCCCAGTCAATGCTCCAACTTTGTACCCTACTACTTGTGCAATATTTCCTTTACCTGGAACATATTAAGAAAATTGAAATAATGCTATTATAGGTTGCTGCTACTAGATGTCATTTCCAGTCTTGTGTGGAAGTAAGTAATACAAGGGTAACGTGTCTGTAAGTGGTTGATATCTTAACCATAAGTTGACACCTTACCACAGGGTGTGGATTGATCATTATAGCCCTTGTGTGGTAGTCTTACATGTATAAGCTGAAGGACCTTTATCATATGTAGCCATATACTATACTGAGTGGAATGACAGATTTCTCCCCTGCATGCTCTCATATTTAAAGTACACCTAACCCTTGATACTATACTTTCAGTATTGATTCTAAATAAGGTAAATAACTTAATAACTGGGCTGTCCCTAATTAATATGATGCTAGATTTAATTTAAATCAAGACTGCAAAATTAGTACTAAGACAAATGATAGGAAGTTGAAACTTACCCAGCTCACGCGAATGAAGTATTCTAATTGCCATCGTATCAACAGCGATATCTTGACTGGCAGCCATTACATTAAGCCCAAACACACTAGCAAGAACCACAAGCGTTAAATGAGTCCCACATAAACCCGAAGCGCCACAGCAAATAGCCATACCAACAAACGTCTTAGTTAGCCAGCACCAAATGGAAGAGGACGAGTCAAGATACTTGGAAATAAACACTTTAAAAAGCCATGGAAAGCTTAGAAAACGAGAAAACCCCACTTTGGATAGTGAGACCGAACGAGTTCGTAATAATATTGGGATGAGTTTGGTTTGAATTCCGTAGGGAAGTCCTTGAGAAAAGTACAGGAAGAACAAGAGGACAAACTTTTCTGCCGCCATTTCGTACGTGTCAATGTTTTTACTACCTAAGGGAATGGGTATCCTGTGTTAACAAGAAGAGAGGAGACTGTACTGTAACTCTCTAGAGATGTATGCGCGATCTGGGCCGCGATCTGGAAATAATCGTTGATTCTTATATTTAGATGCTTTGAAAAAGCCGCTTTTTCAGTAGTATGTTCTCGATTATAGAATGTATTAGGCTCGTATGGCCTGTAGAGGCGAAGTGAACCGTACCCATGCGGTCGCCCAATTAAATCTTCTCATCATGGTTCCCTGCGGTTAGCCATTAATATCCGGCACAGGATGAAAAAAGCCGACAGCATTATAATTTCAAAGTACAATTTAATAAATGTTTCCAACATAACATTTTATATACGAAACAGTGTGGATCTACCAGGAGGTTGGATAAGGTTGCTAGTGTTTTAAAAATAAGTGAGCCTTTTTATCAATTCTATGTATTTCTGTCCTTAAAGTATAGTTTTATAGTTTGTTCTGGAACAACCAATAATCTCATAATTATGTGGATGTACTGTTGCGTGGTGGGCTCAAGTCGGAATTTCTGGATCAGCTAAAATTAACAGAAATATAGAAGGCATATAGAGCATTAGACTTATCCCGAGGTTCGGGTAACCCCTCTCAATATACCGATGAAGAGTCTAATGAGAGTGCTTCCGCTTGAGGATTTCCAAGGGAAAGGGCTAGTTAAAAAGATGAGTGTAGAATTCCTTAAGAGGGTATTGGGAAGCCGCTTGAAAATAATGATTGACGCACGAATGTACCGAGGGTGTCCCACTACGAAATTCCATTTGAATGGGGGAGGGGATGGGGGTATAAAAAATCAGAACCATATACAAAGAATTTCCCTTTAATCTCGTTCATATTGACCTAATTGACCCGTTTCCTAGAACGAGGTCTAGTTCCTAGTTACCTAGTCCCTCAAAACATACCTTTTATATGTAAAGGTAGAATTCTAGCTGTCCTATATGACGACGTCTGTAAAGTTCAAAAATATAGTAAAATGCTTCACCCATAGAATTTAAGTTCATTTCGTCAAAAGGTACCCGGATCTAATACTGACCGTTGACCATGCGCGGTCTTAACACGCGCAGACAAAAGTATAGTAAATTTCAACCAATAATTTACCAAGCCAATCAACGATTTTTGAGTGCGCCATTTTACACATAGCTAAAACGATTATTTACCCAAGTTATTCGCCTACCAGTGCACATGCGCGGTCCAAACCTGAAGGATAAGGGTGAGAAGGCATGGAACTAATCACCAGTCTCCCGCATCCACCGCTCCGGTCGCAATTCTGTAGAAACGCGATGTGGTGTGATGTGATGTGATGTGATGTGAAGCGATGTGATGTGCCGGTGATGCCGTATCCAAGCATTCTGATTGGATGTGCAGTAACCTCGCGCGCGCTGTGATTGGTTCAAAGGATGTTAATGCAATTCTGTACCGTTACCGTGTCTTGTGTCAAAATCTACTATTTAAACGCGCGTATGTGTGAGATGTTAAGCGAGCTGTTAATCCGAGTTCGGCCTTTAGGCATTTCGATCCACAAAGTTGATTATTATGGGGTCTTCTGGAATAATCAACAGCTTCATGTGAGATGCCACTGGTTCGCGGTGATACTCAAGTCTGAACTGCTGAATGAGCTAAAATAAGAAAAATAAATTAAACGTCAACAAAAAAGGAACCACACCCTTTACCATTGCAATCGTTACGGGCCTATAGGATTCCATCAGGATTCGAGTGTTCAGAAGGCTCTGGCAAAAACTAGCTAGAACCAAATCTATCCTGGTAGATTTAAGAAGCGAAGTTCGACTTATAAAGATGATTTTCTCATTCTATTACTTATTTAGAAACGGTGTGTTCATACCGCTAAAGGTACGTCTGTCAAATTAGGGTGAGAGCGAAGAAAGACATATTGCTTCTTGTTTGAAACAACTGAAGCTGCAACTTGGACAAGGAAAAGCTTGTGCTTTCTATAGACAAATCACAACTTAATGGCTCAAATTTTGTCCAATGCGAAAAATTGAACCGCACATTCCGAAGAGAAAACTATAAGAAAACTTTGATTTGATGTTGTTCAGAAACATACCTTTGACAAAAAGAGAAAGATTTCCAACTCCGCGACACGTCGGCCTGTGTTAACATTAGGAAACATAACTTTTTTAACTGAATGAACTATTATATTTTTGTTATACAGTAAGTTCCCGACTTGTAAGGTCGCGCGGATATCAGTAAACAATTTGATATTTAGCGCAGTGCTCCTTTAGTATTGTTTCGAAGATAAGAAATGAGGACAACCTTCTGGTGAAGCCAAATGAATTATTCTTGAGTGTGCAATATTACATTTAGAAACCTAATCATTCATTCAGTCATTCACCTACCAATGCACATGCGCGGTCCAAACCCAAACGGTAAATGAGAGAAGGCATTGATGTCATCACCAGTCTCTCGCAGCCATCGCTCTGGTCGAAATTCTTCTGGCTTTCGAAGAGTTGTTCTGAGTGACCAGCGACATAAATGGCTGGCTGTATCAAGGTCTAGAATGAATAAGTGAAGTGGTTTATATCATTATAGCAAAGGAGATACTATCCAATACTAACCCAACCGGCATTGCGTACCCACTAATTACTTACAGTACTCTCAAGGGGTTTCCCGACTATACACGCCTCTCGCATGTTCTCTCAGCATCAAACGTGTTTAGATCAGAGTATTTGCAGCCATTCTCAATCACACGCGCCGCTCTAGCGATTGTGTCTGTCGCGAGAATGGTTGTAAAGCGGAAAACTGTTTATTTTTAATTTCTAGCGTAACTGTCTCGCAACAAGTTACATTGCCAAGTCTTACTACCGCCTCACTAAAGCAAAACTTCGCTGTATACCTTTTCCGGGACGTTGAAACCACTCAAAACTATGTCCTCGTCAAGAATCCTGGCGTTTGCTATTACAACGGGATGAAGTCTACGAAAACAAAAAATAGTATTCTATAAGGGTTGTTTACAGTGCATGTATTTGGCAATCATTTCTGCCGGCATCATATGTATCATGCAATAAAGGTCTCAACATCAAGGCAGAACTTTTAACAACGAATTTTTACAATAAGGGGTTTATCGTCGCATCGCATTGCGTCGCGTCGCATCGCATCGCTTCACATCATTCAAATCAAATCATTATTTTCTGTGAACTATCCCTGTATCCTTTGACTAACATTGTCAGTGAACGCCTATTAGGGCGACTTATTAAAAACAAATTCATAATCATCAAGGTTGGAATACTCTAACTCTAGCTAGTATCTCATATGTTGTACCTCATAGATTCTTTCAAGCAGGCCTTCAAGTAAGATATACGACCCATATCCTTAGCTGTAAGGTAGCCATCTTTACCCGTCACTGACACTATCTCTTCGTACAGGCGTTGCTGCGCTTCTGGGTTCATCGCAAGGTTATACAGTAGCCACAGAGCCGTATTGGATGTCTGCAATGTAGTAGCGTTAATCATTAGTCCTATCATGGATAGTATAAGTGTATTGGATGGCAGTGCCCTTAAACAATGATAAAAACACCTACCGTGTCTACCCCTGCCATAAACATCTCTATAGCGCTCATATTGATTTCATGGGGTGTGAGTTCTTTCTTGGCCAACAAGTAAGTCAAAAGAGGAACCACTGGAATGAAATAAGCAGCAAGGTGAGGCGTTTAATAAGACGTAACAAGAGACGATACGTAACATGGAACATGTCACGCAGTTCGGTAACTAAGGCTGCGTTTACATGGTATTGTAACGAATTTTTAGTGTAAACGCAGCCTAATATAGCGCGCTATTTTTTTTAGGTGTTGACGTTTTGCCGAATCCCACAAAGGCTTTATTTTGTAGACATTTATATAACACAACTGTTCCAGATAAACCCTCCTGAGTCCAGGTCAACTCCACCTTAATAAAAGTCTCAACGGATAGTCAAACAAACTTGAACTTGCGCACAAGTAAGCCCTTATTGTAATCCCTAATGGCGCGATTACACGCAGCAAATTTCTTTGCAACTTGTCGTTGCGAAACGAGTTGCATAGAGCATTGCAGCGTGTAGCGCAATTTGAAAAGATCTTGCGAAACAAGTTGCAGCAATCGTTGCGAAAAATACATATATGTTATTTACCGTCCTATAGTCGGTCCGAATAGGAAAAAACTGTGCCCGAGGTCTTGAATATACGTCCGTTTTCAAGACCGGGGGCACAGTTTTTCCCTATCCGGACCGACTATAGGACGGTAAAAAAACTTATTTATTTTTTCCCCGCATTTTTTAAATTGATTTCGTAATCGTTTTGTGTTGTCGTTTAGCGGCAAAGGATACCGGACCGCGCGCGCGGGTAGATACTGACAAAATACCACCCGCTCAAACAGCCAAACAGAACGTACGATTTTTTAGGATACCGGACCGGAAAAAAATACATTTCGTTTCTACTTTTAGCAGCAATTGAGTTTGCGTTGCACCGTGTAAACACTCTTGCAACTTGTGTCGCAACGCTGTTGTGAGACAAGTTGCAGACGCACCTTTTCCATCCAGCAATTCTTCCGGATCATCCAGTTTGTCATTAAGCTCAGCGATTTTCATATCAACATAGTTTTGGCCAATTTCTACAATGGCATCTTGGGACTCTCGCATTGTCTTCCATCCTGGTGTATCAAAGTATTTGTAGAAGATTTTTTTCAAACCCAACCTCGAGTAGTTGAGTAGAGTAAAGAAAATCGTGTACTGATTTGATGAATCGTTGTGGTTCCTCTCTCGGTGGGTCTTCGTAAAGTCCGATCCTGGCATCAAAAACCATAGTTCCGACGGCTAGGAAAAAGCATAAGAACAACTGCAGTGAAAAACGTGTTGTCTGATTGGCCTAACTTTGACCCAATCTCAGTGCAGCTTTCGGTCCCAATCACACGCGCGAATTCGCGTGCACATACCTTGCTAGCAGAGTGTCCTCCGTTGGCGATTCTTGACAGAGAAAATGGGCGAATTGACAACGAAGGAGACTCTGCTAGCAGGGAACATGTACATGATGAATCAACGGCAAGGGCTGTATCCCCACCTCACCCTCTTTCGCAAAAACTCAAATGACAGGAAATTAAAGATGATCTTACATTCTGTGGCAAATTTGAACATCTCCTGTTCCAGGGCTGGTATTTCTCCACTAGTCTTTCCCTCGCCACGTGCTTTACGGATACTAGCCATCGAATCATCAACCACTCCATAAAAATTATCAATGTTGTCGTAGAGTTGCTTGGGTCTCAACATCTTGGAAGACAGTGCTTTGCGGTTGCGATGCCATTCCTTACCTTGCCTGAAACCAAAATGAATTTTTAAAAAGTATGTTTAATTCATATAGTGGGGGAACGAAGATTGACAAATGGAATAACCAGATAGTAACTTTAAGTAATAGTTGCGTTATCAATCTACAGAGAAGCAGTCACAGTCAAGGTCACGACAAAATCGAGTTTGTCACGCAAGGATAACCGTAATGCATATTATTAGGATACAGGCATTAGAGTGTGACGCATTAAAGTACGTAATCTTATTCTTTGCTTGGCTCTAATTGTTGTCTTGAAAATAAACTATTAGGAATAAACCGGAGTGTATTGATACCATTTTTTGGTAGGGAAAAAATACTGTGAGAAAAAACGGTCTACATTGTCCTTAAATTTCGTATATTCGCTAATATATACAGACAAAACTTGTTTGAAAATATTTTTGTATTGTTACGCTTTTATAATTTGATAATCAAGTAGGTAGACACCAGCAAAACTTTTTGACGGTTTACAAAATGATTTCTTAATGAGTCTTAAATCCTTCAAATGCTGAATTACAAGAACTTACATGAGAAGAATCCCTGGATGATATCCTTTCTCTTTTCGGTACCTCAACCAAGATTCCAATGGTATTCTGTAAGGATATTTGCCCTCACTTCGGAATACCTTTTCGCAGTCCTTAGGATCCATTATATGTACTCCAGTCCTTCCAAATAAAGTCTCCTTGAATATTGGTCCATACTCTTTAAATAGCTCCTTTTGCACATTAAACATCTTTTGGAAGCCACCACCTCGTATGTAGCGATGGACCGACCCAAAGAAAGGTAGTCCTTTAGGACCGGGAATGTCTTCAAAGGGACGAACATTGCTCGATTCAACATCTTGTGTAGTTGCAGTGGTGGTGGTAGATTGGAAACGAACCAACTCGACCAAAGGTCTAGCTATCCCCGATCTAGATGAGAATTTTAAAAATGCCATATTTTTTGTCTTTGTTTTTAACAGGTTGAGATTCAAATTCCTTTCTTGTTCTTGGATCTTTCGCTTCAAGACTTTGTTCGTTACATTTTTCCCGACATGTTTACACTGTGTCCAAGTAATGTTTTAATCACATGATAAAGTTGGACAACCGGGCAGTAGCCTGCGTAGTGAGGTCACGTCACGTTACGTCACGCAGTCCGCGTGTACATCGGCATACGTTTTCCAGGATTCGACGAAGTGAGCTACATTTGTATTGCAATTCTGACTGCAAGCATATAAGGAGGTCGGTCATCTCTTAAGCATAAGAAACATGGGAGTGATACGAATTCGAAGTTCTAGCCGAAAATCTATAAAGTTTCTTTGAAATTTTATCTAGATTTTCACTAATGTTTCCACTTACTAGATTAATCAATCAAAAAATAGAGTAAATAAATATAAAAATATGTGTAAAAAAATAAATGACATAAAGAACCAAAAGTGAAATCCCCTGTCCTCACTGTTTTGGGAGAAACCACACAGTTTAGCCTTCTGTTGGGTAGCGACGAACCCTTCAATTCCAGTATATAGAGGCTTTGCACCATCACATGATGGCAGCCACGACAGGAGGCACAACAATAGTCTTTTTACCTTGGGACACTAAATCTTTTCTTATGTAAAGTAGATTAGACCAGACCAATTGTTCCTGCCTCCTGTCATGGCTGCCATCACGTGATGGTGCAAAGCCTCTGTAGTCCCTAAGCTGTTATGGAATAGGAACAAAAGTTTTTCAAGAGTTTTATTACTAATATTCAAAAACATATTTACTGTAAAGTAGCTTTGGAGGTGGATAGTTTCATTATTTAGTTCCTTCTTTAGTTCATCCTTGATAAGTGGAGATGGATATTAGTGATAAAACGTTAAACCTTTATACAATTATTTAGTTTTTCAATGTTATTTTTGCAGACCAGCTGTTAAAAATAAAATTTGATTATTTAATCAGATTGAAGAGATTATACTATCACGATAAGGTCAGGCAGCCCAGATATTTTCGTCCAGCTTTTCCAACATCCAATATGGCCGCCGACATACTTTCAACGCTTAGTATTCTTTGATTGGACGTGTTACATCATCACTGCCATGTTAAATTGTACCTCGTTAGCTTCCTATGTTAACACCACCATTTTTTGATTCTCTAATGCTTTCAAACCGTTTGTAAATATTGGTCTATTCTAAAAAAAAAGTTATAGGAGATTGTGTGGCAACATTGGATATTTATTAATTTTTAAAGCTGCCTAAAATCAGTTGGAAATTCTTACTACGCGTGCGAATTTATGACGTATGAACCATCTATTGCTTAAGCACAGATCAATTTCTTGAGATATTTTCTTTAAACTCTGACGATGGCAAGCCACTGCATCCGTGTCTTTTGTGCGTGCGTATGGTTTGTGAAGAAACTAAAGCGGAGCACTCCTTAGAAATTTCTGTATACCGAGTTCAATAAGGTGAGACATTCTTGAGACATTTTCTTTCATCGATGAGAAGCCATTATATCCGTGCCTTGTATAGGTGTGCATGTGTGGGTATGGTTCAAGAAGTTACTAAAGAACCGCTAGATATTTCTGTCTACCAAGTTCAAAACGATGGTTTCTTCTGGAATAATCAATATCTGCATTTGAGGTTCCACTGGTTCGCGGTGATACTCCAGCCTGAACTGCTGAATGAACTGAAAAAGGATATACCACAAATTGATTAAACGTGAAAGAGTTGTAATACTTAACATATACACTAGACTATCTAGCGTAGGGGGAATGGATAAATAACGCATACCTTGGATACAAAAAGATAGATTTCCAACTCTGCAACACGTCGACCTGTGTTAACACAAAAAAACATTGAATCGCTGACTAACAACCTGAAACACTCCTCCCCCCCTCAGCAAAGGCTAACATGCTAAACTTCAATTTGATCTGTGAGTTAACCGTTCCCTGGCTTTCATCAGCCCAGAGGTTTTTTCTAAGTATGGATAAAATTTGAAGGTTTTTGAAATAGTGGATGTCAAATAACTAATAGGTGTACTACTATCAGGCCGAATCAGAACCACTACTGCGGGCCCATACCTCTAGAAACCCCTATTACACTTCTCTGGAGTAACATCGAAAAGAATATAATATATAAAAAATGCTGCATAATTAAACTCACCAATGCACATGCGCGGTCCAAACCCAAAAGGTAAATGAGAGAAGGCATGGAAATCATTACCAGTCTCCCGCAGCCATCGTTCTGGTCGGAATTCTCCTGCGTCTGCAAAGTGCTCTTCGGAATGGGCAACGGCGTATATGGATGGTTGGATCAAAGTCTGGAAGAGATACATGAAGTTTTTAAATTAATGGTGCGGCGATACGACAATAAGGTAATAACATAAGGTGAGGTAATGTTGCGTTGCGCAATACGGCAGTACTTTACTTTTTATCTAATAGGTTTCAAAATATTTTTCCATCCAAAAACTTGGAAAAGAACGCTCTATAAAAAAGTTAAAATTTTACCTTTGCTGGGACGTTATATCCACTCAAAACTATGTCCTCATCAAGAAACCTGGCGTTTCCTATCACAACGGGATTAACTCTAAGGGAAACGACAAGGAGTATAGGTTACTCACGACAACATGGAATTTCAAAAGTAGCACCAAGCATCTCCATCGTAGTTATAGTCTTCTCCAGGCATAATTTTATTATAGCAGCGACTAGAGACCAATAGATCTATTTTAATAAGCTTGGATGTAATGTTTTTCTCATTTTAGAACACGTGTTATTGTATTGAGAATATATGATTCTTTGTTTGAGTGTCATCCATATTCATTTGTCTTGTGTTGCGCAACTGTTAAACAAAGACAAGATACTCTACTGGGAATGACACATGAGAGCTAAATAGATCTATCGGTCCAATTTCCATTCAACTCTGTGTATTCCAAATAGGAATAATGTTAGAAGGCTGGGGATACTCTAACTCTGGTATGTTCTATGCCGTACCTCATGGATTCTTTCAGACAGGCCTTCAAGTAAGATATACGACCCATATCCTTAGCTGTAAGGTAGCCATCTTTACCCGTCACTGACACTATCTCTTCGTACAGGCGTTGCCTGCGCTTCTGGGTTTCCTCGCCAGGTTATACAGTAGCCAGAGCGCCGTGTTGGACGTCTGCAAAGGAAAGATATAAAGCTAAATTTCAAGTTAGCTAAAGTCGTATGTTAGCTGAGCCATTCCCTAGTTTTCTACGCAGCCGCTATTAGTGTTGTCACGCAACGCTCACTCCCCTAACTGACTAGCCATGCATAGCTGACTTAGATCAGCCCAGATGTAGTCTAGAGGGTTTGAATACTAACCGTGTCTACACCACCAATGAATATCTCAATGGAGCTAATATTAATTTCATGTGGAGTGAGTTCCTTCTTGGCCAACAAATATGTTAAAAGGGGTAGCGCTGCAAGATAGAACTTGATTAGTTTTTCAATTGTATAGTTTTTGAGCAGCAATTTACGTTGTAAGGCGTACGTACGTAGCCTTGCGGATTTATCGCTCGGTATAAGGCATCTTTTTACAACTTCGTTAGGTTTGCTTCTAAATCTTCTTGAGCAGTTTTTAATTATTTGAGCTCTTTTTCGTCTCCTGAAAGTTGAGCAATAAACCTCTTTTGCTTCGACTTTATTCCCATTTCAGACCACATTTCATTTCCTAGAGTATCATTTCTTTGTTTAACAGTTGGGAAGACACATGAATTTGGTTACAACTCTTAAAGCTAAGAATCGCATTCTCAAGAGAATGACAGAATGACAGGTGGTCTGAAATGGGAAAACATTATGCCCAACCTTAAAAATTCTATTACATCCAGTTTTGGGATTCTTGAATAAATCTAGGACTTGACATCTAAACTAATAGGTATTTTTAATACCATTTTCCTCAAGTAATTCCTCTGGATTGTCCAGTTTCTCCTTCAATTCAGCAATTTTCTTGTCCACATATTTCTGGCCAATCTCTATGGCAGTGTCTTGAGCTTTACACAACTTCTTCCAGGATGGTGTCTCGAAATATTTGAAGAGAAAGCTTTCAAATCCAAAGATAATTTGTTGCGTATAATGAAACAAGTCATGGACTGACTGGATAAATCGTTGTGGTTCCTCTTTCGGTGGGTCTTCATAGAGTCCAATTCTGGCATCAAAAACCATTGTCCCAATCGCTGCAAAAGGTCAAGATTCAATTGTACCAAATTTCATGCAATTAGTGTGGAAACCAGACAAAAACTATAGTTGAGTTTTGATATACATCAATAAATTTTCCAATTATTATTTTTTACTTGAAGGAAGTCTAAGCTCAGATTCCCAGTTGCTGGGGGAGTGCATTGTAAGTGCATACGAAACCTCAACAGCTGGAAATCTGAGCCTCAGGAAACCAAAAATAAAAAAAACTGTTGGTTTATTTTGTCGGACCTCATATTTTTTCATATTTCAGAGAGCTCTCTCACTAATTCCTCACCCATTTTTCTTCTCATACTATTAGGTTGGTTTGGTTATTAATGAATCATATTAAATCATTTATTCTCAGGAAATAGTCATACATAGCAGGGGGGAGGGGTAGTGATTTGGATTCAAATGATAAAATATGACATTTCCATCCCTAGCCCTACCCCCCTCCCCAAGTCATCATACTGACCAAAAACTTAAAACCTTACATTCTGTAGCAAATTTGAACAGCTCTTGATCCAGGGTTGGTACTTCTCCACTAGTCTTTCCATCGCCACGTGCTTTACGGATACTAGCCATCGAATCATCAACCACTCCATAAAAATTATCAATGTTGTCGTAGAGTTGCTTCGGTCTCATCATCTTTGGAGCTAGAGCCTTGCGAATGCGATGCCATTCCTTGCCTTGCCTGATGAATGAACCACAATTTATTATTGTTGAATAATTAATTTCTCACAGGGTAAAAAAGAAGAAACCTTTTTTTTAAATTTAGCTTGTGTTCCCTGACATAAACAGGATAGCCAGTAAATCAGCACACACATTATATTTCAAATATTTTATAATTATCTATCAACACCAATTAGTCACAAATAAAAAATCTTATAATTCTTCTTCTTCTCACAAAGCACGGTTATTAACATAATCATCATGTAGAGACATGCATAATCTCCAAGCACTTTACTTGCAATATGCAATGGCTATATTACACATTATTAAATGCTTTTCTCACTCTTTTCATTGTGATTGGTCAAGAGCCCTCAGCCAGTCCCTGATATCCTGTAATGTATGAGTCAATTCCAAAGGTTTCCCCCCCCCCCCCCAGGCAACCCCCGGGCATTTGACTTTTTGGGGAAAATTGGTGAAATTTCCCACCATGCAGACCAACAAAATGATCAAATGCCCCACCATTTAGGCTCCACTAAGTGGTCAAATGCCCGCCCCTCAAGTCCGATGAATCTCTAATTTTACCTAAAACATTTTTACCTACAAAACTGATCCTGTATACATCCAACAAGTTTCATGCTAATTGGACCTTTTGAGATTGTTTCATCATTTATAGCTTTAATTTTATAAGAATCGAGACTTGAAATCTTTGCCGACTTTGGAATTAGAGTAAACATATTTATTGTTTTGGACTCCAAAAAGTATAGGATTGTATTTTGAAACCAAATTTTTGTACAGTGGCAATTCGATTTCAATGAGATTGTATTAATCCATTCGAAGTTCAACCTTTGTTTTGAAAAGAGGGCGCAAACGGAATCCGCCAAAGAAGCTTTTCTAACTTCTCTTGTGCCATCCCAGATTTTAAGCAAAGGTATTTGGATTTTTTTTTTAATTCACAGGTGAACCAGAGTCCTCTAAGGCCTAGGGCAAAAAATTTCAATGCACCAAACTTAATTACATCAAAGAGTGCCGTTGAGAGTACCATCTTTTTTATGAGTTCGGTGCATGGAAAGTTTGACGTTTGCCCTAGGCCTAAGCACAATCCAATAAAATTTTGCAATACGCTAATTTATGCAAATTAGATAAGGGCCTCAATACTTAGTCAAAAGTCAAAAGCCTGCCCGTTCGGACATGTATTCAGCGTCAATTCCCCACTCTACGGAACTTGACTATGGTCAAATGCCAGGGGTATGCCCGGTGGGGGGATGGGAATTGGAATTGACTCATACATAAACTTGACATGATAAATGTATTATTATCTGGAAGTTTTTAACATTTATCATGTCAAGTTCATCTCAAGGATCACAATTGAGATTGAAATACTTCTCCTATTTTTTTGAAATCAGATCGAATTAAATCTTCATTCTTAAATTTAAAATTTAAAATAAAAAAATTTTGGAATTCAGTTTTCGCAAGATATATATCTTTAATCATCAAGACCTCGGCTGTTGCTCAACCTTATCCAATGATTGTTGAGTATCATCTACAGACTGTTATGTAACACGTCTTCTTATAAATTTGCTTTATCTTTAGATACTTACATTTGAGCAATTCCATGATAGTATTCTCGCTCTTCTCTGTACCTAAGCCACGGTTCTATAACTGTCCTGTGGGGATATTTTCCTTCATTTCGGAATACCTTTTCGCAGTCCTTAGGATCCATTATATGTACTCCAGTCTTTCCAAATAAGGTCTCCTTGAATATCGGTCCATACTCTTTATATAGCTCCTTTTGCACATTAAACATCTTATGGAAACCACCACCTTGTATGTAGCGATAGAATGACCCAAAGAAAGGTAGTCCTTTAGGACCGGGAATGTCTTCAAAGGGACGAACATTGCTCGATTCAACATCTTGTGTAGTTGCAGTGGTGGTGGTAGATTGGAAACGAACCAACTCGACCAAAGGTCTTGCTATCCCAGATCTAGATGAGAGTTTTAAAAATGCCATATTTTTTTGTCTTCCTTTTGGGCAGTTTGCTTTATTTTCCCTTATTTGTGTCTTAACCCCTCTGCTGCTTTGACTTTCTTCGTTACCAATTCAGTTTACCCTTTGTCTTAGAATTTAGTGTTTTCATCACATGATCAAACACCACGGCTTCGTTTCAAATCGGAATTTTAATCCGCTGACCAAAAGTATGTTTGACGCTATTCTTGCGTAAAACTATATATCATATTACGAGAAGCGTGGTTTCGAAATTCGACTTCTTCCAAACAAGAAGGGATTGCTGATCGTGAGAAAATTATTTACTTTATTCGTGGATGATATCAAATGCATGGTATTTGTGTCTAAATGATCCAGAAAATGAAGGAATGACAAGGTATAAACATTGTCTGGGAAAGCGAAGACCTCATCGGAAACAGTGACAGCGACGAAACTCTCAATTATGAGAGCGAATAATTATATATATATATATAACATAAAAATAAAAAAAATAAAAACTTTTACTTCTACTAACAAATCAGTTTATATATCATACGATTATTTTTCTATTTCTTAAGTGTATCATATCATTAACTTGAATTTTATTTAAGTATAAACATGTACTAGTACATAAGATGATTGTGAATGAGCGATAATATCACGTCAAGTATATACAGTATAACTTCAACCAAGTTCAATAACGTCACACAGCAAGCCAACAATAGGAACCGTTACTGAGGAAGAGACGGAGCCAACGTAACAAAAACCGAAACCAACGACAAAGTGTTCGGAACCACTGGAACAGTGATCGTAAGATCGTAACCACCAAAACAGTGATCGTAAGATCGTAACCACCAAAACAGTGATCGTAAGATCGTAACCACCAAAACAGTCATCGTAAGATCGTAACCACCAAAACAGTCATCGTAAGATCGTAACCACCAAAACAGTCATCGTAAGATCGTAACCACCAAAACAGTGATCGTAAGATCGTAACCACCAAAACAGTGATCGTAAGATCGTAACCACCAAAACAGTCATCGTAAGATCGTAACCACCAAAACAGTCATCGTAAGATCGTAACCACCAAAACAGTGATCGTAAGATCGTAACCACCAAAACAGTGATCGTAAGATCGTAACCACCAAAACAGTGATCGTAAGATCGTAACCACCAAAACAGTCATCGTAAGATCGTAACCACCAAAACAGTGATCGTAAGATCGTAACCACCAAAACAGTGATCGTAAGATCGTAACCACCAAAACAGTGATCGTAAGATCGTAACCACCAAAACAGTGATCGTAAGATCGTAACCACCAAAACAGTCATCGTAAGATCGTAACCACCAAAACAGTCATCGTAAGATCGTAACCACCAAAACAGTGATCGTAAGATCGTAACCACCAAAACAGTGATCGTAAGATCGTAACCACCAAAACAGTCATCGTAAGATCGTAACCACCAAAACAGTCATCGTAAGATCGTAACCACCAAAACAGTCATCGTAAGATCGTAACCACCAAAACAGTGATCGTAAGATCGTAACAACCAAAACAGTCATCGTAAGATGGTAAGGATCCGATCGTAACCACCAAAACAGTGATCGTAAGATCGTAACCACCAAAACAGTGATCGTAAGATCGTAACCACCAAAACAGTGATCGTAAGATCGTAACCACCAAAACAGTCATCGTAAGATCGTAACCACCAAAACAGTCATCGTAAGATCGTAACCACCAAAACAGTCATCGTAAGATCGTAACCACCAAAACAGTCATCGTAAGATCGTAACCACCAAAACAGTCATCGTAAGATCGTAACCACCAAAACAGTCATCGTAAGATCGTAACCACCAAAACAGTCATCGTAAGATCGTAACCACCAAAACAGTGATCGTAAGATCGTAACCACCAAAACAGTGATCGTAAGATCGTAACCACCAAAACAGTGATCGTAAGATCGTAACCACCAAAACAGTCCATCGTAAGATCGTAACCACCAAAACAGTCACGTAAGATCGTAACCACCAAAACAGTCATCGTAAGATCGTAACCACCAAAACAGTCATCGTAAGATCGTAACCACCAAACAGTCATCGTAAGATCGTAACCACCAAAACAGTCATCGTAAGATCGTAACCACCAAAACAGTGATCGTAAGATCGTAACCACCAAAACAGTCTCGGTAAGATCGTAACCACCAAGACAGTGATCGTAAGATCGTAACCACCAAAACAGTGATCGTAAGATCGTAACCACCAAAACAGTCATCGTAAGATCGTAACCACCAAAACAGTGATCGTAAGATCGTAACCACCAAAACGTGATCGTAAGATCGTAACCACCAAAACAGTCATCGTAAGATCGTACCACCAAAACAGTGCTCGTAAGATGGGGTAGGGGGGGCGTAACCAGCCAAAACAGTGCTCGTAAGATCGTACCACCAAAACAGTCATCGTAAGATCGTAACCACCAAAACAGTCATCGTAAGATCGTAACCACCAAAACAGTTCATCGTAAGATCGTAAACCACCAAAACAGGGATCGTAAGATCGTACCACCAAAACAGTCATCGTACGATCGTACACCACCAAAACAGTGATCGTAAGATCGTAACCACCAAAACATTCATCGTAAGATCGTAACCACCAAAACAGTCAGATCGTAAGATCGTAACCACCAAAACAGTCACGTAAGATCGAACCACCAAACAGTCATCGTAAGATCGTACCCCAAAACAGTGATCGTAAGATCGTAACCACCAAAACAGTCATCGTAAGATCGTAACCACCAAAACAGTCATCGTAAGATCGTAACCACCAAAACAGTGATCGTAAGATCGTAACCACCCAAAACATGATCGTAAGATCGTACCCACCAAACAGTCCATCGTAAGATCGTAATCCACCAAAACAGTCATCGTAAGATCGTAACCACCAAAACAGTGATCGTAAGATCGTAACCACCAAAACAGTGATCGTAAGATCGTAACCACCAAAACAGTCCTCGTAAGATCGTAACCACCAAAACAGTTGATCTCTAAGATCGTAACCACCAAAATCGTAAGATCGTAACCACCAAAACAGTCATCGTAAGATCGTAACCACCAAAACAGTCATCGTAAGATCGTAACCACCAAAACAGTCATCGTAAGATCGTAACCACCAAAACAGTCATCGTAAGATCGTAACCACCAAAACAGTGATCGTAAGATCGTAACCACCAAAACAGTCATCGTAAGATCGTAACCACCAAAACAGTCATCGTAAGATCGTAACCACCAAAACAGTCATCGTAAGATCGTAACCACCAAAACAGTGATCGTAAGATCGTAACCACCAAAACAGTGATCGTAAGATCGTAACCACCAAAACAGTCATCGTAAGATCGTAACCACCAAAACAGTGATCGTAAGATCGTAACCACCAAAACAGTGATCGTAAGATCGTAACCACCAAAACAGTGATCGTAAGATCGTAACCACCAAAACAGTGATCGTAAGATCGTAACCACCAAACAGTGATCGTAAGATCGTAACCACCAAAACAGTGATCGTAAGATCGTAACCACCAAAACAGTGATCGTAAGATCGTAACCACCAAAACAGTCATCGTAAGATCGTAACCACCAAAACAGTCATCGTAAGATCGTAACCACCAAAACAGTCATCGTAAGATCGTAACCACCAAAACAGTCATCGTAAGATCGTAACCACCAAACAGTCATCGTAAGATCGTAACCACCAAAACAGTGATCGTAAGATCGTAACCACCAAAACAGTCATCGTAAGATCGTAACCACCAAAACAGTGATCGTAAGATCGTAACCACCAAAACAGTCATCGTAAGATCGTAACCACCAAACAGTCATCGTAAGATCGTAACCACCAAAACAGTGATCGTAAGATCGTAACCACCAAAACAGTCATCGTAAGATCGTAACCACCAAAACAGTCATCGTAAGATCGTAACCACCAAAACAGTCATCGTAAGATCGTAACCACCAAAACAGTCATCGTAAGATCGTAACCACCAAAACAGTGATCGTAAGATCGTAACCACCAAACAGTCATCGTAAGATCGTAACCACCAAAACAGTCATCGTAAGATCGTAACCACCAAAACAGTCATCGTAAGATCGTAACCACCAAAACAGTATCGTAAGATCGAGTAACCACCAAAACAGTCATCGTAAGATCGTAACCACCAAAACAGTGATCGTAAGATCGTAACCACCAAAACAGTGATCGTAAGATCGTAACCACCAAAACAGTATCGTAAGATCGTAACCACCAAAACAGTCATCGTAGATCGTAACACCAAAACAGTGATCGTAAGATCGTAACCACCAAAACAGTGATCGTAAGATCGTAACCACCAAAACAGTCATCGTAAGATCGTAACCACCAAAACAGTCATCGTAAGATCGTAACCACCAAAACAGTCATCGTAAGATCGTAACCACCAAACAGTGATCGTAAGATCGTAACCCCCAAAACAGTCATCGTAAGATCGTAACCACCAAACAGTCATCGTAAGATCGTAACCACCAAAACAGTCGATCGTAAGATCGTAACACCAAAACAGTCATCGTAAGATCGTAACCACCAAAACAGCATCGTAAGATCGTAACCACCAAAACAGTGATCGTAAGATCGTAACCACCAAAACAGTGATCGTAAGATCGTAACCACCAAAACAGTCATCGTAAGATCGTAACCACCAAAACAGTATCGTAAGATCGTAACCACCAAAACAGTCATCGTAAGATCGTAACCACCAAAACAGTGATCGTAAGATCGTAACCACCAAAACAGTCATCGTAAGATCGTAACCACCAAAACAGTCATCGTAAGATCGTAACCACCAAAACAGTGATCGTAAGATCGTAACCACCAAAACAGTGATCGTAAGATCGTAACCACCAAAACAGTGATCGTAAGATCGTAACCACCAAAACAGTCATCGTAAGATCGTAACCACCAAAACAGTCATCGTAAGATCGTAACCACCAAAACAGTGATCGTAAGATCGTAACCACCAAAACAGTGATCGTAAGATCGTAACCACCAAAACAGTCATCGTAAGATCGTAACCACCAAAACAGTGATCGTAAGATCGTAACCACCAAAACAGTGATCGTAAGATCGTAACCACCAAAACAGTGATCGTAAGATCGTAACCACCAAAACAGTCATCGTAAGATCGTAACCACCAAAACAGTGATCGTAAGATCGTAACCACCAAAACAGTCATCGTAAGATCGTAACCACCAAAACAGTGATCGTAAGATCGTAACCACCAAAACAGTCATCGTAAGATCGTAACCACCAAAACAGTCATCGTAAGATCGTAACCACCAAAACAGTGATCGTAAGATCGTAACCACCAAAACAGTGATCGTAAGATCGTAACCACCAAAACAGTGATCGTAAGATCGTAACCACCAAAACAGTCATCGTAAGATCGTAACCACCAAAACAGTCATCGTAAGATCGTAACGACCAAAACAGTCATCGTAAGATCGTAACCACCAAAACAGTGATCGGAAGCACCAGATCAGTGATCGGAACCACCGGAACAGTGATCGGAACCACCAAGTTCGCAACTGGTGACGTCAACTAAATATTTATCTAAGTTAGATAAATATAAGTGTTTTGAATTAAAAGCAACAGCAAATTAATGTTAATCACAGTTTATTAGCACGCAGTTAGTTGTAAAATAAGGCAGTATTAGAAACAGTGACTAACTATGTATATATTTTTTGCTCTGTTTTATTTTTCGCCGAGAGTGAAAGTGTTGAAAAAAAGTTTGGAAAAATTATCACCGACAGTAAAGTTTCAAAGTTATTAGTCAGTATTAGCTGACAGTTATACTAAGGTATAACTGAATGTTATTTCCAGTAATTTTGGACAACATTTTTAGTCGAGCAACGATCCAGTTACGATCGTTAAAATAAGTGAAGGTATATGTTATGTAGAGTAGACCCAGATTATTTTCGTCACGGTTTAGCAGCTTACCAGCGTCTGCAACAAGAGGGAAAGAATCATGTTTAAATACTTTTAAGGTAAAATAAAGGCTTTGGAAAAAGAAAACTGGGAGAAGATTTGAAAAAAAATACACTCAAATGCTGCGACGGAATTATTAAACCACCACCACCATCACCATCACCATCACCACTTCCTCCTCCACCATCACCATCACCAACACCACCACCATCACCACCACCACTTCCTCCTCCACCATCAGCATCAACACCAACAACATCACCACCACCACTTCCTCCTCCACCATCACCATCACCACTTCCTCCTCCACCATCACCATCACCATCACCATCACCATCACCATCACCATCACCACCAACACCACCAGTACCATCAGTGCACACACACAAGGAGTATAAGTCATAAAATCTGGCCAAGTCATAGGTTATAGGTTTATTTTCACGGGCGTCGCATACTTACCTCAAGGAGCAACGTCATTGACAACGCCCATCACTTCCTTGGCAACAATGATCTCTTCAAGCAGTGATGTCGTCCTCCTGCCAGATGTCTGTGCCTTGATTTGTTGGCGCCGATGCATCGCATCCTCGTCTTGCTCCTTGACGACGTCAGAAGGAAGAATGACAGATCGAGCGAATTCGATCTGAAAAATATTATTCCAAGTTAGTGTAAAAAACACTGGTTATTAAATGTAGCTTTTGCTCGATTCTTCTGCAGTTGTTTTAAAAACGTTAATACATACTTCATCTTGAAGGGAGCCTCTTCTCTCGTTGGCAGTAGCCTCCCTGATCACCTTTCGCTTTTCTGACACCTGTCAAGGGTGAAAAATAAACATAAATAATAACACCTTGGCCGTCAGTAACGTTTTCACAAATACAGTAACCATTAATTCAGAACTTATCTTAGAGCCTTTATATGCCCAAGCCATGGAAAAATTATCATGTATAAAAATACCTTTCTGTCGCTAGCAACATCATTATCGATGACCTCTTTGGCCAAAAGGATTTGATCTTCAAGGGAATTACAGCCATTGAAAGAAGAAAGTCTTCGAATAACTTTAACCTTTTCTGAAGCACGTCTGTGGAAAGCTCCCATCTCAAAATCAGAAGGGCTCGTCTCAATGGCCTTGTGGACGAACTCTTCTGCGTTTTCGACTGCAGGTTGGGGTGGAGCAACAGGTGGATGATTGGCAACCCCTTCAGTCAAGTAGGATTCATCTATTAACTCAATACTATCTTTGTCGATTTTTACAATCCCGAATCCCGAGGGACTTCTGCCCCTCTTCTCGTAGATTGTTATTTCTTTGTTTTCTTTAGGGTTGATCTGAGGACCGCTTTCTAAGTCTTCTGGTTCTTGGTGTGTTCTCCTCATGCAGAACTTAAGTATTCTGGCCCAGATACTGAACGATAACAAAAGAGGAAAAAAAATCAAGGTATGCAAACTATACATATAAGGGGAGGAGTAAAAGAGAGATGAAAACCTTAAGATCCCGTCTTTCTTTCATTAAAATACTGGCACGAGCACGCGCTGTATTTCTGAAATATATACTAGCGCAGACTTTCTCAGTAACATAACTGATAAAGACTATTGGTTTATAGTCGAAACGTCTTAATAAGGAAAAAGTATATATTCAATTTAAACTCTATAACATGTATAACATTAATTTTGTTTTTTCGTATTATTGAGATTGAATCTTAGAAAATAATCAATAGAGGTTTTGTACCACACGTGACGGCAGCCATCATGTTAGATGGCAGGAATAATACAAACGTTTTACATAAGAATTCAATTCCCGAGAGCGTCTAACACACGATGGACGCTGTAGAGCAAGAGAGAAGTAGTAGAGAAACATTTACGTGGCGTTTACACTGTTGCATAGCCTTCGAAAGCCTTAGTAAAAAGCTTGGACGCAGAGCACTGTTGTTCAAACTGCATGTGAATTAAATTTTAAAACGTCAGCTTACCTTAGTTTTTCGTTGAGATAAAGCCATAAGGTTACCACAAAGCAAGCCCAGCCACAAATACCCCAGACGTACGACATTGGAAATATCGAAACATCTTCTGTGCAATCCGTCTGTCAGTGAAAATAAATATTTCATAATTAGTCTAGTGTACTGAAATGTACTCTTGGCCACTAAAATACACTTGTCTCTAGCAAATCTGCAATAACGTTAACAATGACGCTAGTGAATCTGAAAACGACTCTTTTGAATTTGACCATATTGTTAATTATTTGGGCATTTGCATCCTTGGAGGATTCAATTGTCTTAACAAGACTGACCTGTCGACGTTTTGGATGTTCGTCATCCGTTGATCTCTTCTTTCTGCGAATTTTGAAGTGTCTCTCCTTAAGGTTAGAATATAGACCAGGAACAGGAGAAGGTGGTATCTCTATTTCTGTTTTAAAAAGGATAAAAAATACCGTTATCGAGTATTATGATATATAACCTTATATTACCTGACACCACGCCACGCCACGCCACGCCACGCCACGCCACGCCACGCCACGCCACGCCACGCCACACCATAATGCAAATGCATTATTACCTTTTGCGAGCTTTAGAATGGGGTGCGTAAAATCTTTAACCGAATACTGGGTCATGATTGGGTTGTTCATTTCACTATCTGTTTTTTGTTCTGCATTTGACGAAGCTTGATCAGGAGACACTTTAGTGGCAAAGTCACCTTGCATTGTCTTTGTCGTAGATTGGATGCCCTTGCTTGGTTTCGTAAAACTCTTAAGTAGACCAGAGTCAAGCATAAAAATGGGCGGTGGTGTTATTCCTTGGACAGGAGTGGGAATTGAAGTTGACGTTCCTTTCCTGTTGCCATCATAGACATTATCCCCTAGCGGGATGTGATGAGTATTTTGAACAACAAGTGGAGTCTCTGTATTCTTGACAGACATTTGTTCTGCTACCGGTTGCGCCCCTGTAGAAGCTCCTTGGTTGCTATTTATCTGAACATTATCCACTGGTTGGATGTTATGTACAGACTGCGCAACGCGAGGAGGTGCTTCTGTAGGCAAATTTTGTTGGGGCGTCTTTGGCAAGGGTGCCCTTGTAGAAGTTTCTTTGGGGCTCAATGTTTGCCCATTAGTAACTGATTGGGTGTACTGGGTACTTGTCTGTGCAATATTTTCTTCTACGGGCTTTGGCAATTGGGTTAGGTCTCCTGCATATGAGGGATATTTATCTGGAATATTCTAAAAATAAGAAGAATCATTATCATCATCATCATCAATTATTTTGTGTTGTGATCAGCATATCATCATAAGTTATTTTTATATCATCTCCCATCCGGAACATCATCGCATTATTCATCATCGTCATATACTCCCCATAATCATATAATAATCATATCATCATCATATTGTCATCCCCATAATCATATCTATCAGCAACAGCATAAGCTTCCTATGATCAACATTACCAACATCATTACAATCCGCTATACCAAATTTTATCATTAGCTGGTCAGTGTTGATACCCATCAACTTCAGCACCATCGCTAGCATTATCTGGTCATCAACATTATCACAACATCATCATCATCATGATCACCGTCATCATCTGCAGGCCTTCACCATCATTATTATCATAATCAGCATCATCATACTATATTCATCATCACCATTATCATCTAGTCATCACCATAGTCATCTGGTAATCATTATTTGAACACTCTTACCAAGTGCTACCAATAAAACAATAAAATACTTTTAACAATGGATTAACAAAGTGCATTACTATTGGACCTTATCACTTGGCCACAATAAATAAGTATTTACCTCTATATGAAACTTGACGTTAGCATTCTCGTTGTCTATAGGATTGCTCTCAAAGACTGTGCCCTCGTGTGGTAGGGCAGGGCTAATGTCTCCGTTCAGCCCATGGTCTACCACGGCTAACAAATTGAAGGGAGAAACGGTTAACATGGTTGGAACACAAAATAAAACAAATAGAAAAATGGCTAGCTTAATAGCTTTGTAACTTATATCTTATAATATAATATTATATGTTTACTTAATGACTACCTACCCTATGATTACCTACCCTATGACTACCTACCCTATGACTACCTACCCTATGACTACCTACCCTATGACTACCTACCCTATGACTACCTACCCTATGACTACGTACCCTATGACTACGTACCCTATGACTACCTACCCTATGACTACCTACCCTATGACTACCTACCTTGTAAGACTACCTACCCTATGACTACCTACCCTGTAAGACTACCTACCCTGTAAGACTACCTACCCTGTAAAACTACCTACGTTATTACTACCTACCCTATGACTACCTACCCTGTAAGAATACCTACCCTATGACTACCTACGTTATTACTACCTACCCTATGACTACCTACCCTATGACTACTTACCCTGTATGACTACCTACCCTATGACTACCTACCCTGTATGACTACCTACCCTGTAAGACTACCTACCCTATGACTACCTACCCTATGACTACCTACCCTATGACTACCTACCCTATGACTACCTACCCTATGACTACCTACCCTATGACTACCTACCCTATGACTACCTACCCTGTATGACTACCTACCCTATGACTACCTACCCTATGACTACCTACCCTATGAATACCTACCCTATGACTACCTAACCTGAATCACTGGCAATAGCTTATATTAAATTAAATAAATACCCTAAACAGATTAACCTCTGAAGTTGCATTAAAGCCTACGCCTTTGTATAAAGCCTAAATCTAAAACATAAACACTAAATCCATAGTAGGAAAAAAAGAGTTCATCTTTAATTTGAAATGGCGCACGCGCGCTCAGAAAGGAAGCTCGATACATATTTTCAATCAATGAAAAAGTGTAAAAATATATACAGAGAGAAAAATAGACGTAGAACATTATCTAATCATATGTGAAAACATTGATTAAAACATAATAAGAAAATAAAGCCTTAAATTACATTCAACTTATGATCCATTGTAAAACTATTACGCAAGACAAACATTTTCTAAGGAAGCCATTGTTTATTTATATATAAAATGAAAATAAAACTACAACTTAAAATGTAACGTAAGACTGCTAATTTTAATTTTTTTCATCGTTCATTATATGTTATTTTATTTCATTTTTTCTTGCTTTCTTCCAGGTTCTAAAAATATCTTACGACTTTAATTTCTTGTTTTGTGTGTGTGTGTGTGAGTCGAGTGTGTGTGTGAGTCGAGTGTGTGTGTGTGTGTGTGTGTGAGTCGAGTGTGTGAGTGTTTTTTTTTTCGTCCTTTGTTTCTTTGTATCATATCTTTAATTGGTTTTCGAAACTTTCTGTAGCTACTAAAAACTTCAAATAACATTAATACTAACTGGATTCTAATTGGATAATCAAACGATTTAGGTAATGCTGTAATTGGCTGATAGAGTGACTAATAATTATTCAATTTACAGTGTGACGTCAGCAATAATCAAATTATAAAAGCCAGACAAGAACTTTTCCATTTTCTACTTTCTTCTTTACTTATCATGTTGACTTCTATGGAATAACGTATTTTAATACTTTTTTCAGCAATAATTACGAAATTTGACATAAAATCTCAGCCAAAATACACCAACGGTTTGTCAAAATCATTTGGCTGCCATAAGTTTCATTTTCTATGGCCAAAATCTTTTTTTGCTTTTATGCAGTTTCTCTCTTTATAATTTCCAATATTTACCGGCGTCCCTATTAAGGAGTACTATTTTTTTTTAAATCTTGCCTTAAAGTTTAAATCCATAATAGGAAAAAAAAGAGTTTAAAAATGTTGCTCATCTTAAATTTGGAATGGCGCACGCGCGCGCCCAGAAAGGAAGCTCGATAAAAAATTTTAAACAATGTTATTATATTTCTAGGATTTCTAGTTTACTTACCCCGAGAGCTAGCTAGCTGCCAAGCAACTAGAAAGAAAATCAAGAACGCCAAACAGCGTTTCATGTCGGCAAACACATTTTCATCGCTTTCATTTTGTTAGACAACCAATTCGTAGCAAAGCTAACGAAAACTGGAGAATTAACTGATGTAAGCAATCTAAATTGCCTTCAATTAACTCTAAATGAAATAATTGGATGGCTTAATGAAGTATGTATGTCGTAAAAAACTGGTTTTAGACTGGTTTTAGCACAAGAAAAACTTCGGTATAGCTGCAAATATGCTCATATGTGTGTGAATGAGTCAATGGATGAAGAAGTAAATGAACTAAAGAAAGAACAAACGAACTAACGTACAAAAGAATGATGGAATGAAAGAATAAATGAACGGTTGAATAAACGAACGAGTAAAGAAATATAAATGGATGGATGGATGGATGAATGGAGGGAGGGAGGGAAGGCCTAGGAGGGATGGATAAATGAATGGACGGATGGATACCGAGAACGAAGGCAATAAGCCTTACATATTCTTATCATCCTTGCCAAGTGTATTTAATAGTATCACATTACAGATAACCTTTCTACCCCATGGACGAACAGCCAAACATGTCAACACTTCCTATCTTCATATTTATCCTCTACTTATTTCAAGGCATTTTATACGGATTACAAGTCAATTTTCTACCGATTACTTTAAGGAATAAAGGTCTTTCTTTATCCTTCATTGGCTCACTCAACCTCCTTGCTCTACCTTGGATTTTCAAGTCTTTCTGGGCTCCGGCTATTGACTTGTACTGCAGTATACGATCATGGTTGAGGATAACTCTAACAGGAATCCTTACATGTTTGTTTCTGTTACACCTAACACAAGAAGGTACTCTATTTTCCCTCATAGTCATTTTTTTAAACATCTTTTCCGCAACACACGAATTGGTGATTGGGAAAATCCTGCTTCGTCAACTTAAAGATGAACAGCTCAAGACAGCAAGTTCTTACAAAGTTTTTGCTTATAAGGCGGGAAGTTTGCTGGGAGGAGGTGCTACAATATGGATTTCATCAGTTCTGGGTTTAACAAACCAAGTATTCCTCATAATATCGGCTATTTATTTTGCACTCTTATTCTTTACAATATTTCTGATCCCAGAACATTTTTTCGAGAAACCGGAAGTAATGAAAACTCGTGACAGTCAAATGGTTTTTTGTGTTGTACCGGAAGTGAAGGCTAAAAGTTTCGGTTTCACTGGCGTGAGTCTGTTTATAACTGATATGTCACGGTTCAAAGTGGATGGTCACTTGCTTGCTTGTTTATAAATTTGCATCTCATAGTTCGCATTTGTTGTTCACGATGGCGTTAGTTGATTGGGGTGTTAAGACATCTAATATTGGCTTGATATCTGGAGTCATAGGGCATGTTATATCGCTACTGGTTGCCATGGTGATTGGAATTATGCTCAGTCAGAAAAGGTTAGTCCACGAAGGGATTAATACAGAACAATAGTCATTTATATAAATGGTTGTGAAATTTAGGTATGAAGAGTTGCTAGGCCAAAAACAAAATCACTCACAAGGCATAGAAAACAGGTCTACAATCTAGAGCTTTAAAAAGGGGTTCAGAATCTATGAATTGTCATATATTTATTGCTCATATTTCTTTCATATTTGTTAGTAACAGACACTCCGCCTTTTCCTCGAAATCCTGGTAAAACCTTTGTAATAGGCACCCCACCCCAACCCCCTTATAAATTACTGGTCCTGGATCCGGCCATTAATAGAAATAAGAACAAAGAAAAGCTACAATCTTGGACAAAAATTGTTGACAATTTTCGATCTTGTCATAAAAAATAGAATTTTCCATATAAATCTATATAAAACATCTAAATTAGCTTACGTACGTACCCCCTAAATGTTTTACATCAATTTATCGTTATGAACTTCAAGATTCTCACTGTCCAATAATGAAGTCCAAAACAAAGCGATCGATGAAGGGGCCAGAGCTTTTTCCCTTCATCTCCTATCTTTTCCTTTCATTTTTCTCTATCAGGTTCTCTTCCATGAGCATCCTTTTCTGTGTGTCATTACTAGACGTTCTTAGTGTCCTGGTTCAAATATTCATTGTCTTTTCTCAAAATGCAATTCAAGTATCGACAAATACAGGTAAAGGAATCGAGAGAATTTAGTTCAAGTTTTGGAAACACTGTTAATAAGTTATAGACTCCATATGAGATGCAAATTCGGCATAACTGTGGAAAGAAATATAGGGTCTGTTTTTGCGAGTAATCAAAGATCTTGGTAGAAGGACTCCTTCTTACTCCAGTTACTATGTTCAACTGAAAGCATTCCAGACATTCCAGGCCAAAAAAAAACAAAAACTGGCCGTCTCATTTTTGATTCCATTTACTGGTATACGGTTGTGGTTTCATCTGGATCCAACTGAAATAGTACGCAGTTCATCCTACTAAGTTGCACTCATATCGATTGACGAATTTCATTTTTTATACAGTTTTCTTCTCTTTTTGTCTTCAACACATCGTTCTCGGTGCGCAAGCCATTCCAGTGTTTTCTATCATTTCGATGTTCTGCCAGAGAGAACATTCCAAGTACCAAACAACACAGCATTCACTGTACACCACCTTAGATACCTTGGGAAGCAAGTTCAGCTCGTTTGTTGCTGGTTTGATGGCAGATTTCTTTGGCTATACCTTTGGACTGTGCGTTTCGTTTTTAGCGTCGATAGCATTCTTGGTTTTTGTTGTAAAAAGCCCCAAAGAACGCGAGATTGAGAGACAACACACCAAAAGGGAATAAGAAGAAAAAACCTGAAAAATAACTGATAAAAGTAAGATCAAAGCTTTGTTCAATTGCAGCAAAAAATTCTCCAAAACATTTTGATCATTGCTGGTAACAGTATTCAAATAATCACAAAAACGTTCCAACAATGTTGAGTAAAATGCTGGCAATGCATTGGATTCTGGGTCAAATATGATGGATCCTGATCGATGGATCGCTGGCACGAGCTGGCACTGAGACTTGCAACTGGCAACAACAGCAGGAATAGATCTGCTTATGTCTATATGAGAGCTAACCTAGTGAACCCAACTTAGACGCAGTTTTAGGGACAGTATCTTTTCATAAATAGTATTAAATGCCGCAGATCGAAAATAAAAACACATGTAACAAAACGTTTTTTAACCAAAGCTAGTTTAAAGGCAAATCAATCTTGCTCAAGATATTATTTATGAAATGCATTTTTTATTTAGTACGCGATGTATTTCTTCATTCTGTAATCAATACATCACAAATAACCAAATATGATGGTTCTACTCATAAACCCATTGATGTAAAAAAAACCTAAAAATATAAGGTAATACTATGAATGATCATAAAGATAATTTTTGGATTTTGGCATAATATATGTGTACAGCTAGCGTTTCCTCTGAGGCACTCTGGAAATAAAGAGCCTTTAATCGGATGTTTATACGGTTTGTTTTCTTCTCCCATGGCCGATCTTTAAGGAAGCCATTCGTAGTTTCCTGTTGCGTTTCTCGTATTGGCTTGGCAGCTCGTAGAATGAAAATGTGAAAGCGTTAGACACTGGGAGTCTGTGAATCTGAGAATAGAATTTGATTTAGATAATTCAAAACTCCAGGCGTTAACATTAATAAATAACTTAAAAGGTTCGGGCGCAACTTTGAATGTAACCGCGAAATTGAAACTCTTTCACGTCTATTATGATTGCGCAAATCGTAGCAGAATCGAGATTTACTTCTGCAATATTGCGCGCAACGATTTTCATTGTGTGAACACGATCTGCAACGTGTTACGTTACATGTTGTACCGTGTACGTGTCTAATACTTTGCGCAAATAACTACTGAAATCGTGAAAATATGTTAAGACCACAGTACAGAAAGCAGTAATCAGAGCAGTAGATAAAGTAGTCTCAAACTAGTCTATTACCGCACTGGGAATCCTCTTCGAAAATAACTCGGTTTTACTGTCGATTTCTTCAAAAAGCTCATCGTCATCGTCATCTTCATCGACATTGGCATCGATTTTGCTTCCTTTCTTAACTGTATGTGTTAAGCGAGAAGGACGGTGCTCTAAGTCAGCTATTTTAATGTCGTTTCTTATATCCGCGACCACGGAACGAAATTCATCATTTATTTCTTTTCCTGCCAAATCCTGCGCATGCTCCGAGGGCAAAACTGCTGTGCTGAATATGCCGCTTTTGTTGGTAATTAGAGTACTTTTATGCGTATCTGTCAAGCACCCCGATGCGTACAATGATGTGGTTTCAAGGACATGTGGTTTGTTAAATTCCTGTGGCGTAACTGGTAAAGTTTCCGCCTTGACGTTTTCCATTTCCTTGCTGTGGTAAGCGTGCTTTGGACGCTTAATGGTAGTCTTTCGTTCCTTTTTGTGAAGGATTTCGGTCCTTCGCCTGTGTGGCAGGGCGAAGCCTTCTTGAGCCCCCTCGATTGTGAGGGATTCCTTTTCTGAGGAAATGGGATGGTGGATTTTCTTGTTGTCTAAACACCACGTGCAACCATTGAATATGAAAAGTAAAATATCGTAAGATAGTAATGGAATTGATATATTATCAAAAGTTGGATGGATGAATGAATAAATGGGTGGATGGATGAATAACGTGAGGTGAGGTGATCAGGTGACGTGAAGTTGAATGACGTGTGCTGACGTGAGGTGAGTGATTGTGTGCGCGTTAGTGAGCGAGTGAGTGACAAGTAGTATAAAACACCATTTAAATCAACGCAATTCCGTGTATCAAGTTGTTTTTCAAAATTCGACCTCATTCCAGACTGCTGTCGCAGCTATCTTCCCTTACCAGCTGAAGTACTAACACCACGAGATGATCTAACTCTATCTGTTCTACTGCTCAAGGGCTGCGCAGAGCTGGATTCCACCATTCTTTGTGAACAATCGGCAATCTGGGGTTCCTTTGGTTTAGACTTTTCCAGATAACGTTTTATGACTTGATCTTCTGAAAAACAAGACACAGCACTAGCTTCTTCAATGTAAAATGATCACGAGACATTTGACACTAATTGAACAAGACTTTTTAAGTTTTATCTATGTACGGAGGATGTTGATGATGCATGAAGATAATACATGATGATGATGACTATTATGCGTGATATGATGATGATACAAGATGATGTCTATGATGCATGGTGATACATGATGATGATGATGTATAATATGATGTACGAGGATACATAATGATGTATGATGATGATGATACAAGATGATGATGTCTATGATGCATGATGATGATACATGATGATGATGACTATTATGCGTGATATGATGATGATACAAGATGATGTCTATGATGCATGATGATACATGATGATGATGTATAATATGATGTACGAGGATACATGATGATGATGTATGATGATGATGATACAAGATGATGATGTCTATGATGCATGATGATGATACATGATGATGATGTATGATGATGATGATGATGATGATACATGATGATGTTGATGATGATGATACATGATGATGAAACATGATGACTGATACATGATGATGTCTATGATGCATGATGATGATACATGATGATGATGATGTTGTAGAATATGATGTACGAGGATACATGATGATGATGATGAATCAGATGAACCACAGATATCTACTGTCTTATTGGTGCATGAGTTTGTGAACATCCTGATCATAAGTGGTGCATCCCCTTCTAAAACGAACCGTGGATCCCCCCCTCTGTTATAGAGGTTTTTATTTACCTGGTTTTGGGATTTGTTCTTCCATGTGCCTTGATTTGCTAGCTTCCTTGAAGTGGTCCGTTGTTGGCGGTAAGGACCGCTTGTCATTTTCTTCATTACTTGCTTTCCCCTCTGAAGCAGCATTAGCTGGCAAGGAATTGGGAGCTGTAACGAAAGACGAGTTAAACAACCTCTGGGATGATAAAAGTATAAGGTACGGCTAACGCACAGATTGAATTGGAAGTTAGCTTGTTATAGGCTTTGTAGAAGAAAGAAAACTGGAGAACATAGATAAAAACACCGTGTGCTTGCAGTAATTAACCTGAGACCCCAGACTAAGACGAGTGCACTAATGCTACGCTGCTCTTGATCTCACCTTTGAAAAAATAATGTATGTACCCAAGGTAGATATAATGCAACATGCTCTCTATCTCAGGAAGACCTATGACTATGGTTCTTAGGGTCTCGCTGTAATACCTTCAACTTGACTGTAACAGCCTACTCTTTAAACAGATAATATCATTTTAAATGTCAAAAGTACCTTCCATTGAAATAGTTTTCTTCCCGTCTTGGTCTAATTCTTTATTTGAATCACCCGACAGCTTTGGCAGGACCTTCTTGTCAGACCAAGTCACAGTAATCTTCTCCTGTTTTGCATGGTTCGTTTCGATGGGATCAATCTTTTTTAATGCAGAATTCCTCAAGAGAGACACCATTTCCTTGTCCTTTTTCTCTCCAATGGATGGTGTTTTGTCATTTTTGTCAAGTGAAGACAAGCCGATCATTTGCTTTTCCCTCAAGACTTCTGTTTTCTTAAAGACCTTCTCAGTATGGTTTCGTTCGCACTCGAGTTCTTGGTCTTCTGGTTGAGGAGCCTCAGAGCTTGTGTTGTGTAGACCCTCAATTACCGGTTGAAGAATATCTGCCTTGTCTTCTGGCGATGCATCTATATTGCTTTCGGACTGATTCGTATGGTACCTTTTTTGCGTAGTAGCTTCCACCTTTTCCGCCACCTGAAAATCTTTCCCTTCAATTCTAATAATAGAGTCATTGCTTGACACTGGAGTGATCGCGAAATTTTCATGGGACATCTTTAACCTATCTTCGTTCCCTAGTAAAGTTAACGGGACTGAAGACGTTAGCTTATATGTTTTCCACAGAGTTTTAGGATCATCGGAGTAAAGATGTCCACCATAGGTATTTCTTCTCCTCCCAATTCTGGAACTCGACCTCGCGTACTCGTTGTAATGATCGTCGTTCATCGAAATCGATTGAATAAGACTCAAAGAAGCTCTACTCTGAGGAACACCGTCGGGTTCGTCTGCGCCACCACCAACCGTGCTCTTCTCTTCTTCTTGTCTGTCATTCTTGAGATCCAATTCTGGGAAAGTATGTTTTACGTACATTGTTTGGGCAGGAGAGGCGCAAATTGTGATAAGATCAGAGGCGGGGTCTTTGTTTTCTTCTCTCTCGTTCGAAACACGTGACGGGTTTGATAGCGAGGAGTGTGGTTCGCTTGGTGTATACTCCCGCTTGTTTGCGGGAATGCTTGGATATGGAGGCCTTGATATACCAACTGGAATTCTTTAATAAGAAAGAGAAATACGTAAAACATCCTCAATATAACAGCGTGTAAATAAGCCAATATTGAAGTTACGTGGGGAGGCGCATTAAACACCTTGGGCACTCGGCCTAATTGTAAGGTATTTAGGTCACTTGCTGGTCTTTTTTCGAGCGCGCCAATAAATGCACGGTTTAAAACAAATATTAAAAACAGCAATTAAGTAGTAATTCAAGCACAAGTACCAAAAAACTTACACCATCTCACACCCCCCGATCGTATGCAGCAAGATAAAAATACAGAACTTTTCAAGCTTTATTAAGAAGACATCTCGAGGAATTACCAAATGGAGGTTGTTTGACGAAGCCTGGTTCTCAACAGGGAGGCAAGCAGACGCGACTCCATGTTCTTACTTTGAGAAAGAAGCGACGCAAGCGCAAGAGAACAGAAGATTTTTTATTCTTGCGTTGGCTTTGTGCTTGTGATTATTATGCTTGCTACAGTAGTGATAACTAGATTTTAGAAGAGTTATAAATTTAGAACTGCAGAAACCCGTCTTTGAGAAAATAGCAACTACATGGCAGGCGCTCAGGCCTAGGGCAAACGTCGAACTTTCCATGCACCTAAATTAATTACATCAAAGAATGCCGCCTCATTACGTTCATTGTTTTTAATGAGTTCGGTGCATGGAAAGTTGGACACTTGCCTCAATAGGGGTTTTATACTGTACATAATAGCTTTTAGCTCACCCGATCTTTCTCTTTGAACATTCTTGTCTTCTATCTAAAATGTTTGTCTTTCCTTTGGGGTGCATGGAAATAAAGCGCATCTTGGTACCATACATGACGACTTCCGGTCCTCGTGTTGGCTGGATGCTGTTTGGACAGTCCTGCGGTGCCCAGCCCGTGACAGTCCAATGCTCTAAGCAGCATGGACAATGGAATATTGGAACACAGTGGACTTCAGGAGTAAAGATCTTCTTACGCACCTGAAAAGACAAATAATATCGAGTTGTGTTCGATGAGAGCCATAAGTTAGATAGCTGTAAGGCTAGTTATGTTACCCTGTTAGAATCAAGGGGGTATTGCGGTAAAACAAATTAAAACATTCTCCTCTCTCCTCTGGAGTCTTAATTCGATTCCTGGACACGGTATCAAATGTTAGTAGAGCTTGTTAGGTGTCTCCCTTGATTCGTGGCCGGTTTTTTCTCCGAGTTCTCCGGTTTTCCTCCCTCCGCAAAACCTAGCCAGCTACATTTCAATTCGATCAGAGAATTAGCCTTGCCCTGACTTTGATCACCCCATAGGCTCTTCCTTCGTATCGATGAAAAATTGAAGGTTTTTAAAGTATAAATCTTATATAGAGGATATTACATGGGCGCGCGGTGTGAAGAGATTGTCAACACGAGAAGATAAATTTCGTACCTCCAAGCGCCCATGTAATATTCTGTTTATTATATAATTATCCATAAAATCATATTAACAAGCTTTTTATTTTATAAAAAGTTTTTATTCATAAACTAATGGCTTAAATACACATGGTAACGATATTTTCACATGTGAAAATATCAGTTTTTCGAAAAGGAGAAATATAGGTATTTTATGGATAATTATATGATAATATATAATCTTTCAAAGCTCTTTACCTCTAAATACACTCTCATTTTCTTGATGTATAAAAGCCTTTTTAGTTCTTCTTTGATGCTTGTCTCGTCCACGTTTTGTCCACTTAAGGTTTCAAACCACGTATGTAGCTGAGTACAGATACTCTGCAATGATGTAGAAAATGAATGAATGAATGCAGCTGACTACAAATACTCTGTAATAATGATGATGGATCGAATGGAATAATATAAGATGGATTATGGATGGATAAATGAATTGAGTGTGGATGGATGGATGGATGGATGGATAGATGGACGGACGGACGGACGGACGGACGGACGGACGGACGGACGGACGGACGGACGGACGGACGGACGGACGGACGGACGGACGGAAAGACAGACAGACAGCAGACGGACGGACGGACGGACGGATGGATGGAGGAATGAATGGATGGATGGAAAGAAGGAAAGAAAGAAGGCAGGCAGGTAGGCAGAGAGAAAGAAAAGGGAGAGAAAGATGTAAAGAAGCATGCAGAAGAAGGAGTGAATAAGACAGGGAGGGATAGAGAGTGGAAGAGTAGTCTGGGAGCGAGAGATTGAGGGAGCGAGAGAGGAACGTAGAGTTGTTCCTTTAACCTTTTCAATATACGTAAGGCAGAATGAAGGAATGAATGTCTAAGAAACCATTCAGTCCAAACTAGCATTAAGAACGACATTCTTTCCTACCAACCTTCAAAACCATACCACCAGGGGAATTCTCTATTTTAGTTGTACCAATTACATATGTTGGTAGCCGTTGTCCTTCTCCTTTTAGACAGAAGACCGGTGGTTCGGTGGGTGTTTTAAGGCCGCGTCGCTCGCCGGGAAGCCCTGGGAGTTCAGGAAGCTGTTGGTTCGTAAGGGAATAAAATATATTTTTGGCAGCTATTTTAGGAAAACTACCTAATCTAAATTCTGACAATTGGGGAATCAAGAGTGGCGTAACAGTAGTGAACCCGGTTCCATCTGTGATTTAGCTGTGCTCTGCCTTTGATCAGTTCAGATTGTTTCAGGGTTTAATCCGTGACTTTGATTAGCCCATAGGTTATTTCAGTGTTCGATTTGTGAGTTAGCCATGCCCGGACTTACATCAGGCCAGAGTTCGCTTCAGGGCTCGATCTGAGTCAGCCGTGCCCTGACTTCGATCAGCCCAGAGGTTGTTTTAGGGCTCGATCTGAGTTAGCCGTGCCCTTACTCCGATCAGACCAGAGGTTGTTTCAGGATTCGATCTGTGGGTTAGCCGTGCCCTGACTTCGATCAGTTAAGAGGTTTTTAAGGTATCGCTACATTCTCCTAATAAAATTCAGTACATACATTAGGTGCTGTGCAATACGCTTCAGTACTGTTATCATCATCGTCTATCTTCTTGTAATCCATCGGGCTTGAAGATATTCGATCATTTCCCACCACAGGGAAAAGCAGGCTATTTTTGTTGGACAGACCAATAGCCGTCAAGTCCAAGGTTTCGTCAGGTCTCTTCGTGAGGTCAGGTGACTTTGGAAATACTCTACCAATTGGTGCCACAGATGCCTAAACAAAGAAGAATGAATCAGTATTTATAGTGGTCTTTCAAAGATTGTGCACTGAACCGAAGTGCACTCGCCTTTTCACTGGGATCTTTAATAATAATAATAATAATAACTTTATTAACGTGTCGAATTTTTCTAGTTTACAATAAATTGTGAAGTAATAGAGGACACCTATCTTCCTATCTATCTATAAAACTCCCTCCCTCCCATCCCATCTACCCATCATATGTAATTTTAAAAATCTTTAAGTATTGCATTAATAACTAATTTGTCAGTGGACCCATCAAATGTAAGTAGAGTATGCTAGGTCTTTCGTGTTCGCGGTTTAAACTTCAGTTTCTTCAATTTTCCTCCCCGCTTCACAAAACCCAACATGCTAAATTCCAATTCGATCTGCGAGTTAGCCTTGCCTTCGCTTTGATCAGCCCAGGTTGTTTCAGGGTTTGATAACAGTTTTACGTGAACAGTTGCGCGATTTTGTTATCCAAATTACTAGTCACTTTACCTTGGATCAGTTCGTAAGATATCCGTGTTGAGAAAACTTTTCACGTTGTATAATTAACTTTTTTATTATTAGTTTGAGAAAACTTAGTTTAATGAAATCATTTACTCACCCTTCGCTGCCGCCAAACATTGATCCGTACCGACGAACCCGAGCTTTTACTCAATCTTGGTAAAAGAAGATCCATTTTGTTACTTTATATTGACATTCACTCTTGCGTTTCCCTCCCCCATTTGCTTGTCAAGCAGCTGTTTATGATGTCATGGATTACAATCGAGACGAAATGCGCGCGCAAGGAATTGTCGAATTATAGCGCGCGCCAAATTGTAATTGATTTACTAAAGAGCGCGCGCTATATTCTTGAAGGATCATCGAAAGCAGGAATAGTAGCGCTTCTCCAGAACTGGTTAGAATAGTTGCTATCTTACGCTGCGCTGCATATTGCCTAGAGATTATGATACACATACACTAAAAGCATCAAAAAAAAAAATCATCGGGAAAAAAAAAGAAAGAATAAAAATGGTAACAGTAGAATTTTTCGTTTGAAAATCACTCATGTTCAATCTGACAGTAAAAATGTTTTTTCTGAATATGTACAAAACAAGGAACTAAACAAGATTCCTTTCATTTTTCTTCAAATTTGACAGCTTTGGAATTTGTCTACAAAAGGATTACAAGAGTCATAAGCCTCATTTCTGACAGATATCTTCCATGACATTGCGGTTCTCTTGAGAGACAAATGATTGAATTGCGGCTTCAATATCATGCACGTCTTCAGTATTACACTGTAGCTCATCCACGAACTTTGGGACAAAAATTTGGTCCATTTATACCGAGGTTACGTGACCCTACCTCCCTTGGGCCACTCAAGCAGTTGTATCCGTGAATGTGTCACGTTGGCTTGGAGCTTTTTTCAAAGATCAGTGACGTCACGGTGTTTCCTGCTTGTCCACCAAAAGAGAATGAAGGCGAAGTGATCTCATCTAGCAGAGTAAAATCTAAATGAAAGGCAAAGATATAGAAATAGTAAGATCAGTGATATGAGAGGTTCTCATTTTCTTCCTTCCTTCTTTCCTTCTTCCTTCTTTCCTTGCTTGCTTGCTACTTTACTTCTAACTCCCTTTTTTATTTCTTTTTCCTTTCTTCCTTTTAGATTCTTGTTTATTTCATGTGCTGTCAAATCGTTTTTTTTTTTTTCAGGCCATTTTCCCCCCCGCCTTACTATATATCACAACAGCCACACCGTTTAATTTCTTGACCCTAAAGAATAAATAGATACATGTAGCCAAAAGCTACAGCAACCATTACCTCCACTGTACCTACTATTCACCTTCTTTAAATTGCTCAACCAGCTCACTTTTTGTCCAATTACAAGAGGTAATAATAAAGAGACCATTCTCTGGTAATAGACAAGCAACAGCCTTGATGTACAGAGCTCGACATCTTGTACTATCTTGTGGATTTAGACTTATAGCATCATAAGTACCCTTGTCAAGACATACATCAAATGTGTGTCCAGAAAGAGGAGAATCAGACAATTCTAAAATATCACATTCCTAAGAAGAATAAAAAAGGTTATATTAGCCATGGCATATTACTTGTGAAGTGCTGTGAGTGCATTATTACTGTATGCATACTAATCTTAATTCTTATAATGTAGATGTATTATTAATATAGATTTGTATTATTAATGGTTTAACATTCTGAGATTAATAATAGTGAATAAGTATAAGCGAACAAAAAATGGATTTGATGGATTATTTGTACTAGATTTTAGTGATTTCAAAAATCTGGTTTTCTTTCTATACATGAGTTATGAGAAATAGATCACTATTAGTTTGCCAATCAGTCAGAATACATGATTTATAATAGTTCACTAGTTTTTTTCATAAAAACAGTGGCTACACTAACCATAAATTTGATATGAACACCTTGTTGTTTTGCTATGGATTTTGACAGTTGTACAGCACTGGATGAATAGTCTATTGCTGTTATGTTAGTATATCCCTCTTCTGCCTGGCAATAACATGAAAAACTAAATATTCATTGGAAGCAACAAAAATCTTGTGCCTGACTTTGATATATATTCTGAGTTTGAATCATGTGTGCATCTTATCAGGAGGTGGTGTTCAGTTATTCAAACTTCAAAGCCAGAGGGGAATGGTCTTTTTCACAGTGACAAAATCCCCACCCCTCATACCCTGAGTAATCTTTGTGTTTTCATTTTATTTTGTGAGTTTATTTTGCTTTTATCATTTGGCCAAATGACAATAAGTAGCTAGTCTAATATCCCCAGGGGAGGGGGTATTGGAAGTAAAGTATGACAGTGATCAAATAATAGATGTTGAATAACTTAGCAATTGCTCCTTCCTCTTTGATAAGAAAAAAAAGAGATCGTAAAATATTTAGTTTATTGGCTTGTTCAAAGTAGAAATAATACTGTGTCTTTTACTTACTAGCCTGATGGCAAGCATTCCGTTGCCACATCCTATATCTAACATAGATACATTGTTAGTGATTTGTGATGATTTCTTGATCCATTTGATCATTCTGTTCATACTACCCTCTCCAAACCTAAAATTGAAAAGCTAATGTCAACTATGGCTTGATTCCTGCCTGATTCAACATCACAGTGTAAGTAGAGTGCTGTTTGTTAGTTCCCTCCCTAGAGTCAAGGATTTTTTTCAGGGTTCAATGCAATCTCATACCCAGAGCCTGCATTTCTTTTGGTCTGCGGTGAAGACCAAGGGCTCTGGCATAATCAATTTTTGGAGGCCAGGATTTCTTGGACTTCCGGTATAAGAGGGAATGTGTTCAAAGACTTGCCAAAAATTAAAAAAAATATGTTCCTAACTTCTAATTTTTTGTTTAATCGGAAGTAAAAACAGAACTCCGTTTGAAAGCATGATTTTCATTGATATACCATGAAGTTGCTATGCACTGACTTGGATTGGGTGAGAGTATGTTTTAGGTTTAATAAAATCGAAGGTTTTACAGCTTATTTACAAGCTTTCCGTAAGAAGTGGAGTGCAATTAATATATTTGATAAAATGTATGCATCACATGACAAAACTTCGCATTCAATACAAATATCAATTTTCATTGATATCCCTTTTAATTGTCCCATTTTGAGTCAAAATGACAATTACAAAGGATATCAATGACAATAATTACCATATTTCTCCAACATCTCCAATATCTTCAAAATTATCTTGTTCTTTTTGATATGCCTCGTCCCAGCTATCACAAAAAAGAAACTCAATCAATCATGAATACATTTTTTATACTACAAAATGAGAGTGTTTTTCGTGAGAGTGGCACTTATGGTACTTATGGTACTCCCTACATTTGCATCAGTGTCTACAGCTTCCAGTAAGTCATCCAATCACAGCATGCAGTAACGTTTATGGTACAGTTACGGTAAGATAGCGTTTGGCTACATCGCAGCTAATACAATGCCGTAAATATGGAGGTAAATATGCGGCAAATAAGTTTTTATGAGAAGTAGATTGAGAAAAAGACAAATGAAGAGGGAAAGAGAGAAAAGTGGAATTACAAATACTAAACTATTGATAACATTATGGTTCAGATAACTTACTATTCCTTGGTTCCTAATCTTGAAGGAGGTAAGCTTGAACCATCATCGTCTGTTGTTGTTCTACAAACCTTCAACTCGTCCGCCATATTGGACTAACGAGCCTCCAATGATTACTGGTCAGTGTCTCTACTTACACAGGAAGCCCAATTCATTATTTTAATAATTTAAAAATCGCAATTTATATTACGTATACTCTCTCTATCTCATTTACAGGAACAAATCGATACACGACACCAAACTTAAGTTAAAAACTTAACAAAAAGTCAAACGTGAAGAGAGAAGAAAATAAAGTATTTGAGTATGTGCGAAACCAATCCCCTGAGCAGTAAATATTATTTCTTTTTCGCATTCCGAGCACTCGCCCACATATTGTTACCATGACATCATTTTATTTTAAATCATTGTCTGGTTATTTCTTTACTTTTTGTGTTTAAATTCTCTGGTTATTTCTTTACTTTTTGTGTTTAAATTTTGTTTGATTTCTAAAACTACAACGTTGCTTCTCACTTCCTTTGCGTGACATTCCTCGGGGAATTACAAACGTTCTCATAGTTGGCAAAAACAGCGCTCAAAAGTACTTTGAACTGCAGTGATAAAACAATAGCAAACGATGCTGTGTCGTGACTTGTCCTGCTGATTCCCTGAGCGCTGACATCTTGAATTGCTTACTTTGTATTGTGTCTAACGTGCGGTGTCAGGTTTTATCGCCCCTTGTGACTATGACTATAATAAGTATTGTTTTTGCAGTGAGGTTATTGTTACGACACCCATTTTGTGATGTGCATTTTTACACGTAAAACACGAACGAGCGAGGAATGAATACTCGGTGAGCCAAGTTGTCTATGAGCTGCACTTGCATTGCACTGCTATCTATTTCCTGCGTATAAACTCATTTCAATAAAGTTAGTCACTTGAATAGCTACAAAGCTGAGACCGACAAGGATTATGGGTAGATACATTTTACATGTTTCAACCGCTTGATAACTGTTGATGGACTTGAAATCTTCTACCAGTTACAAGTTCACGTCCTCTGAGCATCCTCAACTGCTGAAGTTTGTGTCAAAAGCTTTACTTGTTGGATATAAAATATTTCCCATGATCCTCAGCGATCAAAGCTTTCTAGGTTTTTGATGACTAACTTTATCGAAATAAGTATATCAGCTTTTGCATCAAAGACGATTGATCATGTGTATATTTGTAACGGAATCACGTGAAGTAGATAATCAAAGTGTTTCGCACCAGATTGATTGCAAAACCTAAAATGTTAAATACCTACTTTCTTGTTTAAATCAGTCCTATTTAAGGGGATAGTAAGGTCCTTGTAACCCATTACTCCCTCAATGCCGATCCCTAATAGTTTCAAGGAGGCGGATTCATCACAAGTTGAGGCGTAATCGACCTCATCCACAGACAATCACCTGCTTAAGCGAACACTTGTAATGCTATGCACCTCGTGTAATCGAACACTCCTTCAAAAAAGAAACTTTCAAATTTTAACGATTAAGAAATACCTAATAGTGACTCGGCTTACATGCGATGAGTCGAACTTGAGACCCAAATAAGAGGTGAGAGTCAAGTGCGACTACGACACCCTGTATAGATCAAGATAACCTTCTTTAAGCGACCGCATATGCAAACAGGCACCCCCGTAATCGACCAACCACCTGCAGTAACCAACTACCTCTCAAAACGACCATCATATGCAAGGCCGGCCACTGATTCACCTTGCGATCACAAACATCCTCACCTGTGTTAAATGATTGTCACCTTGCATAAATGATTGCTCTCATTCAACAGTGCGAAACGTGACTTTAAAGGTCAAATGACGTGAAAACAATCCCGTCCATACTATGTGGTAACATTATACCTCACATGTTCACTGCATATACATATGCTTTGCTGCCTGCTGGGTGCAGAATGCTGTGCCGGGTCTTTGGGCCATCCTTCTCGGTAACGTGATTAAATGGCGCTGCAGCTTTTGTCTCGCATATTATTTGCGCACATAAGCTGTTTACGAGCCTCGGAGCAAATTTTATTTTAGTTAATTCAACTTTACAGGCCTCCATTTAAACCAGCCAAAGCTGGATTTGACTGCCATTGTAAAAAAAACTAATATTGTTTGAAAATCATTGTCGGTAAAAGCTGCAGTATCCGGATTTAGAGGGGGAGGGGGGAGGGGGGGAGGGGGGAAGGGGATAGTTGCGCGCCGATGAAGGTCGAGGCAAAATCTCCCAGAATACGAGATAATCAAATTCATATCCATCGACTAGTTGACCCAAATCAATAGGTTTTAGTTGGGTTTAGGGATTAATCTATTTTTAAAGTTACCTGTAAGATCTTGCAAAGTTCTTAAAATACCTCATGAAATATGTTATTTATTATTTTCAGAGAAAATAGCATGCAGTGAAGTGAACATTCAATAAACATTTAAAGATGTTCTCTTGCAAATAGACAATATTGGTTTCCTGTTGTCCTGTCCAAGAAAAACGTTTTTATTGACCACCAACACGAGAAGAGAACTGTCCTACTAAAAATGGTTTTTGCCGTGACTGAAGAGTTCCTTTGCTCTACTCCCTTTTCGCTTCTTCTTGCTTTCATTTCGCTTCTTTTGTCTTTTCCATCATTCTTTCTCTTGATCTCTTCTCTTCTCTTCTCTTCTGCTCTGCTCTGCTCTGCTCTCTTTCCACTTTACTTTCAAATAACTACTCTGCTTTTCAACTACAGGAAGAGATAGAAAGCGCAGTTAAATTCGGATGAATTGAGCAACAAAGTTTTCCTCAAGGATATAGAATAACGTTGAACTACGTAAAGCCCAATGCTTTCGCACGGGCAACAGCAAGTCGCAATACGTTGACCTTCAAAAGCGTAGGCAATCCAAGCATAGTACAGTACAATCAGTGCAGGAATCAGTTTCACAAATAGCTATCATTTACAGCAATTACGTACATAACTGCACGAAACTCTTAGTTTTTATAGTCTCCATAAAATACTTGAACGGACGCATTCAATAACTACTATAATAATCTTCTAAGTTGATTGATAAAAGAAGATTTAACTTCTAATCCTAGTACAAAGGCTAAATTCGTCATTTTTAGCATGTTTTATTTTCGGATGAGTAGGTCAGGGTAGAGTTGCATGTAGTAAGTGAGCTATTCGATACGGTAACTTAATGCAATATTGACTCAGTTAGGCATTGCTCTAGCATTCCACTTGGACGTATTTCTTCCGGTTAGTGCAGATAACCCTTTTCAATTGGTCGAAGTTCCGGGTCTTCAAGTAACTCGATGAGAACAACAAAAGATTCGAGCGAGCAGAGCCCTAAGATCTAAACCGATTGACGTTATGAAACAAAGCACTTTAGCCCAAACCAAACATCCCAAACCTGACACATTGTTATTACAACTTCATCCTTGTGTCAACTTTACATCTACGGGGTCGAGCACTGGAACTATAGCCCCGGTATCCGGTATCCTACTCTCTACAACAATATTAGGGTTACAGAAGTTTAGTCTGAACGCATTGGAGAAGTCGATATCGAGGCAGTCCAACAGCAAGTGTGTTGGCAAACTTGATAGCACTTAGTCAATACAAAAACACATATAAGATTAAGTCAGAACTGAATAACTTCTTTAAGGTGCACAAATGATATGTCAGTTCGGCAGTGTTTGACCACGAAATGCGATTAAGTACTAGCTTTCCGGTTAAGTCTGCTGTTCAAGCAAAACAATTACTTGGCTAATTGTTTTCTTTATCAACTTCCTCGCAGCAGGTACCATGTTCTTGACGCTCATCCAGTGAGACACACCTAGATGTTCCATACAGTCAACAAACTCCATAAAAGGTTGCCCGAATTTGGAAAAATCACAAAGGATTTACGGCTTTACGTTTATAATTTAACCAAATGACCCAAGGCTTAGGAATAAAAGTATGTAGTTTTTTGTGTACTTTGCGAGATCTAAACGTCAAACGCGGATTTTACCTACACTGATAACTCTCAACACTGACTCAAATATTTAACTAATTTATCACCTCTGGACTGCTGTAATTATCGTTCTAATCAACTTTTAAATGACCTTATGGGAAGTATTTGGTTATTCAAATTCGATGGACTACTCTGTTGCAAGACAAATATAGTTTGCCCTCGAGTTCAATAACTTTTCATTCTTCAGTGGAACAAGTTGAGGCAAAATCCAATTCATAAGTCTTCGGGATCAGAGGTCGCGTTCTAAAACTATATTCGGTCATTATTTTTCTCTCTTTCAAAAATACCAAATTGCATAGTGTTTGTCATTCGAAGCCTGGTTGGTTTATTTATTCCGGAGGAGCTTGTGACAAGCCGTGAAGAATATCTGTTATTTTTCATTGGCACTTTGTTGGAGAATCAGGGTCCAGCTTCGTAATTGTATAATTAACGATTGTTATCAAAGTAAGAGAGGAGTAGAAAGCCAATCACGGGCCAAGAGTAACAACAACATACAGAGGCGCTAAAAAGTGTTTGTTGTGCATACATCTGAGCATACACTCGCTACTTGACGCCGGTTTTGAAACAACCAGAATCATTTCTGACCTGAACCCGCACGAGTAACAACAACATCGTGATCAGTGCAAGGAATAATCCCGGCAGAAGCCGAGTTGGTAATTTTGAAAAGAATTTCTAGCAGCATGGATGCGCAACTACCTGATGTTCTATTTGGTGGAGTTATTGATTCTGATGAGGACATTGCTTTGGACTCTCCGAGTGTATTTGGAGATGACCCATTTAATTATGACATTATGGGACCATCTTGTCCCGCTGATGTGTATATAGAGTACCTCTTTTCGAAAGGGCTAGCGGATTCCATCCGTGAGACCCCTCTCATCAGCGAGGAACAGGACGAGACAATAGAGCTAAGGAACTACCTTATTTCATCTGCCTTTAATTCATACTATAGCAATACCATGGAATTTGAGAAGACCAACAAGGACAACTTAGTTATATCAGCATCAGGTCTTCTTGGGCTGGATGATTCGAGTGATGGGTGCTCGGTTAGTGACTCCAGTAGTGATGTTATGGAAAAACTAGACTCGGCTGACTCTCTGTATGGATGCGATGTGCACCTTACAGTACTAGATAGGTCTCCGTCTTCTACCTGTAACGGTATCCCTGGCAGTACATCGCGTAAACAAGTCGAGAACTCTGTAAGCAACCGGGTAGAAAAGCCGGGTCGCAGGCGCGCATCAACTCGCGAGTACAAGTGTCACTACACTGGATGCACCAAGGTCTATACAAAGAGCTCGCATTTGAAGGCGCATATACGACGACATACCGGAGAAAAACCCTTCGTGTGCACGTGGAAAGGCTGTAACTGGCGATTCTCGAGATCTGACGAACTTGCGCGCCACAAACGCTCGCACAGCGGAATCAAACCATTTATTTGTGACATCTGCGACAAGAGATTCTCCCGCTCCGACCACCTCGCAAAACATCGCAAGACTCATTACCGCATCCGAAAAAACTCTACCACCTTCAATGTGGTATAAACTATAAATGTATGTATATATACCAGTATATATTTAGAATTCAGATATTTTATACAAAAGAATTTATGGATATACAGAGTTATAACAGTGTATAAATAGTTTTTCACATTATTTTTATAAATTGTAGGATATGTATTTTTTATCAATATATAACGAAATAATATTTTCACTCATCTAAGAAAACATTCGGCTCGTATGAGTTTTTCACGTTTTGAGAATGGAATTGAATCACGAAAATATTTCGTGGTTTTTGCAAACTATAATACTTGTCAAACTGCTGTGCAGTGTATATATTGTTATATAATTATCTAGCGTATTGTCATCTCTAACGAGATAGTTGTTGCTAGTTTCGAGCTACGACGGAAATGTCACTTCGTAAGGCGAGCGAAAGTAGACAAAGCCATAAAGTTCAAGTATATCTTGAACGTCCAAAATGACTCAGACGATAGGAATCTTTAAATTGTTTTCTAGAAATGTTAAAGAATTGAAAATAGAATTCCCAAACTCGCAACGTATCTTAGGGGTTGACTGTAACAAAAGAATTTCGTAGATCAGAAATAGAAATTGTTCAATAAAACCCTCGATTCATTCATTTATTTGTCCATTCATTTTGCTGTGATATGACATCTGATAGGGGTCAATAGAGCTTTCAACAAAGGCTCTCTTTCGAAAGGCCACACACCAGAATCGCGCCCGAACAGAACTATCTCCAAACAACCTCGCACTCGTGATGAACTTCTTGTCTCTTGGCTAAAGATTTACCCGGAAATTCTTGTAGACACCTAAAAAACTAGATTAGTTGCTGCTTTTTGACACATCGTTTGTCATTTTCCAACTGTGAGCGAAAATGAAATGAACACGTGCCCGTATAGCTTAAGGGTACAAAGATCAATGACACAGCAGCGTTCACATGCAGGCCATGTGATCTTAGTTACAAGATAAACTGCCCGGCAGATTATGCAAGAACCTCCTTGACATTATTGATGTTTAGAAAGAAATTGTTAAGAGCTGAGATTGCGACGCTAAGGCGAGTCACGATCTTTAGAAAAATTTGCGCAACATGTTGTGAAGTTTTGCACGCGCACAACAGATGACGCGCTTGGCATCGGACGGCTAAAACAAGATGGGAAGAACTGAGAATAAGGTGCGCAATATGAAATTCCCCTTGAATATATTTGCTTCTCTGTTTAGTATTTTCTTTAAAGTCAAGTGAATTGTGATTATAATGAAGTGATCAGAAGTATTGCGATCGGAAATGGGGAAGTCAATGATTCAAGTGACCACTGAGAAGTATTCTAAAGAGAAATGTTTTCAATTGAAGTGGTGGATGTCCTTCAGGCAATCAACCATCCATAGAAAAGCGCAAGCGTTAACGGCTAGTTTCCCGCAAGCATGATTTTCTCTCGATATAATCGAGGGGGGTGGGGGAACAACTCGGAGAAAAAGAGGAGAGATTCTGCTCAAGGAAAAAAACCAACACGGCTTAAACGGAGTGTTACAATCTCATTCCTTACATCTAAGAGTATTAAACTTCTATTAAGTATAATATTAAAGGTACACAAAACCGCAATGCAGTGACTTGGATTCCTGTACTTTCCTAAGTGTGTGTGATAACATAATCGTCTAAAATACCGCGTCATACCAAACATAGACCTGAACGGGCAGGTAGAGGCAGCTTTTATTGTGCTTTTCGTCTTTTTACCTCTCACAGCACGATAATAAGTACTAATAGCTCAGGGCGTCTCCGCCGCGAAAATTAAAGTTTCCAATGTCTAACCCAGCTTTTTCCAGTGAAATTGATCATGATATTGGCCGAATGACAATCACGAGTAGCGCAGATATAACTCATCTCTATATTAGGAACTTCGTGACTTCCTTCTTACGTTACTTGCTCAACTATTCGCATTATCAACTGCAACAATCAGTCACTTTGGATTTCCGTAACAATGAAATATATTACTTAACACAAAACTAAGAGCTAAAAAAAACAACACTAGAGAATTGTTACACGAAGGCGATTCTTCTTTGCGAACTGAACCACAACAGTAACTGCTAGTACTCTACTTTCAGTAAAAAGGAATACTGCTTTGAACGCGCGGTAAACTAGAATAAAGTAATAGTGACTAGACTTCCGGTTGACTGTCGAAAGGATATTCCACAGGTAGCCCAGGCCTACCATTAGTGTTGAATAACTGAATCGATCGAGAGACAGACAGACAGACAAAGGTTATATGGGTATCATATGGGTAGTTTTAAATCCTCATTTTTACGCTTTAAAATAACTTAGATCAAATAAAACTTCCAGCTCATTTCGTTCGGGTTTAGATGACGCTTGCCCACCACACACTAAAGAGGAGAAGGTAGGAAACGACTCAGAAAAAACGGCCTTCGAACGGAAGTTAGTGTGTGGTGGGCAAGCGTCATCTAAACCCGAAACGAAATGAGCTCTAATTAAACCTTGGGGTTGTTCAATATATCAACAACACACGCTGGAAGTTTTATTTGATCGATTCAGTTATTCAACACTAATGGTAAGCCTGGGCTACCTGTGGATATTCGACGCGCGTGTAGTAGAAAGGTACTAAGGTCATGGATCTTGGTTTATAAATTAAAAATGGTTTTGGCAAGGCGGTTCATAATGTTGGCGAGATTAGTGGAGTACTTGATGCTGTTGGAGTCTTTATTTTTTCCTCATTTACTCTGACCTTTCTTCCCACGCAATGCACGCATACATTATTAAACAGGAAGCTGGACGTTTTTACTATATAAGGTTAAGGACGTAAGATTACGAAGGAGGTTATTCACAGTTAGCTGGCTTAACGTGAATAGGCCTTTCGCAGTGATTGGTCACATGACTTTTACCATGAACTAGCAAAACCTATTGGCTGCTAAAACTGATCGATTAATCTACAACTCAAGCACGCCGAATACATTGAATAACGCAATAATTCATTGTATTCTTCTTTTTCTTTTTTTATAGCATAATTATAGAGTCATTTTCCTTGCACTTGCACTACCGAAGATGGCAATTATATTGCTGAAACATGTATAGTAAAACCACGAGCTTTCATTCAAACTGTTCAATTCCAACTGTTACGACCCAAGTGGCAAATCAATTTCACTGTTTTGGAACCGATTTTTTGATAGGTGAATTTTTGGAAAGCTATTTTTCCCCTTGTAACATACTTTCGATCTCAAAGTGTTTTTGCCACCCTACAGCGCCTCCTTAATACCCCGGGGTGAATTCATTCATTATTGCGGCGATATATCAGCACGTGACTGCAAGTAAGACATAGTCATGATGTTTTGAATTTTCTTGCATTGTGATTGGTTAATTACAAAACCCTTTCGAAAGCCGCGGTTAATTCAGCTATGGCCGTTACTATAGTTACATGATGCCACACAGGTAGCCTAATATAACAACTAAAGATATAAGTTATTTTTCCTGGTTTTTAGGAACCTATTTTTGAGTTATAAAGAGTCTATTGAGTAAAACTCATCTTGTAATCGCGGGAATTACTCTGGAAAAGATCGCGGAAACTACTCGGGAAAAGATCGTGGGAATTACTCGGGAAAACCCCAAAAGACAAAGTGCTACACTAAGTTCGATGTTTTTTAAAGTCTTTTATTTTGCCGTTTTCACCGTGGAAGAACCTAAATTAAAACATGTAAGCCGACCTCGCTGGATTACAAGTGCTAATAATTAGGAACTTCAGTTTTTCTTATTCCATCTGGACAACATTAACTGACACAAAGATGAGAGTATATTAACTGACACACTGAACCGGAAACTACGTTGAAATCCGTTGCGCAGTGTGAGGCAAGTCAGAAGATCTAATGATGAGCATATAATGACTTATGACCCTAGTGTGCGGCAGTCATGACCTGGGGGCTACCATGTAAGTTGATCAATGACCCCCTTTTGTATCCGGGATGGTAAAATCAAACGAAAAATCCGGTTGACTTCTACTAAAATGTTTTTGCTGGATTATAGTTTGTACCATGGAGTATCTGCACAAGAAGAAAATAGAAGTGAACTTTGAGTCTCAGGATCGAAATGTAAGTTCTGTGTGATATACCTTTATAAAAGGCATAGAAAACTTGAAAAAAATTCCAGGAAAAGACGAGAAAAAATCATTCGAGGAATCTTAACGAATCTACCAAATTGTAGCCGCTACGGTGGCTAGCAAATTGGGAAAACCCTGGCGCTAGGAATTTCCAAAAATTCCAAAGATCGTACGTGATGCGATTTAAGCGCAGAAAAAACTGGCAAATATTCCAGGAAAAACGATGATAACAGAAGGAATTGGTTCATTCGTTCAAGGAGACGCGGCCAAGAATCGGTATAACCTTGATTTATTCACGCCAAAACAAGTTCTTAACGATCAATTAAGATGTGAACTTCATATCACGCTAATCCAATCAATATAAATAGATTTATTCAAGAGATCGTGCATTCTGCGTAGAAAAAAAACCCTTGACATGTGCGGTTGTGTTCAAAAGAATGCATGGGTTTCAACCTGCTATAAAAATACAAAAAAAAAAAAAAAAAAAAAGGAAAAAGAAATACGATCATAACGTTTCAAAATAGCTTTGACCTGGTAACCAAATTCTTCGCAAATCGAACCAAGATTCAATTAGTCTGACATTATTATCTATTTATCCATTTCTATAAACATTCTTAGCCAGATTACATCTACGCAAGTACAAACAAGTACAAAGAATTTATAGCTTTGTTACCGTTAGGAAAAACTGCCACACTCTATCAACACTATTTCACGTCGCAGACGGAAACTACAACGACTACCAACTCGATGGATAACTTAATTTGCGTATCAAAAATCCAAGATGCGTTTCTAAAAACAAAATCCAAGACGAGCGTCCTGAAGAGGGAACGATAAACGAAATGTTGAAACGAAGTTTTTTCGTGCTACAGAACTATTAAACTGGGTTTCCCACGACGACATTTTGGTTTTATTTGCTTCGAAACTCATACTGCGCTGCCATCGAGTAAGCGGAAGCGAATATTGGGATATTGACCCCCGCAGCGGTAGCTAAAGTAAAAACAATATGTGCGTTAACAAAGTAGAAGGGTTAAAAAGGAAACTAGTTATTAAACGACCTTCGCCTGGTTTGTTTGGTTTGAGTTAATTTTTTTTTTTTAAAACAGCGAAAATCGAAGGGTAATTGTGGAGCAAGTCACAACTTAATTCAAAATAACTGTTATTGGATAACGATATACAAACATCATGATGACAGATAGCGAGTGACATAAACAATATTCAACTTGTACAGAAACAATAATATCTTTCGATTAAAAATGCGATAAACGGACTTGAAGTCGCCACTTTATTCCGTCAAATCAAACAGGATTTTTTTGCATTTTATTTTTAAGTAGTCCTTATTGAGTGAGTGAAAGTGGTGGAATTGCACGTTATTATTCACTGCTATAACGTTTCATTAAAATTGATTACTGTATATTTACTTTCCATTTGAAACATGAGCAAAAGGCAATAGTCTGACTAGGAAATACACTGCGTGAAATTTGTCTTGCAATCCTGTTTACTGCGCAACTTGTGCATGCACCCGAATTTCCCGGGAGTAAACGTTTCAACGCCGCTTAACAGGGATTTAGGGAGAGGATCTACGTTTTCTCAACCCGGTTGACGAGGTCAATGCATCTAGAAGCAATGCGGAATCCTTCGTTCCTTCTGGAAATGAGAGTGAATAGTCATCCTCGGTAACCCAGAGGTAAACATCTGTCGCTCGTTTCGCGCTACCAGAAAAACGAGCGACAGATCCTTACCCATGTGTTAATGAGGATGATGAAGAGTGTGCAAATTGAAAGACAAAAACGAGGAATTCCTTTGTTTCCTCGAGCACATCTCGACACGCTTTTCCTTAAAAAAATAAGAGTAGAATAAATTATCGTTATTTTCTTTGAACGTAACGTGTCGAAGGGCACGAGCACCTAGTGAGAAGGGAGGCTGGATACCTTAGGCTATGTCTAATTCTACGTTGAAGAAAAGTCCGCCGGAGTAAATCCGCAGGTACACCACCTCCAACTGAGATGACGTAGATATCTTTCGTTAAACAACAGCTGGTCTACAGACGTGTAACTGAAGTAACTTGCAACAAATACTACACGGGAAGGAAAGGACTTTGATGGATATTGCAGTTCATCTGTCGCAGGTTGAGCTCACAGTACCAGGGTAGCCGGAGGGCTAGAGAACTGCGCAACATGATCTCAAGTTTTTTACCGTTTCTTTGGTTTAATTTTAAACCTAAGTTCAAATTCCATGCATGCGACTTTCACGTGCTAGATTAAACCAACATGCAACATGCAACATGCCCCCCCCCCAGCTTTTTTTATTCTCTTCAAGACTTAAAAAGGGTCTATAAATTAAATTCAGCCCTCGAATAGATGAGATGATGACACGCTTGAACTGGCTTGATAATCCAATAACATCATGTACAGTACATCTTGTATTGTAGTGATGTTTTACAATATTATGTTACAGTATCAAACATGTTTGGGCATGCATAGAGTTCTGTACGCTAATCTTGCTAATCTCCTGGAAAAATACCATACTTGGACCCTTTAGGCCTTAAAAAGCGAAAACAAACTTAAATATCTTTAATACCTTTCTTCTACATTTTCAGAATTTCAATTTCTTCAACAAATATCGAAAGAATAAGAAAGTTTTACTCGCGAAACCATTATCATTTTTTCAGACTCCGTAACTGACCTAAGAATTTCTTCATTCAATCAGAAAATGTTTTCTGACATAGCACACGTAAGGTGACATGTTGTATAATATATGTTGATGTTTGACATATGGTGTGACATTTGTAACGCCACGCACAATGCAAAAAATGCGCAGCGTGACATTTGTAAATAGTTCACTCTGCGCAAGATCACACAACGTATTTGTGAAGCTGCTTACACTGCAAGAGGTGCGCAAGTATATGTGCAGTGCGATAAACATAACATTTGTGTAACGCACGCTGAACAAGATACCAAATGGGTTGCGCAGCGTGACGCAGTATGATATACAACGTGACTCAGTGTGATGTAAAGCGTGACACAGTAGTGTTACAAGTTTAACACCCTACAAAATGCACGCACACATAGCATATGCAGTACAAAATGGATAGCTAGCACGCACATCGCACCATGCGCGCACTGATATAGTATGGTTATTGTTATGGTTATATATGGTTATCTTTTCGTTGTGCGAACCAACCACAAGTGTTCCCATCCCTCGTACTAACCAAGTCTGTACTGGAATCACAGAAGTTGTGGAATTATTATTCACATCTGAGTAAGCGGTAGAATATCGAGTAGAGCCAAACCATTGTGAAACACCTGCATAAACAGTACAGTATTAAAGGTGTGGCAAGTACGCCCTTTAAAAAACTTTCACGTTTTATCAAATCCTGAAGCGAGCTTTGGGTTGATCGAAATCAATACACAAGGCAATGATATTTGGTCTAAATAAGAAGAGCAACAAGCTTACTAAAAATGAAAACCATAAAGCAAGTGCACTGATACTTGGGTAACCTGGGTTACAAAGGCTCTCTCGCTCCAGTGCTAGTTATGAAACCTATGGCTGAGAAGCACTGGAGCGAGTCTTTAGAATCCAGGGTATCCAATAAGCAGTGCTTATCCATTTCAGACCACGTGTCATTACCAAGAGTATAATTTCTTTGTTGAACGGTTGCACATGAGAAGACACATGAATATGGATACAACTCAAACAAAGAAATATATTCTCAAGAAATTGTCTCGCGATCTGCAATGGGAATAAATTTCATTCAAAATCAAAATTCACCTGTTGTATTGCTTTTAAAAGATAAAGCCTTGCGAACATGGTAGGGAAAAGGTGAAGTCGTGGCTCCTATGTTATAAACACACACATTAAGTTACTTCAAAACTGTTCAGAAGCATCGCGGGGTGCCTTGGGTAAGGACATGGCTTCCTCTTACTGAATAAAATCCTATGGTGCATTGCGGAACAATCTAACCGCGCGTTTTATGGAACCATTTTTTGTTGTTTGATTTCAGTCCCCCTCGTATTTATTAGTAGCAGGATCTTGTACTCCCTCGAACTATAAGAACTAAAGATAAATATCTGGCAATATTTGAGGCAACTTTGACAACATGCTTCTAGATAATAGAAATGTATAACAGGGAAATATGTATGTTTACCCCTAGAACGTGAACGCGTCTGTAGTAAGAGCTAAAATCATAGCTCAATCCCTGTAGGAAGCAAGAAATCTTGTTGATATTTGTAGTCATGACTCCACCACTCTGGGGCTTTGCTAGCAGTCCCTGTATTGACTCGCGTACTGTCGAAGGGAATGTCATAACATAGCGCAACAACAGACCCCATTCTTCCTGAAATAAAACATATAGACAATATATCTCTTAACCTTGGGCGTAATGTTTTCTCATTTTGAGTCACGTTCTCTAGAATATTATTAATTTGTTGAACGGTTGTATATAAGAAGACACATGAATATGTATACACAATACACCTCCATTCCTTGGGCGTAATGTTTTTCTCATTTCATACCACATGTCATTCTCTAGGATATCATTACTTTTCTTGAACAGTTGCGCGTGAGAAGACACATGAATATGGAAAGAAATCAAAAAAAAGAATTTTATTTCAAGAAAATGACACGTGGTTTGAAATGGGAAAACATTACGCCCGAGGTAAAGAGGCTTATTGATAGTGTGTTCATTAAAAATGTTATTTAGAATCAAGACACGCAGAACTTCTAGACAGAGAATGATGAGCAATAATCGACACCACACATAACAACAGCGATGAGATGAGCTACAGATATGAAACTGTAATCTCCATCGTCGCCTTCATTCGTGGCTGCATCAGACCCTCCCTACTAGTGGACAGACTAAGAATGTCACTAACAACGGCTTGCAAGAAGACTATTGACTGAGACAAAAAAGAAGGGTGAATATAGATAGATAATGGCGATTATGGCAAGGGATAAGAAAAAAAGGGACGCCTAATTATCGAAATGAAAGTTTACTCACATCATCTCGAAGCAGACTAAAGTCTATTTGCTCGATTGGTGGCAGAGGAGGATAGAGCCCTAGCGAGGAATAACAAGCAAGCGTCAATACAGTAACCATTGTTAAACATACATTTTAATTCTCAGGGTAAATGTGGTCTTGATTGACAAGCACAGAACAAAACTGAATGGCCAACCTTTTGTTACACTCTGCTCATAGTGCTCAAACAGCTTGGATAATCTTGCACAGTTATACATGACAAAAGTGGCTTGCCGGAACTCCTGCGCGCTGTCTGATACGTCCAGCTTGACCTGAAAATGAAAAATGAATAACACTGGTTCCACAGACCTCGGCCCATAGCCATTATGTTTCAAACTTGTGTACTCACATTCTCTATTTCCGCCCAGAAAACAGAGCTCACGCAAACTGTAATTGTCACAACTTGACAATCATAAACAATCTGTAAGGGGGAGAAGTATAAAGGCTTTTCCCCACTAAACCCAATTGAATTTTAGAAGCTGGTGTTTCCAGAGGAAGAAAAAACGGGAAACCTGAAGGGAAAAAAGGGAAAAGTGAAATACCAGGTTATTTTGGGCAGCAGCCATGATCTGTAGTTTAATGGTAGCAACGGCCATTGCAGTGATTGATTGCTCCCAACCTGGTCCTGTAAAGGGGAATATGCCTGTTAGTGACATCAAAAATACTCTTCTAGTAAAACCTATATACACAGGAAGCCCAGCTGAACGAATATAAAATTAAGGTTTTGCTCTGAAAGTGACGTTACAGCCGCCATTGAATGGTATTGAAATCAAATTGAAAAAATTATTGATAATTATCTGTGATTTTTCCCTATTAATTACATGCTTGATCTACTGGAAGAGTGTTGTACAAGATTGTTACGTTTAGGGTTTATATTTTAGGCTATAGTATCTCAAGCATCTGTTTGCATTAATTACCTAACCTATCCTTTCTTGTTCGTATTTCGTTTCCGGTGTAATATGATCCTTGTGTGTTGAGTTTAAGAATAAGTATGAGGTTTATTTGATGTATTTGTTACTAAGAAAACAATTTAAACATATAAATAGAATATTTGTTTGGTTAGTTTCTATGACAACGCAGTCTTGGATTACGATTGGCCACCATAAGTGCGTTTTCATTGGCCATTGCCATGGCGACAAAATAACAAAACTATTTGGGTTCTTAATCGTTGTGCAATATATAAAAGTAACGAATACTATTATCATTCGTTTAACCTTAATCTAAGCAGCTATGAGTCTTAAACTCAACACATCAACATCTTTTTTTAAAATCTTTTGGTTTACTATTTTTTGTTGGATATGGAAAGCTAAACATATAAGTGAATAGCACGCGCGTAATCGTACAATTTGTCGTCGTGACAAATTAAGGTTAATGGTGTCTTTCCATGACATGTCGGAAAACACATGTATTCAACAGCACGCACCAGTTTAAGATGACTTGGAAACGCCTTGCCGCACTGAATAAATTAATATAATATTCTTGCGCATTACATCAATATCTCAATGCTGTTACGACTACAATAGTACAATAGTAGTAAGTAAATGAATTAATGAATGAATGGACGGACGGACGGACGGACGGACGGACGGATAAGTAAATGGATGAACTGGAATGAGCATTTTAAAATTAGTAACACCGTTTAAAACACACGAAGATTAATTTTTGCAAGAAGTAAGATGAAAACGTTTGCTGGTAGCAAACTCTTACCAACTAATGTTTCAATACAATAGGTTAGAGTAGGCGGATTTCTCTCAGCTTAAACTCTCTATAATCCAAAGCCCTTTATCAAAATCTATTACTATTAGTAGCCATTCCCCCGTAGCGCCCAAGTGAGTAAGTTGAACTCAAAACACTTACGAAGGAGTCGAGGTAAGTGCCATACCGCTATTACACTCAAAGTAATAGATAGACATAAAGATATGCTTGGGCTTCCTATGGTGTGTTAACCTCGAAGACAATAGACCAGTTTTCGCATGACTGTGAAAAGCTCAGTGCAGTAACATGCCAAGCCGTGACTGCGATGTTTTATAGAATTTTAATTGGCTGATTTCTTTTTGTGGAATGTGATTGGTCTGGCAGTGCCATAACCTCGGCGTGACCGTGTCTATGCCGTGTTCCGGGTGTTTGATTGTATGGAGCCGTAAATTCTTGAGCAATATGATAGGTTTGGTGTATGCCTTCCCGTGTCACCACTGGTTCGTGCCGTAAGCTTTTCATACGTAAACTGTTTAATACGTAAACTAAATAATTTACTTTTATCGTATGGTTTAAGTACTGTATGATACCTTGAACAATATCTCCATACTTTAATAAATAAGCTGATCGCAGCTGTTCTTGGCGTAATCTGTTTTAAATATTAACGAGAGTGTTAACGTTCACCATGCTGACCAAGGGACAATGTCAAAACAGTGGACCAAAATAACGACACGTTTTTAGTTAGATGGTTAGTAACAGTAAATAATCCCCCCTCCCTCCCCCCTCCCCGACCCCTCAGAGGCGTTGCCCGAAAGAAAAAAAAAGACAGGATTAAGTCGTCAGCCGAGAATGAACACCTTACTCACCTCAAAAGTTCTTGGCTTCCAATTTTCTCTATTTTGTTCCCATTATTCCAGACGGAAATTACGCCTAGTGACATGAATGCCTATCAAAATAAATACTTATTGGTTAGAGCATGAGTTTTGTCAGCATAGCAAGTATTAAAGTGGACCAACATGCGGCTGTTTGATGTGTTTTTCTCTCCTGTGCCACGAAGACTTTACTCCAGGTTCTCCAGTTTTCCTCCGAAAAAATTAACGTTGAGTTGAGTTTGTTGTAAAGTTGTCTCCCTTTTCTTCCTTAGTAAAAATCTAAATGCGAGTGGAGGATTTCTCGTATAAGATATTGAAGATGTAGTGCTAGCAAGGATGAAAAGGTAAATTATACACCGTGAAAAGATGAAAAAACTTACTGACGTTTCGGACGCTAGTCCTTCGTCGGAGTAAAAGAGAAAGAAGTGGTAGGAAGGAGTGTATATATGATAGAATAAGACAAAAGAAACCAATGAGAGCAAGGTAGGCAAGGAAACAAAAACAAACAATCAAAAGACAAAAGGAAAGGTCGCAAGACCAAAGAAATGCGGCTTATTCACCTATTGAGCACTCTTAGTCCCAACGGGATTAATGAACGCTTTATTTTCAACTAACCTTTCCTTTTGTCTTTTGATTGTTTGTTTTTGTTTCCTTGCCTACCTTGCTCTCATTGGTTTCTTTTGTCTTATTCTATCATATATACACTCCTTTCTACCACTTCTTTCTCTTTTACTCCGACGAAGGACTAGCGTCCGAAACGTCAGTAAGTTTTTTCATCTTTTCACGGTGTATAATTTACCTTTTCATCATTACTGTTTCATTAGAAACACCGACGCAGCTCACACTAGTTTTTAGCTAGTTATATCTTTTTAGTGCTAGCAAGTATGAGTGGTTCAAATTTTAAATTAAGGTACCAAAATATAGCAAGGAAAAAAATAAAACCGCGCAAAAAGCGATAATACATGAGCGCAAAAAAAAAAAAAAAAAAAGAAAAGAAAAGAAAAGAAAAAAAACACGAAAGAAAAAGTTGAACTTTATAACCATTTTTAAAAATAAACCTTTTAAAAACAGTACATGTCTCTCTTTCCAGAACGATCCCCAACACTTATAACGCTCAAGACAAAAAACTGGTTTATAAACCAGTTACCTGATTCTTTGCAAGAGGAAGACTGGACACTGCTCCCCATGCCATGCAGTTCTGTTTACATCTGTGTAAGTGGTTACAACTTGTGACATGTAACAGTCGACATAAATCACTTGGCTGGAATCAAAACCAAAATATAATTATGAATTCAACGCTTTTGTGGAGGTTTTTCCACAAAATAACAACACGAATAAATATCATCTTCATATCAATTACCAAATATGAAATTTTCTATTACAAGCCCGTATCCTATTATCGTCGTCATTGTTATTACTGTCATAGTTGATATTATTCATGGTATTAATGTATTCCAAGCCAGCTAGAGCTATGTAATGACTAGAGCAGAAGCTGCCTGTTTGATCACTCGAACATTAAGGTTTTCCATTTCCATGTCTATATGCATTTCTATTTGCATTTTCATATTTATTTCTATATCCATTTCCATTTCCATTTCCACATTCATTTCTATATTCATATCCATTTTTATTGCCATTTCCATATTCATTTCCATATCCATTTTTATTGCCATTTCCATATTCATTTCCATATCCATTTTTATTTCCATTTCCATGTTCATTTCTATAGCCATTTTTATTTCCATTTCCATTTTCATTTTCATATTCATTTTCATATTCATATTCATATTCATATCCATTTTTATTTCCATTTCCATATTTATTTCCATATCCATTTTTATTTCCATATTCATTTCTATATCCATTTTTATTTCCATTTCCATTTCCATTTCCATATTAATTTTCATATCCATATCCATATCCATTTTTATTCCCATTTCCATATTCATTTCTATATCAATATCCATTTTTATTTCTATTTTCATATTCATTTCTATATCCATATCCATTTCCATTTCCATATTCATTTCTATATCCATTTCCATGTTTATTTCCATTTCTATATTCATTCCATTTCCATATTCATTTCTATATCCATTTTTATTTCCATTTCCATATTCATTTCCATATCCATATTCATTGCCATTTCCATATCCATTTTTATTTCCATTTCCATTTCCATATTCATATTCATTTCTATATCCATATCAATTTTTATTTCCATGTCTATATCCATCTGCATTTTATTTCCATTTAAACCCAGTGGAACAAGAGCCACTCTGTGGAACCTATTTGGGTTTCATTTTCACTTTCATTTTTAAATCTAATTCTTTTATCATTTTCATTTTCTTGGAACCCAGTGGAACAAGAGCCAAACTGTACATGTGGAACCACACTTTTATTTTACAGCACATTCCTTACTCGTACTGTATAGTTTTTAAGCCTAAATCAAAACTTTGCGAGAATCATTAAACTAAGACAAAGCATGGTCCCTTATGTGGTTGACAATGCAGTACCAGTCCTGCGCGGTTACTATATACGAAAAAATATAAACAAATCTTCTGTTTTTGCACTTAACTGGAGGATTCCTAACAGACTTGCTTTTCAGTTATAGTATACGAGGTCTACTTCAAACACTGTGTTTTGGATATATCATTACATCTGGAAATGAAAGTATTAAGAAGATACTTACTTTGAATCTAACGGGTAACCGTAATATGGACAAGGTATGGCTTGATATAACGATGCCTTGATAAGTGAGACAAATCGTAGGATGATAACTCCGTCGGTGGTATAAGGATTTGAACAGCTTTTATACGTCGTTTCATTTCATTATTTTATCAAAGAAAGATTAGAGAATAAGCATATAATGCTGACCGTGTTTTCTATGCACTGCAACCAATAAATGCTTTTATTCCTTGAGTGAATCATTGGACCTGAATTTTCCGGCTTGCGTTTGACCAGACGAAGGACTAGCGTCCGAAACGTCAGTAAGTTTTTTCATCTTTTCACGGTGTATAATTTACCTTTTCATCATTACTGTTTCATTAGAAACACCGACGCAGCTCACACTAGTTTTAGCTAGTTATACCTTTTCAGACGAATAAAACACAATCTCCAAAGCAGATATTTTCGAAGACAAAACGAACAAGGTAGGATTACAACGTAAAGTTATGTGCTTTATGGACAGTCCTTAAAGAAAAAGCCAAGATTTTCTTAATTTTTGGTCTCGTAAATAGCAATTCGTAATATTTATCGCTGTGGTAAATAAGACCTTTTTCAATATTCATACAGTGCGCTAACTGAACTTATCAAACTCATAAATAATTCATGAGGAAAACACAATAGAAATCACGACCATGAATTGAAGGAGGTTTTATATCTGATATAGATTCGTCTTCATTTGCATAAACTTTAACTTGGATTTTCTTGGTATAACTAGCTAAAACTAGTGTGAGCTGCGTCGGTGTTTCTAATGAAACAGTAATGATGAAAAGGTAAATTATACACCGTGAAAAGATGAAAAAACTTACTGACGTTTCGGACGCTAGTCCTTCGTCGGAGTAAAAGAGGATTCAGATTCACTTCAATTTTGAAACTTTTAGTGAAACACAAAGGAACTAACCTAGACGTTTGATATATAAGCAATCTACAGTATGAGTGGCCGTGTTGTATCCGATATACAATCACTCGGCTACGCCTCGAGTTTGTATATCGGATACAACACGGCCACTCATACTGTAAATATTACTTTAAAACTCATTAATAATTCATGAAGGAAACACAATAGAACTCATGACCGTGAAGGAGGTTTTATATCTGATAAAGATTCGTCTTCATTTGCATAAACTTTAACTTTTGATTTTCTCTATCAAACTTGGTTCATTTCGTAAAGAATTCGGTACAATATGAGAACTTACATCATGAGTTTTTAAGCCGTTCAATAAACTCGCAGATCGTGTTTTATCTGGTATAAAAGCACTCGGCTACGCCTCGTGTTTTATACCTGTTAAAACACTCCTGCTAGTTTATTAAACAGTACATAGTTCATAGACAATTGAAGTGTGACAAAATAGACCATTTATTTGTTCTACACGAGTGTTATCGCAGCTTCAGAGGCGGCAAAACGGTTTGAGAAAAGAGGCTGATAACGACATTTTTGGATCCAGCTGAAAACATCCTTCTTCCCTTAGTAACGAACAGTATACTTAAAATTTTCAATCGAAAGACCCCAAAAAGACCCTTCATATGTCATTCACTTCCGTGAACTTCATGCTATGTTGTCTACGTTCTTCGTGCATGTCTAATTGCATCCCTTTCTTAAATAAAATGCTAAGGTAACTCTAAAACTTCTACCCATAAATTAAGGTTGCTAGGGCAACACCGGCTTCGCCATCTTTACATAGGTAAAAATAAATTGGCGATAAGCATTCATTGTTTTTAGCTTAGTTTTTGCTGGTAAGAGGTATTATAAGCATCGAAGTATGATTTCCATACTTTTTTTCTTGCTATGAAGTGAAAATATATGACTTAGTACCGAACAGTGTCGTCAAAGCTTTCAAAAATAATGTGTCTGCTTGAGAATCAAAATATAACTATTAGACAGACGACATGTAATACTATTTCTTTGCGTGTCGAATTTCTTATTTCTAGGTCATGGCCAACAACAAAGCAATGGGGACCTACAAACCATTCGCAAACCTGGACCAATTCATAAAGCAAATATCAAAGGCTGATTCCTCTTCAGCCTCTCCCATCCTCCATCGCTTAGCCAGTGAAGGGAACGAGATTGAGCTCATTCACATGATCAATAACGGAAGCGACGTCAACGAAGAGGACGCTGACGGGCTTACAGCTCTTTATCATGCTACAGACAGAGGACACGCAAACCTCATAGAAATCTTATTGCACAATGGTGCACACGTCAATGGAAAACCTAGCCCTTTGCTCGTCGTTAAAGATTTGAAGTCTGCCCAATTACTGTTACTAGCTAAGGCAAACCTGAATGCCCGAGATGAATTTGGAAACTCTCCATTACAAACAGCAATAACGAATGCAAATCCAGAAATTGTAGAATATTTCTTGTCAGTTGGTGCAGATATTTTTTGTACCAATGCAAAAGGAGAGACCCCACTACACACACTCTGTTCGTCAATCATGATAAACCCAGACAAGGAAACCATAACTCGAAAACTGATTGAAATGGGAGCGAATGTTAATTCGAAAGATTCCCAGATTAGGTCGCCATTACATTTGGCTGTCGAGAACTATTACCTCGGGAACGGCACAACGGTGGATATTCTAATAACGGCTGGAGCATCTGTCATAGATCTAGATTTGCGGGGAATGAATCCAATACATCATTTTATTGATAAGTCCAGACCATATTTTGAAAAATATAACGAGATCTTCTCAGAATATATCAACCTTCTAGTCATTAATGACAGTGCAGCTAACTCCAGGAATGCCATTGGTCAAACAATCTTGCATTTAGCAATACTCGCTGAAGCACCATTGCAAAGTTTGGAATACATTGTACAGAAAGGATGTAGACCCGATACCGTAGACAGTCAAAAACGCTGCTTACTACACTGCATCGTAGAACGAGATTTAGATGACGTGGTGGATATTTTACATTTCTTCCTGGACAAGGGCATTGACTGTCAATTGCCCTGATATTTGGGGACAGACTGCCTTGCATCATGCGGTCGAGAAGAATGAAAAGAAACTCGTAAAAGCTTTGATTGAACGTGGAGCGGACGTGAACGCGAAAGACTCAGTAGACAGACAACCATTACATATTGCAGCGGAGAACGGTTGGGACGTCATGTGCGATTTCCTAATCAAGATGGGGGCAAATATCAACGCATTAGACAGATATAAGTCCACACCGCTCCATTTTGCAGCATGGAGCAACAACGCTCCTGTTGCACATGTTTTAATCGAAGCCGCAGGGTGTGATGGTGAACTTCGCGATGCGTGTAGACAATTAACGGCGGAAGAGGTGGCGAAATTTTGGTCTAGTCTCGATTTTCTGCAGATAATCCACGAAAAAGATGGAAATAATATCCCTGAATCGGAACAGCGATTGTTTACAAAATATGGTGGCGAGTTGTTGGAGCTTGAAACTTTTCAAGAAATCATCGATTCACGTGAGCAATCCCTAAGAACTTCAGGGACTTTGGATGATTTTTTAAGCTGCCTTCTTTCCACACCGGGAATAGGTACAGTTTTCGGAGATCCGGAAGCGGAAGAAATCCGGGACGTTTTAGACAGATTTGCTGCCAATATTGTTAAACGTATAGCTGATAATCATCCAAAAATGCGCTGTACTCTGTACCCCGGAGGTAGTTCGTCAGAAGGAACCAAGACGAAATATCCAGATGAGTTTGATTATGTTGTATGCTTCGATGAACTAAGTGAGAACGTATACCCAAAGCATAAAACCGAGGACGAAAGCGTGGAGCTTGTTTCACACATAAAAGTAACAAGCAATAATGTAAAAGAAACTTCATCATCAGTGTCAAATTATACTCGAATCGTGCTGAAGGATCGCACAAGTTACGATTACTCAGAGTTTACATTCCTGCAACCGAACGGGATTTCAAATTACTTGATGTTCACATTATTCACACAGCAACTATCTAATATCGTTTATGATGAAAGCTTCCCAAAAGATGAACGTTTGGTGATAAAAGACGTCACCATCGACCCTAAGCTGTGCCTGTTGTGGAGAGGATCTAGATATAAATCTCTGGCGATTGAAGTTGATTTTGTCCCAGCAGTGCGCCTTCCATCTTGGCCTGACAAATTTCGGATCCAGTCTCCAATCCTCAGTCCAGATCTTTTACAGCTTCCCTGCCTCGCTGTTCCGAAAATGACGAAGTCAACAAGATCATACCCTGTGGAGGTGTTCTCCTTGTCTTGTCGAGACTGCTATCATGAAAAGGTGTCTTCGTCGAATACGAAATAGCTACATAGCTGCAAAGTCGCTGATCAACTCCGCTTTTATTTGCCCCCGCGTTAGCTTTGAGGATTACGAAGAGACGTTAAGGCATTACGAAAGTCTACATGATAGTGTTTCTTCGGATGAAGAATTTGAACTGTACGAACACGGTCGAATGCGTTATGCCATCATATATACTGAAAATGGCTTTCTTTCACTCCATAGAAGAAAAAGCAATCAAAGATGGAGTGGAAACCGTCTTCGATAAACACAATCATTATACTCAACGGTCAGAGAGCGCTTCAGATATTGCGATGTGTGAAGTTGAACCTGATCAAGAAATCGTTAAGGACATATTCATAAAATGCGATGATTGGCTTTCCAATGAATTTGTTCCATCGTTCTTTAACCCACGACAAAATGTATTGGGATCAGGGATACTGGATGAAAATGGTGTTAGCAAAGCGCAGATGTTTGTGAAGTATATTTTGAAACTTTTGAACGAAAAGTGTTGAGTTTCAATATCTGAATCTGAATCGTTATCTTCAAAATCTTCAAAAACAATTGATACCTGCCAACAACCTCTTGGCTGATCTAATAGGTCAGGGCACGGCTATGCGATTGAATTGAACTTATTTGGTTTTACAAAAAGAGAAAAGCCGCAAAACCCGAAGAAAAATCGTGTCGAATTACGGTAGAGACTAGCCTACAAAGCAGGCGATTTTGTGAGTGTGGCGAAAAATCCCTTTTTTGCTAATCCCATCTTTCTCGCGGACACCTAGTCGAAACAGGAACCCCAAAACCCCGATTCTCCCTCAAACCCATCACAAGAACGCCTGCTCCGCTAAGTAGAGACCAACAAACTTTACTCATAATAAGATGCCGAGTCCAGGGATCTAAACCTGATTCCCCAGCGGTCAGAGATCAGTGCAATACTGCTGCACCACCTCCTCCTTGATTCCTCTATTGAATAATGATTAATGATGAATGAATATATTAATCTATAATTCATAATCTCATTGATATATTACTGGTAACACTTATTAGCACTAAAGGAAATTTGCTTATCAAATATTTCCGACTGCCAATGACTTTGTCAATAACTTTTTAACCAAGGGAGAATATGTATAAAAATAAAAAGTTCTTTTTTACCTTCATTTGAAGATTCTTTGCATTAAATTCTAAGCTTGAAATATTTTGTATGACTGTCTTGTTAATAGTAACTAAATTTGAAAAGAAAAATAAAAGAATGATTAGAGAAAACTTAGAGCATCACATGTACACAGTATGTTTTGTAGGTTTAAAGATAATTACCAAAACATGCATTGGGTTGCAGTTGTGGGAAAGATGGAAATATGTAAGTGGTTACTGACAGACAGTTTAGCTCTGGACTGATCTAAATAAGAGTATGACTAATTCACAGATCAAATTTGAATTTTGCTTTAATTATTAGAAGTGGTAGAGGGAGGAAAACTGAAGAACCTGAAGAAAAAACCCTCGAAATCAATAGGAAATCGCAAAAAAAGATAAAGATCATTCATCTTACTTCAATAATGTGGGGAGCGGCTGCCCAATTCTTCCAAGCCAGGGGCTCATGATTGCATAAAATGCTTGAAAGTGCACCCTTGCCCACTCAAACTATCAGTGTTCCTTACTTAGAGTATTTAAGCTACAATAAAAAGCTAAATGCACACAGAACAAAAAGAAGTGGGGTCCTGGGGATCAAACCATGGACCTCTAGCTCTGAAAGGCCTCGCACAAGCCAACTGAGCTACACCTGCTATTAAAAACCTGACAAAATGTGCTCACATGGCAAGGAATGGACCTAATTCACCTTTAGAGGCAAAATATTTTCCTCATGGAAAAGCCCAAAGAAGTAATGGTTGTAAAATATACATTTTTTAACCTTTTTGTTGTCCATATTTCTTGGATAATTCTTCACAGTACAGATAGCAGCCTTCACTTTCAGTTTTGGCTTCAGTTTCATCTCTATCTAAGGATTCTGCACAATTTGAGTATGTTCCTTTTCTTTTATGAATCCTTGATACCTTATCTGATTCTGCTAACATTTTCTCTACATCCATGAGTGTTTTTTGGTAACTGTCATCATCACTTTCAGACACATTCACTGCTCTTGACAATGATTCATCAAATCGTAATAGAAACTCGGAAATGGCTTTTGAGTCTGGAAATGATGCCAGGTTTTTATCTGAGTTCATTGTCTGTGTTCGCAAACTAGAACAATATAGAGAGAGATTATCACATGTTAAGAGCTTGATATCATTTTTATTTGCAAGTTTCCATATCATATCACAAACGAGCGAGTCTGAGAGTAAGAAAGAAATATGGTGAGTGGATGGATGAATGGTCGGATGGAAGAGAGAGAATAGATCAATGGATGTTTGGGGAGGGTATTGGGGAAGGATGAATGAATGGATGGAAGAGTAGATGGATGGGTACAGTAGATGTACTTATGGACATAACAATAAAAAGTTTAGACATAAATACCATCATAACACCTAAAAGTAGACCATCATCATTAAGGTACCATGGTGGATCCAGGATTTTACAAAGTGGGGAACTATTCCTTATATTTACCAACTGTAAATAGTGTATTGTCTGGTCGTAGTTGGACAAATAAACAATCAAACCCTCAAGGGGGTGGGGTTCTATAGAATCCTTGGAAACCCCAGAGTGAGTGGAAGAGGAAGAGTGAGAAAAGTAGGCCCTGCCAATCTAGGACATTATACTTGTTGTGCATGCATGGTGTAACTTAGCAACATTGTCATGATTTTGATGGCCAACTTGGTCAAAATAGCCGCAGGCTCAATTACTACCCTTGGTGTGTTACATTTGCTCATGCGCACTACTGTACATGTACCCAGTTAAAAACTGATTTTCTGTTTTGTGGATGGCAGTGTATCAAAGGAAACCTCCTACATCAGCAGAGCCTACTTTTCTCCCTCCAAAAAAAAAAGGAAAATAGGCTCAGCTAGCAGGGAACCATTGAGGTAGATATAAGTAGGAATCAACTCACCCATTGCCTGATAAAAGCCTCTTCACATGATCAAGAGTAATGACGGTCCTCAGATATTCTAGACTGATTTCTCCACTATCTATTGTACTATTATTACTAAGTACAAACGTATTGGTTTTCTCATCACACAATCCAAGCTCTTCTTCCAGTAACTCTTTACTTGATGATTGTTTACCATACTCAAGTCCACTTCGTAATACATTATTTATAACATCTTTTGTTACTCTAATTCTGTTTAACTTGAAGTTCAGTTGCCCAGTACTTAGTGAAAAGTTGAAGTCTTTTACGCATATTAAAATAGTAGAAGTATTTAGAAGCTTTTCCAAAACTTTTGAAACGTCAACCTGAAAACGAAAGAATAGTTGCACAAGGGAAACAAATTTTCTATCTAACTTTCCATTACAAAAACTAGTTAATTTAGTACCTCAGTGTCTTTGTAGAGTTCCTCTAAGCTTTTTATTTTTCGTCCAAAGGCAGGGAAGTGAATATCGCCCTGATTATTGGGCTTTCTTTTGACAATGAGCGCAAACTTTCCCGACAAATGAGCAGCTTTTCCTGTGAATATTTGCTTCAGTCCCACATTCAATGTATCTTGGAGATACTGAATAGGATTAGGATGCCCCTCCATAGTCTGATATAGAATATTATTTACAAATAAATGACTGTTAAAAGAAAAATCTAATATTTTCTTAAACATTTGAAATCAGCTGTGCAGGCCGCCATTTTGGAAAATCGAAACCGTGAAAGGCTCGAATCTAGTAGAGTCCGGGCCCTACCAGTCCAACTTATGTAAAGGGATCCCACGTCCACCGGACCGTCCATCGTACATCTACTTTCACTTTTCTATTCTCATATTTTCTAAGTTTTTTCTTTTTGTTTCAGTTTGGCTTTTTTTTCCATTTTAAAGTATTTACTTCCATCTTGCTATCATTGAGAATCACAGACACAGACAGGAATACGAGTGTAGTAATAATGATGAAATATTATATTTTTTCTTGAATAAAAAAAGTTAACGTTATACCAAGACTCTCATCCCTGGCGAGGGTCAAACAGTCCAGTAAAGATTCAAAGTTCATTTGCATGCTTTTACTATTTTATGAAGGAGTAGTAGTAGTAGTAGTAGTAAAACACGTCCAGAGGTAGTGACTGCATTTAAAATTGGAGTGCAATAAATACATTCTGCAATAATTAAAGGCTATGAATAGATAGCCATATTTTCCCTATTCCTATAATATTAGAATTCTGACATGAATGAGGAGTTCTCTTTTTCCCGCCATGGCAAATGTTAGAGAAATAGGTGCGCAAATCTTCTTTCGCCACTGAACACATTTCCCTTCACCTTTTGCATTTGACGATAAAAGAGAAACTTTTTCTAGTCTAGTTTCCTACGTCACCTCAAAAACAGAGGGGTTATTGAACTAGATGCGTAATTAGCAGTGCAGTGAGACAATTTTGAAGCCATTAAATAGACGTCAGCCTTGCCTTTAAGTACAAAAGCTAAAACAGTATTGCGCATGTCTGGAAAAGCAGAAGCAAAGCACAGACTCCCTTTTTAATGTATGAGTTTTTGGTTTCCGTAAATTAAATTTCCCCCTTCTGATTATCAATTTTTAATTATGGTAGTCAAAACCCAAACGCCTGAGGGTAATGTTCGGTTTTGGATCCGCCATTTCGAGCATGCGCACTACCTTTTCCCTCTATATAGACAGTAGCGAGTGAAAAGAGCAAGTCAATAGTGGTTCTAAGTTTTCCTTTCCTTTGGAAAGCAACGAAGATAACCTCCCCTTCAGTTTTCATAGAAAAATGGCAGCAGTCGAGAAAAATCATTGTGGATTGTAGAAAACAAACATCTAGGCAAGGCGCCCTATAAACTTCCCGTCAGAACGGTAAAAATATCTTTGTCAGTAAAGTCTATATTTACATTCTATGCTATATTCTATATTCTATACTCTGTGAATAATCTCTATGTATAAATCTATATTACATGCTCAGTGAAGGCTGAGAATGCGCTTCTATCTATGCTGCACTTCTGGAGTCAGAATCGCAAGGATGGTGTGCACTAAAGCGTTGTGGGATGAGAGGATTTACCAAGAGGCAGATGACGGGAGACAGAAGGGAATGAAACCTATGCTTGCGCATTACTGATCCAAAAACGCACCGCCAACAACCGCATTCTACAGCCTTCTCATCTCCTTTTCTTCGCGTCAGTTTCGACTTGGAATAGTTACTAACGCGACTGACTTGGAAGTTTTCTGTACTAACGATATTTTCTATTATATATACACCTATATACATACATATGCTATACATGACTCGTATTGTATTCCTCTGTAAGCAGTCCATCGTGTTCAGTTTCTTCAGATATCTCATTGGAAATACCACACGCGCATTTGACATTCATCCCACACGGATGCCCACATCGGCAGTTTATAGTTCTGTTTTTGTCTTTTGTAGAACTAGTTCCTTTTCTCCGCGCAGGTGATACGCTTTTACATTTTTCAGTGTCACTGTCCGAACTATGAATTTGAACGTGTATAACCTGTCTTACAGGTTCTGAAGCGTCCGACGGACAAGACGACGCTAACGAACTATGACTTCCCTTAACTGAAGTCTCTGAACTTATGTTATCCGCAGTTAGAGCCTTTTCAGACCCTGAGTTTGTCTCTGAACTCGAAGTACTCGGAGGGAAAGCCGAACCCTGAGATCCAGTTGAAGTTGTAAATGTTGCTGTTGATCGTGGAGAATCACGACTGGTTTGAGTGCTGCCCGAACTGTAGGATTTCAGAGGGATGTAACTAACGTCTTCTCGTGGTGCAGCTGCAGCGTGAAGCTCCTCGTGTTTGCGTCGTCTGTTTGAGCCCCTACGAGCGCAATAAATGACTAATAGCCATACAAGGGACGTCCCTACTACACACGATACAACAACGACGACTATGATTCCTAAAAACGTCTTCTTGTCGTAGCGAAACGCGCTTGATTCTTTGTCCTCTTCTTGATCTACTTTAACCGATGTACCTGAAAAAACAGGAGATTTCGTACTGAACATGAATAACACATATTCGCTTGTCTGTCACCCAGGGAAATCTAGACGCGACACATTTTGTAGGGGAGAACGGGTGGCGTAGAGGTGTATATCGCTCACCTCCCACTAATACGACCCGGGTTTGATTCCGGGATTCGGTGTTGTATGCGAGTAGATTTTCCCGCTGGTTCTCTCTTGTGCTTCGAGGGTTTTCGATCATGGAAGGAGGGCCACAGGTTTGTTAGCCAACTGGCTACTAATTTCTGCCCCCGTAAAAAAACTTTTTTAGAGCTTTGGCTGCTGCCGTCTCATCCTCGGGAACCCAGGGGTAAAGTTCCCAGGAAAAAATATCCCTGGGCACGAAGTCTGTGAAAGCTTGTTCCGGGGCCCAGGGGAATTTTTCTGTGAGCGAGAAAGGACCGACAGAATTTTACCCCTGGGTTTCCGAGGATGCTGCCGTATGTCAAAGAAGCGCATTCCCTTCGAACAAGAAAACCAATAATTTAGTACCTGTTAGCACCGTCAACTGAGCAGATTGTCTAGCCGTACCGAGGGCATTCGACACTTCACACATGTAGGTGCCTTCATCATCCAGTTCAACTTTTACAATAACAAGTAGCTGACCATTTAGATGTGTAAGGACTCGCGCATTTAGAGACAACTTTCTATCGTCCTTGTACCAAGCGAATCTTGGCTTTGGGCTGCCACTAGCGATGCACTCAAGGACGACGCTTTCGTCTTCCTTGACAGTCTTGCTGCTCATGGCTTGCATGAAGCGTGGAACCTCTGGATATGACAACAGAAAATAAAGTTAGGACTACGATACTGCAAGAGTGGACATAAAAGCAGAAGATCAAGACAGTGATGGCTTTTAAGCTCCTTCAATTCTGAAGCAATCATAAGAAATCTACCTACAAAACTGGCATGACATATCAAAACATTACGCAACGTAAGGCTCTCACTCACCCAATACTGTCACGTGCGCTGTGACATTTATAGACCCAGCATCGTTTGTAGCACTACACGTGTAATATCCTGTATCCTTAGACTTGGAATCTGTAATCAAAAACAAGTCTTTGGACTCATGGTGGATAATGCGTCGCTCTTCCGCAGCAGCGAATTTGGTGTTGCCTTCGTCTTTTCGCCAGGATATTGTAGGTTTTGGTTGGCCTTTGGCCCCACATGGTAGTCTTATGGTATCTCCAGCCTGGACGGTTACATCCTTGGGTTTGCTTGTGAATGAAGGGAGTTCTAGAGAGAGAGAAAATAGAAATTCTCAGTTTGCATGTTGTGTCAATATGGTCATGCTTTTGTTTCTTTACTCTTACAAACAATTGAAAAATAGATTTTCTTATAGCTAAGAGAATTTTAGAATCATTTTAGTTTAACTGAGTTTAGCGTACTGCATCAAGACACTTACCAAAAACATCCAATTTTGCTCTCATCGAAGACGCGTAGCCAAACTTGCTATGAGCAAGACACTGATAGAATCCAGCATCGTTAAAATCTATTCTTGTGAGCTTCAAATCACTCGTATATATCACTATGTTGGCATCTGAGATCTGCAAAATAATGATATACAAACCCACGTGACTTAGCTACTAGAGTTCATGGGTGACACGTGTAAAAGAACATAGTAAAAGGAGGTGGAATCTCTGATATCGTTGCTATAGATACTGCAATGTACTAAGCAAGGACGAGCGTTCCCAAAACATTATGATCGTAATGAAATAACAACAGGGATCGAAATAACGGCCTGCCAATGGCTAAATGAAAATAACAATGCACTGGCAAATGAGTAATGAAATGGCATGTAACGTTTACTGGAATGACCTTCTTTTAACATGCTTCTTTATCTACTCATACTGCAATTAGATCCTTTTTCGCTGCGTACCTTTTACTCGATTACTCTGGCTTCGGCTTATTTTAGTATCAAAATATTCTCAAATCTCAACGGTAAATTAAAGAGCACCAATTCAACGATCTTTCAGCTTCAAATTCGAGGGACCTTCATTGAACACTAGAACATTCTACACGAATTCGAGGTTAAAGCTCAATTTTTACCGCACTTTAAAGATCGTACCTTGGCATGATTTGTGATGCTTCCAGTCTTCATGACATCACGATCATGTCTCCAACTTAACTGCACGCCGGAATTATTTTTTTGCAACACCTGTACTTGGCATCGTAGAGTGACGTTATTTCCTTTCAATACTTGTTGCGAGGCAGGGTGACGGGATATCTGTGGTACTGGGTTGCTGGTGTCTGTGGAAATCACACAAACATTTTTTTTTTAAATTGGGTTTCTTTTCGTGACGCTCAAAGTACAGCCGTTTTTAGTGGCGTCACGCAACGCTCCTCTCCCCATTTCTTCTTAATCTGAACGCATTCTAAGAGCAAACACCTTTTCCTTATTTCTGTCCCTTCCAATCTTAGAGGCCACAGCTTTGTATGCTAGAATGAATGGAGGAGAAACTCCTTCCCTTAAACGCTATTATCTCTGCTAGAATTATATATAAAAGAACAAGATACAACAAAATAGACTAACCACATATAAATGCTGAAGGTGTGATGTTGAAGACGCTTTTCATGTGAAGATGCTGTGGGTGCAGACAGCGGGCATGTACTGTTGTCAAGGACATTTTCTGACTTTTGAACCATTCTGGAAGCCACTTGACCTTACAGTCACACATAAGATGTGTGGTGTTGAGCCACCTTAACAAAATACGGGGAAAGGTTTCAGCATATGTACATATGCAAAAAAGCATCGATGTTCGATCAAAACCAAGGATATTGTTAAATAACTAAATATTGCTTAAGGAAATGAAGCTTTTTTTAATGGAGAAAAAAACACATTCGCCCTGACGTAAAAGGGTTGATTTCAAGACCAAAATCAATCGCAATTTAGAGGAAGTCATGTGGTTGGGTGGTTGTCTCTACCGGTAGTACTATTTTGTAAATATTTGCCAGGGCTCCCATGGATAGCAGAGTTTTAATTAGCTCTGAAGGGACTACCCTGGCTTTAATTACTTAGAATATTTCTAAATAAAGGCTTCATTCATTCATTCATACTTACGGATTTAATTTCTATTGGGGTCCCTAGTATAAGGGGATCCCCTACCTTTATAGATCTTTGAGAGAGTGCATTGTGGTCTAGCTTGGGCGACCCAAAGAATTTTGTCTGCTATCTCTATCTCAAGACATTCGCAACCCAAGACGTTTGAAAGTTTTTTACAAAGATACTTACAGTTTACCGAGACTGGTCAAAACACGGAAGGCATTTTCTTGCACCGATGTGATGGCGTTGCCCGTCAGATTTCTTTTATTGTAGAAGTAAAAAGAAGAAAAGAAAACAATTAGAAAACAATTAGAACCCAGCGGAATAACTCGTAGACTTCCTTTATCTGGGATTATCGGGGAAATGGCGAGACTAGTTTATGTCTTCGGAACTAAAGTCCGATTTTTTACTATTGTCTACAAAAAACTAATGACAGATATACTACAGATGAAAATCAAATTTCTCTTAAGACGTATTTTTTACAACATCTAGTAGAGGTAGACTAAGAAGTAGAATAAGTGCTTGCTGAGGATGCATTTATTTTTAAGTCGATGGAATTAATGCTGGATTTTTCTTCCTAATACGAAAATAAAATTTAAAACACTTTTTAATGGACTCGAACAAGGCGGATCTCGACTGTGTGAAAAATGTTTATCCCTGGCGGCTAAAGTGGCTTCAATAGACAAGCATTTTAATTGGATGTTTGGGGCTTTCTTGGTTGTTGATTTAAGAACTTCCGCTGGCCATTCAGACGGCATTTTCTACCAACAACGTTTTGTATAATGTTTAAACAAAAATTGCGAAATTGAAGTGTGGTGCAATCGTGTAAGGTATTTTGAAACTTTGGTGGAGTTGCAAAGGTGAAAAGCTTTCAACTACTAGAATGCCTACAGGGACAATTTGTTTGAAGAATGTATAAATATTCAAATCCAGAACATGAAACTAGCATGCACTTGTACATTTACAAGAAAAGCTTAGCACTTTGTGTATTCTAAGTAGCTCTTCCTGTACATACATCAAATATAAGCCGAAATTAAAAAATAAATAAAATAACCAAGTTTACTTACAGAAATTTTAAGTTTTCAAGCCCAACGAAGACATTTTCTGAAATGGCAGTGATTCGGTTGCCATCCAACCTCCTGGACGATGAAAAATATTCAAAATTAATATAGAAAAAAAACAATATTTTACAGGGGGAAAACAGCTCTACCCACTTGAAAAGTAGTTGTAATGTTAACGTTATCACATATTAGCGACCTTTAGATACGACGAGGAGTACGAGTACGAGTTTTAAAATTGGCTGTGCACGTGGTTAACACTAAATCGTAGTCGATTTCCCAATTTTTTGCAATCTTAAGTTTCAATCTACGTAGACAATCAAGACTACAAAAAGGTAGTGCCTCTCTTTAAGAGTTAAACACCCGTTCTCATACTCGTCGTCGGAACTAAATTTCTCAAATTATGCCATTATGGAGGTTTCGCGTGATCATATGACGACAGCCATATTGGATGACAAGAACGACACCATTTTACATGAAAAATATTCAATTCCCCAGAATAAAGTGTTTCTAGCGTTCTGTCATCCTAACATGGCCGCCGGCCCGCGATAATGCAAAAAAAACAAACATATAACCAAACGAAAATTAAGTATAAATAAGAATGCAATATCGTAAACAATCGAACGTTCGACAAGAATATCGAAAGAACTTACAAAAAGACTAGATTTCTGAGGCTACTGAATAAGCCATTCATCTCGTCAACCGTCCACGATATATCATTTTTGCTTAAATCTCTGGAATTTAAAAAGGGAAAAAACTGCGTTAAAACAAATGCAGCAAAAAAAGTAAAAACAAATGCAAATAAGTATACTTTGTATACTTACAAGGATTCTAAAAGGTTCAAATCTGAAAAGGCTCCTCTTGTGGTATGATAGATGCGGTTAGAAGCAACGTTTCTGAGAATATAGAACACACAATCTAAGACTGTAAATTGTTAAAAAATGAAATAAAAAATAGTAGTAAACTGAGGCGATATAGGTAGGGGCAACAAAAACTACCCTGCTTGCAAAGGTCTTTTTCTGTCCTCCGTTCTGGCTTTAGGTCGGGGGAAGAGGTGTTTTTCACCGCCAGAAGGCTTGTCGCTCAAGAGGTAAGGAAAAACAACCTCAAAAACCGCAGAAACTTCGAATAGCGTACGCGATTTTCGTTTCCGATTTTCCCAAAATATTTTCGTTTGTGTCAGATCGGATGAGTATACAATAGGAAGCCAATGCAATGCTCCTTCTGGAATGCGCTATCGAACGTTTCCTAGGCACCGCGGAGACCAGTCTATTATATTCTCCTATCTTGCTCCCCCCACTTATTCCTAACTAGTCTCAATCTTAGCCCCTCTACCCCCCCCCCCCCTCTTTTTTTAGGGTGCTCATGATCATCAACGCCTCCGAACGAATGCCAACGAATTATGAGGATCTAAGAAACATTTCGGAGATACTTACAAATACTTCAAAGCCAAGAGATGCTTGAAAGTCTGATCAGTAATATGAGACAGTTTATTTCTTTCTAGATTTCTGGAGAAGTGAAAAGAAAAAATAAATATTATAAACACAGTTAAGAGGACGTTGCGAGAGGCTGCGCGTTTGATGTGTATTACTTACAGTTTGCGTAGCACTGGAAAAGACCGCCAGTCCGCTAATTTATCGGTCTGGATCTGCGATATACGGTTATCTTGAAAAAACCTGAAATAATAAATATGAATTCTTTAATCCCGCGGAAATAAAAGCTTCAAATTTTATCGGACCCTAAAACACAGAATCCTGAAACATCCTCTGGGCAGAACTAGAATAAGGGCATGGCTAACTCACAGATAGAACCCTGAAACAACCTCTGGGCTGAACTAAGTCAAGGCACGGCTAACTCACAGATCGAACTCTGAATCAATCTTCGCAGAGTCGCAGAACTAACTAACTCGCATACTGAATTTAGCGTGCTAGGTTTTTAAGACGAATAGGAAAACCGTAGAAAAACCCTCGAATCAAGGGAGAGACCCAACAAACTACAGTCACATGAGTGATGCCAAATCCTGGAAATTGAGTCAGAGACCCCAGAGGTGAGACAAGTGCTCTATAACTACATTAGAAGTGTTTGTGACTGAAACGTTTCATTGATAGTGCTACTCACAGTTCCTGTAGAGATCTTAGACCAAAAAACCAAATGGTTTGCAGCGATGAGAAATTATTCCCGTCAAAATATCTATAGAGAAACAGGGCAAAATATGATCAAAAGGAAGGTTATACAGAAGTTGGAATGTCTTAAATATGCGGCAAAGAAGCTAATTACACCCTTACAGAATTACCCAAAATACATCTTTAGCTTGGGCATCAGTAACGTTCTCCTATTTCAGAACACGTGTCATTCCCTGGAGTATCATTCCTTTGTTAAACGGTTACACATGAGAGGACACACAAATATGGAAAAAACTCAAACAAAGTATCTTATTCTCAAGAGAATGACACGTGGTCTGAAATGGGAAAATATTACGCCCATCCTAAAAACTGCGATATCAAACATTTTTATTGAAATTTATTTTTTCTTGAAAGCCTTTCACAAATAGAGATCGTTTTTATACAAAAATAAGATAAGAGGATTGCCTAGGGAGATTTTGTATTGACACAGAAAGCAAAGATTATTATTCGTATAGTAAAATTGGTTGTATACAATACTACTTACATTTGTTCTAGTTTATCATGACCCCAAAAAACACTTCTCTGTATCCCTGATATACGATTCTTGGACAGCTTTCTGTAGAGCAGACGAAAAGGAGTATTTTAAGACGTTAAAAAAACAAATGGAAGGAACGAAGGAAGGAAGGAACGAACGAACGAACGAAGGAACGAAGGAACGAAGAACGAAGGAAGGAAGGAAGGAAGGAAGGAACGAAGGAACGAAGGAAGGAAGGAAGGAAGGAAGGAACGAAGGAAGGAACGAAGGAACGAAGGAAGGAACGAAGGAAGGAACGAAGGAAGGAACGAAGGAAGGAACGAAGGAAGGAACGAAGGAAGGAAGAAAGGAAGGAACGAAGGAAAGAAGGAAGGAAGGAAAGAAGGAAGGAAGGAAGAAAAGAAGGAAGGAAGGATGGATGGAAGGAAGGATGGAAGGAAGGATGGAAGAGAGAGAAGGATTCAAGAATGATTGAACAAAGAGCAAAAGAACGAAAGAAAGAAAATAAAATAAGAATTAAGAAAGAACGAAAGAAAGGAGCGAACGAAGGAAGGAAGAAAACATCAATGAATGAAAGAAAAAAAAAGTGGAAAACGAAAAGCGAAGAAAAATCAATATTTTTGAATCTTTACTAAGAAACGTTCACAGGGCGTTGTTTTATAGCTTTTTTGCTTAAAAATGCCTTCCTAAGGTCTGGCACCATTCACACGAAACACCGCTGTGCAGCAGTAAATAAAACGGAAGTATACCGCGGGAGTATACCGTGTCTTTCTATCTATATTTCTCGAATATCCTTTAGTAATCCTTTCTCGAGTCGGTTACAATCAGGCCAGAGGTTAATTCATTTTTTCTCGCCGTCATGGCGCGTTTTAAAAAGATCAACTAAAACGTGGTACCACTAAAAGGAATGCGTTAAAATAGTGTTTTGACAGATAAAAGCATATTTTTGAAGTAATTAAAGAACTTTGCCTTGAAATATTTAAGAATTTATCTGGCGCTCGTTGGCAAAAGAATCGAACGTTACAGAGCAAAATTCAATATAAAACGATAAGCAGTCGGGTCATGATTTTGTACATTGTACGAAAGTATACAACTGGTTGAAAGTACACACTTGGTCCCGTCCCTAACATACGGCGGCGAAGATTTCAATTTGATTTTTTTGGTGACTCGCATGCGAAACTATCTTAAACCATAAGCTTACTTAGCGAAGTTTAGTCATCGGAAACCACAAGAGGTCATCAGATACTCGCTCGTAATGTCAACAACCGAATTACTGATTGATTCCCTTACGAATGTCACTGGCAAAATTACGCCAAACTTTGTGATTTTTCAATTTTCCAACAGTAATTTCTAATGAAAGACTTTCTTGACACGAGAATTCGCTGTAAGTTTACTTAAGTATTAAAGCTACGATTGTGATTGTCATTCGTGATGGTCTGTGTTGACTCTTTTGTCAATTCTGGTGAAAACACAATAGCGAGTTTAGCAGTGCAAAATAACCTCTAGTACTCCTGTACTGACAGATTGCTTCCCTGAAATAACGAAAACTAACCACAAGAAAGGAAAACCCTTCTAACCGACCATGATTCCGTTCTTCTTGACGACTAAACAATCCCCAAAAGTTAAAAAAGGCGAAGTCCAACTGTCACAAGGAAAATATTTGTTAAGATTAGCTAGAATTAAGAGGCTCACTCGAACAACAACTCGAGCCTCACGCGTTGACAGTGACACTGCAGACCACATAAGACTCCATTAATATTAGAAATTTTTAAAAAATACTTACAAAGTTCGCAAAAGTGCGAGTCCTTGCAATGACTTTGACACGAACTTGATGCTGTTTCTGCTAAGGTCTCTGTTAATAAAAGGCGGGGGAAATATATGAAAACGGTAATTGAATAGTCATTGAATACATAGGAAAAAATGTAGAGTTATGGCATAAATACTGAAGACAATGGTTGAGAGAGATTTTTAGGCTAAATTACTTGTATGTCGTCATAGCAAAGTGGAGGTCAAGAAATGACATTTCGGAGAGTAATAAGATATGCTATACGGACAGATGGTCAGGAGAGATAAGAAAAAATAATGATACTTACAGGTTAGCTAGCGAGTTTAACTGTGATAGGGCAAGAGGGATAGATGTGAATTTATTTCTGTTTAGTTTCCTACAACGGAAAACCAGAGAAAAAATATTTAAAATCTTAGGAAGTCTCCCACGACGTTACCGACTCTGACAAGCTAAATCATAAGGGTTTTACTGCTTATAATTTCAACAATTGAAAAAGTAAACACAATGGATAGTAAGGGAATTAAGGGAAGCCATTTCGATGCATCGGCATTAAACGGGCTTTCCACCGAGGCAACAAAAGAAGGTCGCGGCATTTGAGATCACGAGGGGCTTAGGAGGATTTTTTCGAATCAATGCGAAGAAAAAAGTAATGGAAAGTGACGTACAGGAAATTAGGAAGCCATTATAATGCGCTTGCTGCGAAAGAGCTTCCACGCTTTAAATGTTCGAAGTGAGCAATTAGTGCGATATTTTGGAAAAGTAAATATTTGGAATTAAGAAAGCCATACTACAACGCTCGCTCTGGGGTCTTTACTTCCTAGAAATAATAACCAATTAAAAACGCCATAAGGAATTAAGGAAGCAATTACAAAGCGCTGCATTGAAAGGGCTTCTCAATGTAGGTCTTTAAACAAGAATTTAAAAATGACAGTTAGAATTAAGAAAGCCACAACAAAGCGCCTGCTTTTGTACGGAATCCCTAGGAGTAAAAACAATAACGTATAGGAATTAGGGAAGCCTTTATGAAGCGCTTACAGTACTGTACAGTGAAAGGGCTTCCCAATGCCCAGGGTATAGATGTCACGTTGGTTCAGATGACGAGAGCTTAGGTAGATTTTTCTAATCATTGGTGTGATCAGTGCTGTCAATAGAATTAGTATCTTTGACGACGTAGCCCACACAGGCCATTCGGAAAAAAATTGATGTCTTGCGAAAATCTTTGTGAAAACACTGAAGGAAAAATAATATTGTATTCTTAAAAATGAAAACTCTTGCTTTGCTTCCACCGCTTGTTTTTCGAGCGTAGTACTTAAATAACCAGCCTTCATTCCATGATCAGAAACATTTTCGGGACTGATATAACGATAATGTAAACTGAAAAGACTTCTCAAGATAACAATACTTACAGGAATTTTAACCTGGTGAGGTTTGTGAATGCATTGATGCCTACAGTAGTTATCTTGTTGCTATTCAAATACCTGGAAATATGCAAAAGTAAATAAAAATAAGTATTCCGTTGCCTCCTTTTTGGGGCATAGGGATCGGAGCAGGGGTTGCGAAGAATGGGCTTCTCTTGCTCCAACCTTTCCTTCCAAAAAAATCCTCCAACGTTATTATTTCAAATAATGGGCTTATGTAATATCTGAGTTGGTGGAAAAATTGAATTCCAACCAAAATTGAGTTCAGAATTTTTTTCTCAGCAAAATGATGAGAATTTCTGAAATAGTATCTTAGGACATAGGAGAAGAGTTATTTGAGGTATAAGAATCGAATTCTTATCTTTTCCTAGCATTTTTGTGCAGTATTTTTGATGTTTTGATGATATGTAGGGTGATTTTTTTCAAGTTATAGATGCTGAGTAATCAAAGAACAGACACTCCAGATTACAAAATACTATCAGTTCAGATATTATATCAGCAAATTATTTGAAACCTCTGTGTTGGAGTACTTTTTTGAAATTGATGCACTTTAGGGGACATTATTGAGTTAAAAAAAGTAGTCTAGTGTCTTTCATACATGTATTAATGAAACAGGGATGTGCCTCCCTTATTGAAAACAGATACTTTTTGCTAAGTATCTAAGTGCACAAGTTTGTCATAGTCACACAAAAAAATCTATTTTTCCATTCCTCTGCACATTTTCAAGATGGGTGTGGTGCATTTAGAACTTCTTATATAGCATAATTTCATCCCTCTTAACCCAGCCCAGAACACATTCAATCCATGTCTTTCAACATGCTTTTCCCTTGACATCAATGTCCAGTGTATCGAGTCAATTAAAAAAACTCTTTCAAAAATGACATTGACTTACAGTTTTCTGAGGGAGTGTTGCTTCGTGGTGTTGAAGGAAGGTACTGTCGTGATTTTATTGTGATGTCTGTAACGAAGAAACAGAGAATTCAAACTGATGAGTTTTATAAGTGGATAATAAATAATGAAAGGGTTAGGACAGGAGTACAGGATACAGAGAAAAAGGACCACCCTCAGAAACACAGCTGGGTAATGAACAAAATAGGAGTTCCCCATCTACCATCTGGGTCAATCTTTATTAATGGCAAGTGTACTTTGAAATATGATCACAAAGACAACACAGTGATTGAAAGTAAATGACCAAACCAATCAACAAGCTAGTGACATTGGCATTGATTAACGAGAGGTGAAACTGCTGCAGCATACTGGCTATTCAGCCTGTAGGTACACTACCAGCAGCTTTTAATACAGTTACTGTGGTTTTTGATAGTTTGCAATCTCAGACATTTCAACTGCTTGTTGTGAAATTGGTTTTTCACTGCTGCCAATTGAGAACATAAAGGTACTAACTTTTGATTGACGGCAGCAAAATACACAAAATTTCAGCATGCCACTTGCAGCTTGCAACTACAGAGTTCACATAATAATGAAAACCACAGTAACAGGAATTACATTTCTATGTGATAATAATTAATCTCAAACTGCATTGTGAAAAGTTTAATGCACCCTTCGTACAACCTGGCCCAGATGATATTGCTATGAAAAGTACAAGTAAAACTGTAGTATTAAGATATGTGAGGATCAACTGTCAATACTTGCATATAGGTGTCTACTTACAGAGAGAGGACAGTTAATGTAGGAGGATATGAATCCCAAGGGGGAAGCTTCTTGATCTTGTTATGATGAAGGATGCTGAAGAAAGACACTTTATTTAGTTTTCTGAAATACTGTACTGCAAACTAAGGTTGGATACAAGGGTTAATTTTATACCTATACATGCTTTAGCTCACCTGACTGAGCAAATTATTGAAACTGGTACTGATAATCCTAAAATTACATCTACCATACCAAAGCTATCAAGCCCACAACCTATTCTTGCTATTCCCAGAAAATTTCTAGCTGACTTATAATCATGTATGTACTTAAAACTCTTCACCCCAACACAGTCCTAAATACTAGGGGAGATGTTAGAATTATTCACACCACACAAAAGTAAATGCCTACACCCTAACATTCCAGCAATACCCCTCTCCTCCCCAGTTATAAGCCCTATGGCACTAGTCTGCTAACGCAAATATCCTTCTAATTGCAATCCCCCCTCCCTGTTAAAAGCCCTGTGGCACTAGCCTGATAATGCAAATGTCCTTACCATTTTAACTCCCCTCCCCCTCCCCCCAATTATCCTAACATTTTCTCTTCACTCCAAACCCTTTTTCCTCCAGGTCATAAGCCCTTCCCCTCCCCTCCCCCTGGACATAAGCCCTCCAAGTTACAAGCCCATCAAAATACCATTACAAATGAGTAGCATACAATTCAGGGCTTATGACTAGGTTTTTACTGTTTGTATTTGATAGGGTTTAGATGTTTTGAATGAGTCATTATATCTCTTAAAAAAAGTAAAATGACCCTTTTGTCTCATTTTGTTTCAAGAATATTCTGATGAACAGACCATTAAGAAAATGCTTAAAATATTTGATAGTGATATATTTACATAGGGTTTGATTCACTTATTGTAAATTATTCACATATGGAAAGGACAGCTACAAACATTGACCCCGATCAAAGGAAAACACAATTTGTATTTTATCTGCATTTCAGCTACTTGTAACCCTGTTAAAATGTTCCTTCGTTAAAAGAGTAGAACCCCTGTCAAACGATAAGTGCCCTAAATATCATATTTTGATGTATTCAAAAATCAAGCAGCTTTTTAAGGAGGCAGTTGGAGTATCAGAGGGGTAACCCAGCATGTAGTAACTGCCGCATGGTGCTCCAAGACAAGGGTGTGGTTACTACCCACCCTCATAAAGTGCCAACAAAACCCATTTGGCATGATCTATTAATCATTACAAACAATTAGCTAACATTTTCGGCGTTACTCACAGTTCTTTTAAGGACTTGAACTTTGATAAGCGTTGAGTGTCTATATGTTCAATATTATTATTACTGAGATCCCTGGAAAAGAAACAAGATGGTCTCAGCATAGTTAAAACATTTATAAAACTAAAAGAGAGAAAAAGCTCTCATGCCATAGGTTGTTAATTGCTGCAAGTCAAATGCTAATGTACTTTCAATGACAGCTAGCTAATGATCAATAACTTTTAAATACACCTAAAGCAATCAAAACTAAGTCAAGGTTATCAATAAAAAAATGCAATTATCCTCTTCCAGCTTTCTAAGTATAACGAGTTAAACAAAAACAAGACTTTATTTTGAAAAACATTTATATTCTTCTTATATTTTATAACACACTTTTAAGAAGTATTTCCCTATAGAAGGACATAACTAATGACCACTCTCATTAATATCGACTGCTACAGTGAATTGCCAAGTTATAAATAGTATGATGGTCCATAACTAGAAAACATGGGGAAATGGATTGCATATAAAAGCATAATTTCATAATATCCGAAGTAACTACGGATCCAAGGAAATAGCTAAGAGTATAATTTGTTAAACAATACATTTATTATAGAGCTTACTTATAACAGCACTATGTGTTATCAATAACTTCCTAACAAGTTTTTGAAAAGTAAACTTTACTCTTTCAAAACAACTGGTTCAATAAACAAACACCAGTTTGTAACAATTGATATAACCCAGCTTTGTTGAAAACATAAGCCAACTACTTAATCAATTTTCTCTTTTTTTTTCATCAAGGTCATTTTCTATGAAAAGTAAATTTCACCCTCCTAAACAACTGGTTCAAAAACACATTCAGTTTCTAGTCAAAACTAAAGGACATTGAGGTGAGAACAGTGAGAATTTCACCCTCCTAAACAACTGGTTCAAAAACACATTCAGTTTCTAGTCAAAACTAAAGGACATTGAGGTGAGAACAGTGAGAATTTCATCCTCCTAAACAACTGGTTCAAAAACACATTCAGTTTCTAGTCAAAACTAAAGGACATTGAGGTGAGAACAGTGAGAATTTCATCCTCCTAAACAACTGGTTCAAAAACACATTCAGCTTGTATCAATTTGTATAAACCGGATTTTTTGAAAAATTAAACCAAATATTTTATCAATCCTTGCCCTCTTTAATTGAGGTTATTTTCTTCCTTTTGTGCCTTAAAATGGCAGTGAAAAAGTAAAATAAATATCTATCTAAATACATAAAAGAAGAGTAAACTAAAACAAATTTTTATATTTTTTTTATTAGAATTATTCTGCCTAAGTTTAGTATGCTAGACATAACCAAGGATGTACAATAGTTAAGACCCGAGAGAATAACATGTTTATTGATATGCAAATCCCTTACTAACCAGCTAGAACAACATCTTATTGTAAAGCAAAAAGCAATTTGCAAAAGGGCTGAGTCTTTTGTTAATGACCACATTAATTATATTGTGTCAACATTAAAGAAAATTACAAAAAGGCGACCAGAGACTCATTAATTTCATTGACATCTCTCAAGAAATATTTACAAAATTAGAACCTACTCTGTTATTAGAGGAATTAAAGATGTTTAGTCAGTACAATTTATATATCTTAGACCAAGAATAAACAGATTTTATAGGTGGGTGTTGGAGATTAAAAATTAGTACAGAAATAGGCAGACATTTGTACACTAAAACCTAATTGAAGTGTGATATTTTGTAGCATACATAGCACCTAACTTCCCATACATTCAACTAACAGCTATTTCACAGCTTTTAACAGTGTTGATGCAGCAGCAGCTGTGGTTGTAATTTACTAAATTGACAATTAAGAATCCAAAAGAATAGCAGTCAGAATCATTAATATTAGAAGAGTTAACAAGCACCCACTTATCAAATTTGATCAATATTATTAACACTTCAGAGAGCATTCACTAAACACAATGAATCACACCAGACCATACCTGATATGGAATATAGGTAGAGTTATAAAGACTTGTGTTATGAATAAAATAAGACTATTAACTTGTCAACTGAGCCATATACTGCTCATCATCAATGTCTATAAACACGACTATTGTTTTGGAAATCATTGTGAAAGAACATCCCGGTCAGAAATGGAACGGAAATTTGTGCTAAATAAAAATAGTTTTTGTTTACATATCAGTTTAAAAATAAAACTGCCTCTAGTAAAAATAAATTATTTATCTACTCAATAAAAACATGAAATACAGAATCCTTAGATAAGAAATATCCTTTTGACAGAGTGTAATAAAAGATGTCTTTTTGAGTTCTGAATATGCACATGTATATAAAAAATTTTGATATAAAAGTGTAGATGTAGCTCAAATTTTCTGCATGTACAATTCATTTTGTTCAGGGTAGGTATTGGCAGAGTAGATGATAATATCTCAAGTGCTGAAGACTATTGCTGCAACCAAACTATCGAAACTGAACCATGACAATTACCAGGTCAAAACAGAAAATAAAGCCTGATATATTTGACTGATAAGCATTTGTTTCTTAGCAGAAAAACACTTTTAAATTACACACATAGTCGGAGCATTTCAAAGCAAAATTGTGTTTGTTCAATAGTTTACATAGGGACTTTTGTCAAGTAGGGTGTCCGAGTTAATCCTATATAGTAAGCAAATAAACCAATGGATAGCTTGTCTTACATAAATTAACAAAGTGAATAAGTACATTTGATTTCTTGATTAAAACTAAAGATATTTTAGTTACCGAAATAAGAAAATTAAACATTGGGAAGACCATGTGTAATGGGAGAATGGCTTTTTTTAAATTCTACACCCAACTGTGAATCAAATGAATGTTAAATAAGATGACAAAGGACATATGCGTCTTAATCTCAGAGCCCTTATTTCAAAGGGACATTTTTGCTAGAGTAAACAGAAAATACATTCTTAAAGGCAGCCTTAGGTACATATAACACAGACCTTAAGTCAACAATCACAATCTAGTCAAAACTAAAGGACATTGAGGTGAGAACGATAAATGGAATGTGGGGTTCCAAGCAGAAAGTTCTTTTACTCATAGCCAAGATTAGAAGCAAGGAAAGCCACCAGAAGACATATGGCGACTGAACAACAAGGACAACGAAAAACAATAAGAGAGAGCGTTGTAGCATAGCTGCTTTCTGGCTCATTAATAAAGTGCTCGACAGGGGGTATCTTTGGTGAGATATTTGCATCTTGTTCGGTCTATAGCGGTTAGTCTTCAAGATGGGCTAATAACCTGAGGGCATATAAATTTGGATGCCTCTAACAATATTAAATCTAATGAATACAGTTTTAGCCATATGTTGAACAAAAATAGAAAAGATTTTTCGAAGGGAAATGATGACAAACCTTTTCCGAAGTGAGTTGAAACAAAGTTTCTGGAAGTAAAAGCTAAATGAAAAGGATGCTTTAGTAATTAATTGTGAAATATTATCAGAATTTATGAAAGGATGACTACGAATTAAGAGCACGGGAGGTTTTTCCTTTTCCGAAATGGAATCACAGCAGGGAATTTGTTGAGAGGATTTCAAGCTGTTGGATATTGAGAAAAGAAAATAAGAAGCGCGCGGTTCATGGTGTGCATGTGTTGAGAACATAAGAATAAACAAAATTCCTCAATTCCTCGGTTTTATCTTTGAATCTCGTGCATTTACATTGTCACTGCCTCGATCGATCTATCTGTACGACAATAGTTACAAAGCTAAATATGATGAGCAAATAAGAACGATGCATGGCACGCAAGAAATAACAAGTAATTTACTGTTTGTCTTTAGGTGATCAGCCATTCATTTGCTCCCTAACTGAAAAATATCGCGCAATTTTCAACAAAAACTTCCTCCGAAAGCATCAGTTAGCCGTGCAAACACCGATTCTACTTTTCTTTACATGATTGAGTCCTACAATGTAGCTTCAATGCTCTAAGTCAGTCTTTTGTAGTGGCAAACATGCAACACATTCTAGGCTAATCCGTACGGTAATTATAGAAGGACAGTTCATAATAGTGATTGCATTTCTAATATACTAAAGCCATTATTATGTTCCAATAGTAATCCAACACCTTTTTAAACTACCAACTCCTAAAACACCGACCAAAATTTCTCACCTAGTACAATATTTAATACATAGATAAATGAATAGCAATCGAAGCAAAGAATCCTAAAGTTGGCTTCAGTAACAAAAGCCACGGATTGAACCGCACATCTGTTGAACACTAGATTTAGAGACCCTAAGATACATGCCTTCATATCAGTGAATAAATCCAAAAGTTCAGCCTTGCTTAACATTTTTCCACGTCAATTTATCACTAATTCTGGGAGGAAGATGACTTTTAGATTTCGAGAGATACAAGTATTTAAGATGTCGTGTGTCAAAAGGACAAGAATCGCTGACCGAATTCGTAGACCGAAAAGAAATCCTTGCTTCGAAAGCTCGATATCTGTTGACATCGGACTTGTTGTCATCAAAGTTGGTCCAAATGTCGAACTAATTCTTTCATAATATGTCAAGTTCGTAACTAGATGATTCTCCTGGCAGCTTTCTTCCTCTTTTGACTGAAAACTGATCTTCTATTGATGAGAATTTACGCTACGAATGCCGAATAAACAAGGCGACTTATCTTCGGACCTAAACAAGTCTTGACAGCCGTCTGGGATTTTCTTCGCGTTAAATTCGGTATTCCCACTTGAGCGTTAAAAACGATCAAGTTTATAAAGCCTATTCGAACATTTTAGGAGACTTTTAGTAAATGAGATTGAGAAATTTCAATTGAACTTCTTATATCTTGTGAAACACGATCCACGGATAAGTCGTTTGAACTGCCAACCAAAAGACCTCTCACCTCAGATAAACTGTACATGGACTGCTCGACTCTTATCGATTGGATAGTCTTTGAATTATATAGTTCAACATTGCTTTTCCGCCAGTTAAGCCTTACTACACTCTTCCCTACGATGAATACTAATAAAACCGAACTCAAAATTGAATTTAAAGATCCTTAGAAGTGAAGAAAACTGCACTAACTAAACAGATTGTCCAGTAGTTTGTAGTCTCAATATTATACTCACAAGGATGTGATGTCTGAAGGAATCCCCAACGGAATACGAGTTAAGCTTTGGTCCTGGCAAACCACACGTTTACCCGTACAAGTACAAGGCTTTATCCTTTCACATGAAGTCGTTCCAGGCGTTTGGCCCCAACAAACTCCACACAAAATCACCCAACACAACACCAACTGAGCGTTGGAAGGACTCGACGCCATGTTACTCGTGATCCTCGAGATCTTCGCTCATCATTTGCTTTTACGTGGCTCTCACAGTCGAATACCAGAGCGATCGCTATAGCATGGGTCGCCCTCGAACCATTCAGACGAGAATGAAGCCGTTTGTAATGAGGAATGGTTGATATAGGCTGCTTACAATCCCATAGGGAAAGTTGCTATACGAATCTGATTGTAATTCAATTCTTCTCGACATGAAACTGACCACCCACGATCGACAACACAAAAAGACGCGCTCTGATTGGCTAATCGCCGGTCAGATGACAACATTACAAACGGCGGGAGATCGACTCAACAAGAAATTGGCGCACGCACTATATTTTGAAAAACACTTCATATATTCACAATTTATCGCACACAAAAACGAAAGATATCACAAAATGCATAATTGAAATGAACTACACAGTTTGAGGTCCTGTAATTGGAAATTGCCTAAATTATTTTATTTTACTGAGATGAAATAAACATTTTGCGCGCTTGACTCGTCGATCGAGTTGCCCCAAAACATCTGGTATTGACCGTGGTAAAACTGAAAAAAACCACGCTGCTTTTCATTGCGCAATACTTTACTCAAATAGCCTTGACTATTCTTCAGTAAAATTAATCCAATAACCAAACTAAATATCTATTTTATCGCGGTTTGTACCAAAGAAATCCCTCTTTTTTTTCGTTACCTCGATTCACTCCTTTGCTTCAGTTTGCACAAAATTCTTTCTTAATGAGCATCTATTTCCGAGGAAAAACATTCATAACCTTTGTGTTTTTTATAAACAAAATATATAATGCATAACTTCATAAATATGGCATCATTGTACTACCGTCATTGAAGGGTGTATAGAAATTGAACGTCTGTACTAAGGAACCTTGCTCAAGGGATAGCTGAAATCCCGGGGGGCGCCGGTGTAAAAGTATCGGGTATGCTCGTCGGAAATGTTAATGCTAAGAAATGCCGTACGTCTTTTAAAAGGGCGTAGCTGGACGATTTCAAATATCTAAGAGCTATGACACAAAAATCATAAATGGCTGTTGAAATGTTTGCCTGAGCAATATTCAAAATATTGCTCAGTATTATAAGCACCTAAGCTATATATATGCGTAATTATAAAATATAAAAACGATGGGCTCTTCCTTCTAAAATACACCAAGAAATGCCAACATTCTTAATTTCAATCTCAACACCCCAAAATATACCAAATTGACTATTTTTACTCCTAAAAACTACGATGAGCATAGCCGATACTCTTACCTCAGATTGCCCCCGGGATTGAAATAACAATTTTATATACTTCTTCTAACATTAATACAGCAATATCCTAGAACAGCTTTAAGCTAAAGCGTACACATCAGTTATAGTCACAATTAAATGAGTAGTAACTTTAAAATAATAATTTCGAATGTTTGCGCGTAAGGTGAAATATGACATATGAATCCCAGAAGCTATAGTATGCTTGTCGTTTTTTATTCCAGAAGTTCAAGACCCATGTATTCCTGTATAGCTTCAGGCACAGCACTAAGGAAGGTGGTGTTAAAAGATGAAAGGAATAAAAAAACGATGGCTCCAGTGTAAATAATAATGAGAAGCCTCGGATAGTGTACAGGTTTTTTGGATTCGGGGAAGTCGATCAGCTAAGCCTTTTTTGTCTACGAGACCGACGCGGTCCACTCTTCGAGCTGAAGTTGATATTGGAGACAACCATCTTTGCAGCAATTCCCTTCTTTTTTTCTCTGTAAGACTGGGGGGGAGATAGAAAAATACGTTATTATTTGAATGCATCAAATAGCACAAAGGCAGCGACGATTTATTCCCTCTTGTTTTATTATTTCTATATTTTCTTTCTTTCTTTCTTTCTTTCTACTTCAACTAACTGCCATATTGTCAGTCCTCAGTATTAATCAGCCAAGCACCCAAAAGCACTACTATTTTGCGGATAACTAACAAATTCCAAGCTTCTAGAAAGCAATCTACTTTTACGGGTTTTGTTTTTCAAAACAATTCATCTCCAGCTGATAATTCTTGATTATTTGGATGTTTTTATCGAGGTTTGTATTTCTCTTGCCAAAAAGTATTATCGGAAACGAAGAGGTAAGTTGTTGTGTCTCAAACGGTCCTTAGATCTCCGAAATAGCAAAACACACAAGCCCTGCTTGATAAGTCAACATGATATTTAGTCTGGTTCTTAGCTCCTACGATAAAAAATACTTCTGGAATTTTTGCTTTTGATCATTTTCGATGAGTTAAAAACGTTCGTCCATTGTTTCATTCAAATTTGCTTACCTCAGAGTTTCGTCATAGCATAGGCTGGTAAAATATACACTTGAATTCTTTTCAAAATGACGCATTCAGGGCTTTGTGTCCATTCTTTTTTAAGTCATTATTTTGACTGTTGAGGAAGCAAAATCGCTGCTACAATAGGAATTGCTTTTTTGAATAGTTTGCTAGGTCTTTAACTAGCTCAAAGAGTATAGGGTGTTGACACCTCTTGGTTTTGTTCACAGAGCGCGATCGTGGGTTATCGTTGTTCGACTAAATAACTAGGTCAATGTGAGCAGAAAATCAAACCTCACCTACACCACCAGAATCTAGCCAATGGCTCTAAAAGCATCATAGAGACAATAAATGATCTTTGCATTCGTTTTTATAATACGGAACTTGATTGAGTCGAAGATTGAAGCGCGCGACAGGCGATCTAGACTTCGGTCTCCAGTGTGATACATGATCTTTATATTCCTGGAATTAGCGCGACTTTGCTCAGTCGGGGTGCTGCAAAACATATTTGATTTTTAACTTATGTGAATATAGTAATATGTGATAACATTTGCAGTGTGTATACTAAATGTGACATTAAAGAAATCTGGCTAGTTTTCGGTTACTTTGGGATTCAAATGTTTGTCATGCTGGAAGAAGGAATGGATTTTTGAGCATGCAAAACCAAGCGTAAAGTTTCTCTGGTTCTGCTTACACAGGAAACTGCCTCTGACCTAGGTTCCAACCTTAAAACAAACCTGTCGAAAGCCTGAAAAAACAACATCACCTTTAGAAAAACAAGCTTGATTGGTTTGAAGGTGCTTTGGCGATCTTGTTAAGTCAATTGCGGGACAATTCTATAGTGTTGTAAACTCATTTTGACATTTTTACTTGGTCCAACGATATGGTTCATGGTTTACTTAGTCTCATGAATGATTTCAACTCCCAAGGCGGAAAAATGGACATTTGTCCGACGCAAACAATTTTCTTTTTTCTTTTTTTTTTTTTTGAGATGAAACAAAAGTTTAACGCGAAAATAATTACCCCTTTTTTTAACTCAGAATCGTGTTTGATTGAAAGATTTAGTCTACTAAACGAATAAATAAGCGAAATTTCGTTACTCTTTACTCAAAATAAATTACAATTTTTTGGATTAATCAAAGTGGACATCATCAGTGGCTCATTCATTGGGGGAATGAAATGCGAGGAAAAATTAAGAAAATTTGTACAAAGCAAATATTGGTTATGAAGATTTTTGCCTTGCACGTCAAATGTTTGTCAACCAAAACGATACATGTTTACTTGTTTCATCAAATAATTAGAATTATTTATTTCAAATCTCGACTTTTTCAGACAATTTCTAACCTTAAGTGATCTATGAAATCGAGTCAAATTCATAAATTTTTATTGTCTAAAGATGTGCATTCAAATTTAGTCTGTTTTTAAAAAAGAACATTGGACAAAAACTCTGTTGGGATTCTCATGTCGGAACTGTATGGAAAAATATCTTTTCTTTGCCGCATGAAAGACAGCCGTAAAAATTATCTTTTTCCACTCTAAATAGGTTGTACTTGATCATAAAAGAAAGCTTAAGTCCATCTCTTAACACTAAAGAATGCTTATTCCAAGAACATTCCATAAAGTGGTCTAGCCATCAATAGATATCTTCAGAACATCTTTATCGGCCAGATTATCTAGGCTCCGATTCTTTTGAATGAAGTCTTTTCTAGAGCGCCAAGGTTTAGGAAATAATTGGCTATTCAAAGCGCTTAGACGACCGGAGAGTTTAACGAGTTCTTTTGAGATCTAAAATACAAAATACTTCATATGCCTCGCCCTATTTGTCTCTCTTTCAGTAACAGAACATCTTCATGTATCGCATCATATTTTCCTTGTTAAAAAAAAAAATTTCTTCCTTGGAAGTTGGAAGTTGGAGCAAAGTCAAGCTAAAAAACCTCGTTTTCGATTATGAAATTTGAACATTTTATTACTTATTTTCGTTTAATAAAATTTAAAGTTACTATCCTTTCTTTGTCGATTTTCAGTTTCCTCAAAAAATTTGTAAAATATACTAGGTGTAGTCCAAGCTTACCTTCTAGTTTACTCATCTAATTATACTGACCGTGAGTTTGATTTAAAATCGAAAATTCTTTGATTTTTTTAGATTAATGAAACAAACTTTCTTCCCCACCTACTTTCCTATTCAATGACAAAAGCATAATAAAAGAAGTTAAGTGTTGCTAAACCTATTGGGAACTCTGCTAGCTTAATTGTAAGCGCACGTCCTGCGAGGGCTTTCAGACTGAATGGTTCCGCCAAAAAGTGATAATAAGTTTCTAGCTTGTCCGTGATACCATTCATATGCGTTGATAGAAGTAATCCACGAGCTACTAGACTTTGGGCCGCCTAGTTCTTTTCTGTATAAAGCCTTTTTAATTCCATCCTTGACGCTATATAGAACAATACACAAAATACAGAAAAGAAAACAGAAGAAAGGAGAAGGAGGGAACGACATTGTCTCCTCAATAAATACGACAAAAAGTACACTTTCAAAGCTAATTTCCACGCAAAATTCTTGATATTGTTTGTTATATCGTGAGCATATTTGCGTGATTTTGAAAAGTGCATACGACAAAGATTGGAACACCTGTTTAGCAACCGGACATACCGTGTTCACATTGTGTTATCATCTTGTAAGTAAGACAAGGATGTCCTAGATTGCACAGGTCACCACAAAGTCGGGGTCTCATCTGATAGACCCCGGCTAATCGGAACGACTCTTATTTATAGAAGGAAATACTATAATTGGTAGTGAGCATATTGAGGCAAAGGAGGAACTTTGATATCACCGAATCCCTTATAAAACTCGGAAAGCTCATTTCCACGTCAAAAGGGATAGTGATGTTTGCAAGGGCGGCATTATCCATTAATCTACCCTGGGCGCGAGCTTCTTCTATCAAATTTCAATCACTTTAACGTTCTTCCTAACGCCCTAAGATACAAGCCATCCTAAAGAATATTCTACACTTAATCACAGAGAGCTTAATTTACCATAAATATGTGAGTATCTGGCTGTTTTTTAGTATCTTATTTTTTAAACTCGAGAGTGAGCCAAGTACCGTAAGATCTCTTGGTTTAAAAAGCTTGAAATATTTTCAAACTATCTCATGCTGTTAAGTGGTACAAACAGAGATCAAAACCCCACCGATGCCCTACCAGCGTTTTCAGATGGTGTGACTTGTTATCTCTTTTTCCCTTCCTCTCTCTACGAAAAAAGGACCTTAGTTTTATATTAGAGAATTCCATTTTATTGTAAACGGATTCCGAAGATAGAGATTTTGAGGTCGAGATTCAAAAGAATGTTAAAAATAAGATGATTTGACAAGTGCGCTTAGTTTGTTATCACATTTAAAAAACGTTTAAAAATAACAAAATATACAATAAGGTGGTTTATGTTTGAAAAAGCGAAGTATATATTAGAAATAACGACAAATTTTTGGCATTACTTCCCATGACTTCACTGGAATAAACGATAATATAAAATTCTACTGGTCTTCCCCGGATAATCTGTTTCTTGTCGGATCCACACCGCAAAGATATTAAAAAGAAATTCAAGAAACACAAATAATCAAAAACGTAATAACTGTTAGTGGTTCATTATTTCCATGGAAGTCTCGTTGGGGAGCCAAGATCGAGTAAAACCTGGGAATAGTTCAGTCATCTATATGATTGGAATTCGGTATATACAATTTCAATTCGCGGAAAAAGGAACTTCATATATGTCAGTTGGGTCTTCAAAAAGTATTAAAAAGGAAAAGGAAAATAATGCACTAAAGTTTGGTGCTAAAACAAACGCTAGCTACGAAGAGGATATAAAGGCTGAAATCTTTTTTATTTGAAAATTGGTTTTACTAAAAACTAACTGATTACATTAACCTCAAGTTTCCATTACGATATTAAAATAATGATAGTTTAAAACAAAAACGCTTGAAACTATTGCAAAATTTTGGCTTTGTTAGTTTTGGATAAGAAGAACTCATTTAGGATTGAGCTTCGCTTAGTATTGACGGAAATCCTAACGCGTTCACAAACACCACGTTCTGAGTTACACCCTAATTCACAAGTATTCCGAAAGCGAAAATATCTGCGAAAATAGACCTTTGAAATGTAATTTAATGATGCAAAGAAATCATAGTTTTATAGTAGAACTATTGGAATATATAAGTAGCATAAATTATTAGATGAATTGGATACGGCTTGAACCCACTTTTTTCTATGTGACAATTCACGTACATGATTCACGACAAAAGAAAAACACGATTATCTAGCATTACTGAAAATTCTAATAGCAAATGTAGTAAAATAATGGCTAAAGTAAAGAAAAGCCCGGCCATTAGTTCTATATTGGTAAAAACTACGCATTCATTCGCGCTCCCTGCATGGCTAAGATAAATAAACATGTTGGTTTAGCGTAGTAAGGTTGGCTTATAAAAGATCAACTATCGTTAAATTTTACCCCACACTGACTCAAGTCTGCATTTCTCTAGGTCATAAATTTAGCAGTTACATGATGTTATTTTAGTGTTTCTCTGTGATAGTTTTAATGAAAGAAATTCAGAGTTTAAGATTTAAAATTCAATAAGTTTTTATAGTCTCTTCAGTGTTTAGCGGAGAAGACTGGTTATAACCTAGCCCCTATCTCTGAAGAGCTTTGATGATATAGATTTATCGCGTTTGTCATTTTTGTCAGGAAACCCAATAAATTAATTGGCAGCAACAGAAAAATAATGCAATGTCTTAGAGTGGAAAATGACACTCAAAGACATCTCCTTTTTCAGTCGCATTTTATTTTTCGCTTTGAATTTGAATTTTTAGTATCGAGTTTCTCTCTTTCTCTCTCTCTCTTTCTCTCTCTCTCTTCTCTCTTCTCTCTCTCTTCTCTCTCTCTCTCTCTCTCTCTCTCTCTATCTCTCTCTCGCTCTCTCTCTCTCTCTCTCTCTTTTCTCTCTCTCTCTCTCTCTTTCTTCTCTCTCTCTTTCTCTCTTCTCTCTCTATCTCTCTCTCTCCTCTCTCTCTCTCTCTCTCTCTCTCTCTCTCTCTCTCTATCTCTCTCTCTCTCTCTTTCTCTCTCTCTTTCTCATCTCTCTCTCTCTCTCTCTCTCTCTCTCTCTCCCTCTCTCTCTCTCTCTCTCTCTCTTCTCTCTCTCTCTCTCTATCTCTCTCTCTCTCTCTCTCTTCTCCTCTCTCTCTCTCTCTCTCTCTTTTCTCTCTCTCTTTATCTCTCTCTCTCTCTCTCTCTCTCTCTCTCTTCTCTCTCTCTCTCTCTCTTCTCTCTATCCTCTTTCTCTCTCTCTCCTCTCTCTCTCTTTCTCTCTCTCTCTTTCTCTCTCTCTTTCTCTCTCTCTCTTTCTCTCTCTCTCTCCTCTCTCTCTCTCTCTCTCTCTCTCTCTTTTGCCAAATCTCTACAATACATACAGTTGGACCAGCTAGTCTAGCTTTGACCAGCACCGCGGCTTTTATATCGCAGTTTTATATCACTTATATATTCGCTTTGCTCTCGTCACAAAAATTGTCTATTATACATCATTTCCGGCTCTGTGAAACATTTCAACTTGATGGAAATCAGAAAAATGCATGCGCTCAAGCTAAGCCATTAATTTTAACGTAATTTTCTCCAATTTCATTTTACGAGCTTTCTCGTTCTTTCTTTTAATTCTTTCCATCATTGTTACTTTTATTACTATTAGGGCCATGTTTTTCTAGTATTTTAAGTTTTGTTATTCATTCAACTTTAAGTTTTCAGTGTTATTAAATGAATTTGGCATTGCTATGACTTTTTCCCTTGATCGATGATCTCTTCTTAAGGATAGGAAATAAAATAAGTCGCCTAGATTTTCGTTTGTGCAATCATCATTGAACTCTAGCACAATGAAGCGCCCCAAAGAAGACACCAATCGAACTGCACAAAACCAGCCTAAGAGATCACTTCGAAATTGAAAATACCGTTTGTATATACTAAGGTACCTTCGGGCTAGGATACAAATGTTGGATTAATTAAACGTAAAGGGATATCGTGTAGTAATCAAACCATTACTGTAAATAATGCTATCGACTGTTATCGTGTTTGCGGCTATGATTGTTTTCCCAGATGTGCTCTTCAACGATCCCTTGTTGGAAACATTAAGCCCTAAAATTCCGAATAAAATGGAAAAAAATTGAGCTATTCTAATTCTGTTCTTCTCAGTTCTTATTTCTTTTTCATTGTTTTAACTTCCGATCTAAACCTCGTAAAGTAGAATTTCTTTTAAAAATTTAATTTCAAAATATTTCAAGGACGATATGCTACCGTTTGAGACACTTGGTCATCTGTATGGTTTGTGACAACGCATCAAAACCATGCACAGATGCAACACCAAAAACGAATTCTGATTTTTCAGAACGCTAGTTATATTCAAATCCTACTCAACAATTGTACGGCTGTAATAATCATCTGAATGCTAAGAGAATTGCTTTTTTGCAAATAAACCATCTCGTTAATTATTGCCTGTCAAGCATTCACACCACTGTTAGTACATATGATCAGTATCAATGCGACACATGCTGAGGACAGCGCTTCATGCTGTGAGAAGTCGATTCCAGGCGAACGAAAAAACCCAGAATGGATCGGGCGGACAAGGATATATACACTTAACCTTAAAAACATTCAACATGATTCCAGAAAAAATGGATGGCCATGGCCATATGTGTGATCAGGTAGCACTGTTAGACAGACATGCATGGGCTTGCAATATTGGGCGCTAATTGGGGAGTGACCTAAAACTGCACCCAAATAATTATAATGTTACCCTTACCCCAGATCACTGAAAAAAAAGTAAAAATTAAATTATTATTAAGTCCGATGTATTCTGAATTTTCTTGATCTTTCGCTGTGGTTTGCCATCACTGCTCTGTCTTCCATCTAGCATAGTCACTCGACAAGTAAAATGCGCTATTCAAGATGTAGAATTACTTGGTGAATCTTTTATGCATTACCCAGGAACGTTTAGGTGTCTATCTCAGTAGTAGCTAGTCTCCCTTATAAGCTACAACCCCATTACCTTTTAGTACTTGATCGCCCAATTGCTTCTGGTAATGTTCATTAAGTCATTCTACATTTTACCTTCTCGTCTGTGTTCATCACACATTATCACAAGACAGCAAGGTATTTTCATTAAAGCTACAAAAATTCACTCCTTAAATCGTCTAATAAAGATAGCGTTCTCCATCTTCAATCCAACATATGGTTCACAGACCCGTATCATTAAAACTATTTATCACTCGATGGTATGTCATGAGCAAAACCACAATTAGTGAACTTGGTTAGACGGTTAATAAAGATGTTCCGGATCGCAAAAGTATGCTTCCGTGTCGGTTCGTATGAATGAGGCCCTGGTAAAAAAGAATGAAAGAAGAAGAATGGTCTTTTGACTAGAAGCCTGCTTTAGTATAATTGTTGCCGAAGTTAGATTAATATTAGATCCATGATGTCACATTAAGTCGCTGAAAAGTTTTGCAAGACTCTTTTTTTTTTTTTTTTTTTGCTAAATCAATTGATATCTTATTTGATCCGATTTACAATTATAAATCAATTCTTTCAATGTCATGGTACATCCGACTGCGCGGAAAGGGAGTTTAACCATATATCAAACATAGAGTGTCATATTTCCTTGTGTCGCTTTTTAAGAAATTTAAAGGACTAGTTTTACTCGAATTTCTTACCGAAAAAAAATTCAAGTTGATTTCCAAAAAATGCGTATAAAGGTAGAACAATCAATGGAAACAGGTTTCTTGTGTGTATTTTTCAGGATGGTATCATGATTATTTCACATCCAGTTAAAGGACCCTTCAAGTTCTTAACCGAATTTTAAACTGCATCCTTCAATTTTTTTTGTTGACAAAAAAAGATAACTTTTAAATTAAGAAAACGGAAAATTTGATGCTTTTAAATGATTTTGTTACGTTCCTTTTGTTCTCTATATTTAGATAAAAGAAACGTGAACGTACATGTTTTAGGAGTTGAGTAGGAGCCTCACTAGAAGATCCTTTCACACGATGTGAAGTTCTTGCCAGCAAAAACGTTTTTATAGATATTCTTTATTTGAGAAGGAGTGACCAAGGCCAGACAAAAACGTACACAAAAATGTGATCTGGCATGGCCACAAATTCGGGAGTTTGCAGAAACGTCTTTTTTTTAATTTTCTGCTTGATAAAAAGGAAAAAAAATGCAAAATAAGTGGAATATATTAACACCTTCCTGCAGAGAACCGTTAATCGTTTCCTTCGCATAAAAGGCATATCTTTTATTATTTACTAAAAATTACTAAAAGCAATTGTTCTGGGTACGTTAGACATTTAACATTGATTTTAACTTGAAATACCAAAAGAAAAACATTCTCGATTCCCACACTCCACCTAAGAAAAGTCCGATCCAATAGGGTAATCCAGGTTCTGAATTTCCACAATTTTGGATTTTAAGGCAAAAACTACCGTATTCTGAGAGAGCAAGTGAAATAGGTATCAATGTGTCATTTGTTTTGCTTTTGTCGTAAAGAAAATCCAAATGTTTTTAGAGCATCAAATGTATGAACCCTCAAGCCAAGTGTTCGCCTTTACAACGCCCCTTCCCCTCCCCCAAGGAACTACCTGATGTTAATTATAGCAGATTAATGGATTGTCCTCTCTCTACAAAATCACACTTAGCATTTAACACCCTTTTTTCAATTGCGATGTGACATTGATCTGCATGGTAGCAATGAAATTCTTAGGACTATCCAAGCACGATTCTGCGGCATATCTAGTATGGACAATCCAAATATTTTGTTATGCCCTATCTTTGCGGCGCACTAGTCAAATCTCAAAGTGCCCGTTATTCCAGGTTATTTTTCGTTAAAATCACATTTAAGATTACGAAATGGCAACAAGTCTGTGCCTGGACTCAGTTTAATTCTAATTTAAAAGTTGGGCGCGGAGAAACAAATTTGCAGCTTGTTTGAGCGAAAAAAAGTGAAGCCAGGACTAGATTATTTTGTACATTGTTATTTTCACGGTTAGACAGGATATACTATTTATAGCTCTTTTATGCTTGAACTGGTAGAAATTGAAAATTTTGGCTTCCAAAACAATTTTAAAGTATAGGCTAGATACATACATACGCGGAAGACTAAATCCCGGGTGGAGATGAACCTCATAAAATACAGTAAATGTATGTAATTTGGTCTGTGAGGGGGCCGTGAGATGCACTCTACGCCCGTGATGTAGAGTTTTTCTCAAAACACACCATTTAATCACAAGCCAAGCCTGGGTATTCTTTATCCTTCCATTTTGTTTTATCATGAAGCAATCGTACATGAACATGAAACTGAGGCTGATGGGGATGGATTTCTAATCGAAAACCGTTTAAAGGAAAGACACGCACTCACTGTCTGTCTGGTAGGCGTTGTGTCACAAATTCAAAGCCGAGAATACTATGCATAGGTTTTAATACGAAGCTAAGTTGATAAATAAATTGTGCTTTGGAATCGCTTGGCACTTTGGATAGAAAGAATGCTGGGCTCGATTTATTAAGAAAAACAACATAACTGCCGGTCATTTAGTGTTTTCGTGTAGAACGTTGATACCATGTATACAGAAGGGGCTTACTTGAAAGCAGTCCTTATTTTAATCCAGATTATCTTTCATTCGTTTTGGAAGGGAAAAATCATAAGCCCGATGTTTCTCCATTGATTTTAGATGTATTTCTCATAAAGTTTAATGTTTTTAGTTCAAGCATGAACTAGTTCGCGAATCATGGGGCCAAGGTAATATGTCAGTATAGTTCTATGGTAGATTTAAGAAAGAGAGTCTCTTAAATATGGTGAAAGATACAAGTATTTAAGAGCGGGTGTCCGTAAAAACCAGGCAAATTCGAAATTTCGCGGCAACAGTCAAAAAATCGATTTCGTTCATACTTCGAAGTTAGATACCCTATCATATGATACTAATCCCTGTGCACTTAGTTTTGCAAAATTCTTTTTTGTTCGGGAGAAATTTGAATTTTTATGCAGATAGGCAAATATGCTAATTTGACGACTCTGAAATTGAGATAAATCACCGATCTCGTGTACGAAATACAATCAATACTTGACCTTTCTTACCTAATAAACTTCAAATATGGTATCTCTATATGCCTCACAATGATTTTCAGACATGTAGCTGTAACGAAGAATTTCTGGAAGAATTATTTGCAAGACACAGTTTTCGTGAGCTTAAAAGTACCCTCGAAACAAGTGAGAATTTTACCATGGCCGACACAACGGAAAAGCGAGATTTTCACTGTATGTGATGTTAAGATGATATTGTTCAAGATTGTAAAAATAGATTCTTGGGTAAATGTGTTTTCAAGCTTCTACGATCGATCAAATATGCCTAAATACGTTGTTTCAGAAAGGATCGTTTTTGCATAAATTAGCAAGTAAATGACTGCCAAAATTAAAATAATATTTTTCAAATCTTTTATAAGCCGTTTGAGACATCAATACTTAGCAAATTTAAGGGATTTTTATGAAGAAAGTGCAGCATTTACTCCCTACCGCTTCACAAATCATGAATTCTAGGTGTACTGAAGGCCATCTACACAAAACCGCGAAAGCGTTGCGTGACCACTGGCGGCCATGACCACTGGGGATGAAGAGTTCTCCTCAAAAACCTTATTTTTTTTACCGGCCCAGCCACAGTACTTGAGAACTAAACTTAAATTTCGAAGCCCCTTAAACTATGCTTTGTTTCAGAACAATATTCCCCTCTTGTATGCATAACAAACTTATAACGCTCTATTTGTTGCAACTCTTCAGAACGCAAACATAACAACTTGATTTGGCTTTAAATTTATAAACCTACATAAGAGTAATGACTTTCAATAGAAAATAATCTGTGATATATCGTATGTTAAAAAAGGGGAAATAACGAGTTGTAAAGGGGGGTCCGCAGACCTGGACCCCTACGTTGGATCCGCCCTTGCAGGGCTGTAGCCAGTATGAGGCACTCGCCTCGGTAAAATTTTACCAAATGTTGTCAATATTTTTTTTTCTTCATCAGATTGATATTATTAGAAGTTTTCATACGGCTGATTTCGTACAACGGACCGTGTGTTCTAAAATAGAAATTCAATCACAGTGTTTCAGAATAAAAGATTGTGTACTAAGTTCCGCTTATAAAACTCTTTATGAAAGGTTACCAAAAGGCCCTCAAAACGCTGGAAATCGCATTTCCGAGAGTCTGAATTTCAAAATTTCTCGGGGGGCATGCCCCCAACCCCCCAAGAAACTCCCAAATTCGGCGGTCGTTCTCCCGCCTTCGGCGCTCGTGCTACCCCCGAGGGAGTCTTTCGCCTCGGTTGTAACTTCCTTCCTGGCTACGGCCCTGCCTTGAGTTACGCCGCGAGTGATTTCGGTATCGGTTAGTTACCACATGAATCCCAATCAAAATTTACTCTCGTCATATATATTGTATTAATTTAGGAAACAAAAACTAATATGTCGGTATAATTATTTTTTTGTTTTAAAACGGCTTTAGTTGAAATTGTTGTTTTCCTTGTGAAAAGATGTGTGCGGACAATTGGCGTCAATGTAGGATTCTTTTCTTTTCTTATCCTTTTAGCTGGTGTCCACGTGTTGCTCTCATCTCTCGTAACATGGGTTTCGAAAATTGTTTCATCGTCTTCGGCGCACAGCAAGCTAACACAGTAAACATTCAAGAATATGGGGTGCTGTATTAATAGGGTATTCTTTACTTCCTCGTTTCATTTTGTCCAGAGCCTTTTCTGGAAGCTTGTCGTTTTCTTGTGTATCTATTTCGGCGGGGTCGACCTTTTTCTTTGGCAATCGTGAAAAAAACTTTATACCACTTGTTTAGATGTGAAGAACCCATCAGGACTAAAAAAACGGACACCATCAGAATTCTGCCTTCCTCAAGGACTTTGAAGAAGGCCAAAAATGCTTTCGGTTCGACCCCGTTGAGCTGCGCCACTGCTGTACTTGCGGTGGTGATAAGCGATGACAGTTTTTTTTTATGTCGTTACAGGATCAACTTAATGCCCGGTCTGCTCACCAATGTTAAACTGGGCCAATAGATAGTCTTTCTGTATTTTTTTAAAGACGTTTTCGACCTTTGTTTGATTTTATTCCCCAACCCATTTTGTGATCGAACCGAGCTAGTACTTAGAGGGTCCTGAAGGGTTAAAATGAGTTCTTGTATTATCCTTTTTGGGGGCTGAGAAAATAGGATATCATGCACTGGGATTAATAAACAAAAAGCAATCAAAAATGGGAGTAGGATTAAGATTTGGGTAAAACATACTCGGGCTAAGAATAAAGCGATTTGAACTGGGATTTGGGTAAATGTTGAGCTTGGAAATGGGATTAGGAACCCCCTTCAGGACCCTCCATTTTTCATAGGAATACGCAGAGTTAATAGAGGGGAGTCCCCTCGATTAACTCTAGAATAAGTCATCAGAGCCTTGCTTATTAGATTTGAACGGCCTGGAGCTGCTAACACGAACGTTATACTTTTAGATAATAAAACATAAGGAGGAAGACGCACAAATCTAGTTAATAACGGGAAATAAAATTAGTGTTTTCAGTATTTATTTGGATAATTTAAAAAAAAATGAACTCACATGCACACACAGTATTTATTATCCCGCCGCCAGTGGTCACGCAACGCTTTCGCGGTTTTGTGTAGATGGCCTTCAGTACACCTAGAATTCATGATTTGTGAAGCGGTAGGGAGTAAATGCTGCACTTTCTTCATAAAAATCCCTTAAATTTGCTAAGTATTGATGTCTCAAACGGCTTATAAAAGATTTGAAAAATATTATTTTAATTTTGGCAGTCATTTACTTGCTAATTTATGCAAAAACGATCCTTTCTGAAACAACGTATTTAGGCATATTTGATCGATCGTAGAAGCTTAAAAACACATTTACCCAAGAATTTATTTTCACAATCTTGAACAATATCATCTTAACATCATATACAGTGAAAATCTCGCTTTTCCGTTGTGTTGGCCATGGTAAAATTCTCACTTGTTTCGAGGGTACTTTTAAGCTCACGAAAACTGTGTCTTGCAAATAATTCTTCCAGAAATTCTTCGTTACAGCTACATGTCTGAACATCATTGTGAGGCATATAGAGATACCATATTTGAAGTTTATTAGGTTAGAAAGGTCAAGTATTGATTGTATTTCGTACACGAGATCGGTGATTTATCTCAATTTCAGAGTCTTCAAATTAGCATATTTGCCTATCTGCATAAAAATTCAAATTTCTCCCGAACAAAAAGAATTTTGCAAAACTAAGTGCACAGGGATTAGTATCATATGATAGGGTATCTAACTTCAAAGTATGAACGAAATCGATTTTTTGACTGTTGCCACCTCATGTCTGGTTTTTGCTGACATCCTCTCTTAATACCGGTATGGCAATTTTTTTAATAGGATTCTCCTAACTCATGCGCTCAAACATTTAAAAGAATTAAAAAATACGGTCATTAGAGAAAAGAACAATCTTAAATATGCGGTATGGTCAAAGCCTGGCTGTCAATCTCAGCATTACTACGGGACAAATTATCGAAAAAAACCCCACCTTTTTCTAATCGTTTGCCAATTGATAATCATGATAGCCAGGATAGTTTGCCGGTCATTTTGGCGTTTACATATAGAACGTTGATATCATTTTGAAGGACAATCGATTTGCGTTAGTTAGCTTTGTCTTTTTTTCCTTAAATTTTTGATGGTTGGATTGAACCCCATTCCATCCATTCCCCATTTATTTTTTTTAAAAAGTATATTATTATGAATTTTTTCAATTATTAACCAAGCCGGTATCGGAAGTAGTTTCATAGACAGGGTACATAAAATTGCGCGCAACTTATATCGCAATTTTGAACTAAGTATGTTAAACTCATTGACATGATTTTTAGTCGAAGATAAAGACTCATAAAAAAATAATGGAACAAGTGTCTCATCATTCCAATTACTCCTATAGTTGACGGGCGGATTGAGTAGGATATCCTTTGGTTTGTTAGGCCACTGAAACGGAAAGGCTTATGGTTGTCAGTCTATTGACAAGACGATCATTTGGCGGCTAGCCACAGTCACGGATTCTCTAGGCACCACTGTTAAGAAAAACTACGATTTCAATCAATCTAGAAGAAAAAATAACGGCTGAAATTATGAAGCCGTCATCAATGGAATTATTAGCTTTAATTATCAATAGCTCAGTTTCCCCGGATAGAAACGAACTACCGTATTAGTTCACTAAAAGCTAATGGCACACCCAGCCACCCTACGCTCGATATTCGATTGTCTGCCAGAGTCAAACCAATAAATCTTTTTCTCCAGACTATTGAGCTGTATTCATTCAACTAGATCAGCCGACTTAGTGTACACCTACAGTTACATTTAAATTGTCCTATTATAAAACCAATATATGAAGACCATATTCATTATTTGTAATTAATTGTAATGTTGTATAGCGACCAACGGAGTGATTTTGGTTGACTGAACTCACTGCTTGATCAATCCATGATATTTATATTCTTGATGTATGTATACAGTCAATCATTGAGGTGCTACCCTTAATTGTACTTAAAGTACTTAATTGTATGATTAATGATAATTGAAAATATCAAATTGAAAGACACTTAACTGTGTAGAGTTTATATGCATGATTTGATGGTTTGCGATTAGGGTTCAATTACCGAATGATCGCCGTATTAATTACGGGGTTTGTAATTGCAGAATCAAATGTTTTTGAAATTTTCAGCTTGTTGCCTTACTTGCTAAACGAGAAAACACTTTCATTACACATTATGACTTTATCAGCGATTACTTCTAGCTTGTTTTTTTCCCAGTTTTTTTCTGTTGGAAACAAACCCAATGCCTTTGTTATTGAAGGTATTTATGTCAGGATGCGTAGCATTGTGTCCGTAGTTTACCTACAATTACAATTTCTTGCAACGTTTACAAGTGTTTGGTGGCAGGCTCTGGTGTCAAGTTTGTTATTGGTCAATCAGTATCTATACTGAATGTTGCAGTAGTAGCAAGTATAAGTAGAAAACGTTTTGACGAATACGACGACACTTCGTAAATGCGAACCAAAGTGTAATAATCAAAATAAATAAATAAACAATAGTGTTTGTAACTCAATTTTCTTGAACTGACGGGTGAAAATACAGGGCATGATCCAAGGTGCGGATCCAGCAAAAAATATAGGGGGGCTTGCATGACCGTATTTTGCGAATTACACTTCAGAACTTGAAAAAACTTTTAAAATATGCTTTCTATTCCACTTCAAGAAAGATGAACCAGGTTCTGAAGGGAGGGAATGGGGGAAGGGGGGGGGGGGGGGGGGAGGGAAGGGAGGGGGGTTCATGCAGCATAAATACTATTCAAAGAAAAAATTTAATCGGTTGATACCCCTTCGCACTTTGGGCTTCCTGTGTCGAAATTTCCCGCTCTTTCCACAGGGTACCCCAAAAACCTACTCCAAGTCCCCCATAACAAGGGACACTGGAGAGCTTTGGATGAATGACATAGATTTATAAAGAATTATTTGGGATTTCTTATCCGAAAGGTAAGTTAAAAATAGTGTCAGTGTTTTACCTTGGGGATAAATTGTTTTTCTGTTTCTTATGGATTATTATTTATCACTATTTCCGATAAAAAAGTAAACATTTTGATCACTTGATAAAGGTTTGGCTGCTGTCAGTGTGTCTACGAGACCGACGAGACCTATGTGAATTCTCTTTTAGATCTTTACAACTGCTCACTTTGAATATTGTATTACCAAATTTTAAATTTTGAAATATTTTGTGAAGTATTTTTTGAAGTAATCATCTTTCATGTGCGTTATACACATAATATTATTACAATGTCAACAAAGGCAGAGTGAACCATAAAGAACCATACTTATGCCAAAACTAAATAATATCAATAATTATTTTGGAATTAGGTTTGGCAGTTAACCGATAAAATAGGTATTACAGTACAGCGGGGATGGATTAGAAAAATCAGAGCCCTCAATGAACAAATTTTATAGTATTTTATTTCTCTACTTCATTATATACACACCGAACGCATAATTTCTACTTTACTATGTCTATTATCTGCGTACATTTACGGTGTTCAACTTACCTATAGAGAAAAATATCGCTCTGGGATCCTCACGAATACCCTACATTTCATATTCTGGCTGCGTTACCAGCGTGGTTGGTCCTTGTAGTGTAGTGGTTAACACATCGGACTAGAATACCGAAGACGTGGGTTCAAATCCTACCAAGGGCATTTGATATTTTTCTCTTATTTCTCTACTGAACAAATTTTAGTGGCCCAACATTAAGTCCATGCATGATTAAAAGTAGCTTACCCTTAAATGGTTGCATGACCCACCCCCATCCCAACATAGCTAAGAATGTGTAAGAAACCTACAAACAAAGAAGTTGTCCTGTCACTCCTCTGGAGACCACTAGAAGGAGGCTGCACACTCAGAAGCTAACACACTAGACATATTTCAATCCACAATATTTGTTAACAGTATTACTCATTGGTGTAGCACAAGCTACATTCCCATTTCTAAAAGAGGTTTAGAGTGCAAACAATATAAATATGAAACTTTAGTAATACCATAGTTAACTATGGTAATACTAAATAGCACAATTTCATGCAAATTCTATTGTTTTCTATTGTTTTATTAGCACTATTTTCTACTATTAGTGTTTCGTGGATTATTTGTTTGTACTCTAATACTGTCAGCTTATTGAATCACCTGCTTAAAACTTACTTTAATCAATCAGAGATGCCAAATTATCACCAAGTCAAATAGGTTGTTAAGTAGAATGCATACCATATATTGGTGAAAAACTTTGCAAGACATTATCTCTAAGGATCTCCAAGACATTGCATACATATTTGATTTCAATAGACCGTAGACCTACAAAACTTCCCACTGTGCTCAGGTTGTGGGTTCGATTCCCGGCTGAGCCACAGATGTGAGTTGAGTTTGTTTGATGTATTTCTCTTTCCTTTAACCATGAGGGGGTTTCTCTTGGTTATGTCTGGTTTTCATCACTGTAAAAATTAACACACAAGTGGAGTGTTGTGTGTTGTAAATAATGAATGTAGTGGTGAAGGGTGTACGTGGAGTGAACCTCATAAAAGAGCCCTTTATTGAGAGTGATGGTCGTAAAATATATATTTTATATAGCTATAAGTTCTAATTCAAGACATCTGTCTTTTGTTTTTGTTTTTGTTTCCAAAAAAGCCTAAGAACCCAGTTGAAGTCTCAGGCTGTGTTGGTTGGTCACATAATATTATTGTGAAAATGGTGTGAATGAATCTTTGAAAAAGACAAGCTATAAGCATGGTTCGCACAGTAATTTATAAGAAAAAAATCCCAGGACTTTCCAGGGATGTTTCAAGGATTTAATGGTCATTTTCAAGGACAGAAAAGAACCAGTGAAGCGAAATAAAAACTGTATTTAATATGCAGTACTTATCCTCGGGTTTTTAGTTGGAATAAGCATTGGATACCACAAAACCCATAAAATAACAGGAAGTTACTGTTTTTTGTATTATTTTAATTATTTTTGTGATTTAAACCAAGGTTTTCCTCTTTCTAAAGATTTAAAAAAATATTTTAGATAGTACCCAAGAAATTCAAGGACAAAAATGAATAATGGCAAGGAGTCAAAAGAAAAATTCCACGACTTTTCAAGGACAAAAATCAAAATTTTTAGAATTCAAGGAGTTTTCAAGTACCGAATGCATTCTTAAGTACTTTTCAAGGCCTGTGCGAACCATGTATAAAATACATGTTAGTAGAAATTATTAGAAGGCAATTTCAGATAATCATCACATAATCATAGATATAAAGGCATAGTGAATGCAAAGTGAAACTGTTTTTCTCTCTCACATATATAGTGTGTCTGATTAGTAATATGTATATTATTTTTGTTGATCAACCACATACAATCCAATCTGGGAATTGCACCCAGCCCTCAAGACATTCAACTATAAGTATATGTCAAGTGTGCTCTCTTACACCATTTAGATCTGATGTATGGGTTGTCTGTTCTATCTGCAAGTTTTCTTGTTAATGCAAATACAATTACACAGATCTGTTTCATTTTTCATCATACTTTAAAAATTTCAAAACTTTTTTGTATTAAATTCGACTAGTATTTTAGGACTTATCACCTTTATTTTTTCAAGAACAACAAATCCAACTTGTTTTTTGATACTTTTGGCCAAATGTTAAATGGGAGCAAAGAAAAAAAGGCTTTAATATAAAAGATTCTCCTTATTCTCAATTGAATTGAAATTGAGAAATATTAGCACATAACTAAGCTTTGCTCAAAATCAAAATTGAAGAATGAAATGAATGAATGTGATGAAAGAATGGAAAAATATGCATTTTCAAAAAAGATACAGGTGTCATGCTATTTTACTGAACAAACCGATTATACAGTAATAATAAAGTACTCAATTAATTTGGGTGAATGGTGATTCGTAAAGTTGCCATAGTAACATTCAGTACACAGCTTTTATTATTGAATTATTTCTACTGTATGCTTACATGTTGCCATGACATCCCTTCCCCGCTACGCCACGTGGAGGCTACCATTCATGTAGCGGAAATTTCCCACCTGTGAAATCACACTAGATGGGTGTCCAATCAGTTATCCATAGCCAATTAAATGCACCGTGCAAATTTAATGTTTATACAATGGCCAAAAGAGATTTACAAAGCCTGTTTAGTGTCTATAAGTGTTAAAATTAATGGTTAAATTAACAGTCATTATTAACTATGAGCATTATAAGAGTTGAGTTATTAAAGCATTTTCATAACCAGGCTTTGTAATACTCATGAAAACCTCATTATATAAACCAATGGATCGCTTAGCATACACAATGTTAGTATATATTATCAAGACAACAACATAAAACATGGACTCAACATAGTACATCACAAATATGTAACAGCTTTGAGAACAAGGTTCCAGTTTCCAAAATTTTGTTGCAACCATCTTTTCAAGGAATGGTATAATCTGCAATGATAATAGTAATAGAAAAAAACCACTAATAATATCAAGGAGTTTACAGGGTTTTAATAAACAATTCAAAGATTTACCTGGCATGTGAAATGTACAATTAATATACATTCTTATCTTACCAAATTTAATGCAGTCCAGTATGTTCGTCATCACAGAATACTTATCATCCTCATCATTAGGGCATATACCATACTTCTGTTCTTAGAGCAAAGGTTCTAGTCTGTTTGGCATGTTCCAGTTAAACAGGTTTTTAATGACCCAGTGCTGCCAATGCTTTAATCTTTTGGCTAACTCAGATATAACCACAATTCCAAGATTCAGGTGTTGATAACAGTGTCCATTGTCTTTAAATCTTGTTTGGCTTCTTAGTAGTAATTTATTCTTAATTCTTGGTCAATTTCATACTCTTCCAGTACTATAAGGTTTGTTTCTTGAAGTAGATGTTGGATAACTGATAGTGAGGTGTGCCAGTAGTCTATTTATATTTCTATGGCTTCCAACTATAACTTTCACCACATTTTGAGAAATATTGTCTGGCCTCCTAACTGTCCATACAGCTTTTCTTTCTTATTTTTTAATCCCTGTATTAAAAAAGCACAACTCTGCTAAAAAAGCTGAACAAAGCTCAAATAAAGAAAATTTAGTACTGCCTACATAAGTAATGAAGCGACCAATAAAATGGCTACATTATATACAATCTAGCAATGCATACATAAGGCAGTGACCAATATAATGGCCATGACGTATACAATATAGTAAATTCTATATTAGCAAAGGCAATGACCAATAAAATGGCCATGACATGTACAATACAGTGATGCCTACATAAGGCAATGACCAATGAAATGGCCATGACATGTACAATATAGCAATGCCTACATAAGGCAGTTACCAATAAAATGGCCATGACATGTATAAATTAGCAATGCCTACATAAGGCAGTGACCAATAAAATGGTCATGACGTATACAATATAGTTATGCCTATAATAGCAAAGGCAATGACCAATAGAATGGCCATGACATGTACAATATAGCAATGCCTACATAAGGCAGTGACCAATAAATTTCCCATGAGGTATACAATATAGCAATGCCTACATAAGGCAGAGACCAATAAAATGGCCATGACATATACAATATAGTAATGCCTGTATTAGCAAAGGCAACGACCAATAAAATGGCCATGTCATGTACAATATAGCAATGCCTACATAAGGCAGTGACCAATAACTTGCCCATGAGGTATACAATATAGCAATGCCTACATAAGGCAGTGACCAATAAAATGGCCATGACGTATACAATACAGTGATGCCTACGTAAGTAAGGCAGTTACCAATAAAATGGCCATGACATATACAAAGTAGTAATGCCTATATCAGCAAAGGCAATGACCAATAAAATGACCATGACATGTACGATACAGTGATGCCTACATAGCAAGGCAATGAGCAATAAAATGGCTATGACATATACAATATAGTAATGCCTATGTAAGCAAAGGCAGTGACCAATAAAATGGCCATGACATATACAATGTAATAATTAATGCCTGCATAAACAATGCAGTGGCCAATAAAATGGCTATGACATATACAATGTAGTAATGCCTGAATAAACAAGGCAGTGACCAATAAAATGGCCATGATGTATACAATGTAACAATTAATGCCTACATAAACAATGCAGTGACCAATAAAATGGCTATGACATATACAATATAGTAATGCCTAAATGAGCAAGGCAGGGACCAATAAAATGGCCAAGATGTATACAATGTAACAATTAATGCCGGCATAAACAATGCAGTGGCCATAATAATGGCCAGGTCATACTCCCGGGTGGACAGCTTAATGCCTAACAGGTTTTGCAACCCAATTAATAAGGCAATCAATAGATCAAGATAGAATTTAGAAGTTTGTTTTTGTAGTGGGAGGAAAAACCAGGAAGAACCCAGAGAAAAACCCCTTCAAGCATCTGCAAACCAACAAATAAATAACTCAACTAACATACCACACCAAGCTATTTGCCTGCATAAGCAAGTCCGTGGCCAATATGATGCCCAGGCTATATACGATATAGTAATGCCTTTAACTATGTACATTTTCTTTACTGAGTAATTCTGACGGATGCCTACGATGAAAGTGCATGTGTACCTTTTTTTCCATTCTAAGACCATAGTGCCATTTCCTTTTCCTGGTCCAATGAATACCACTGATATATAATAATGCATCTGTGTACCTTTCCCATTGTTCCATTCTAAGACCATAGTGCCATTTCCTTTTCCTGGTCCAATGAATACCACTGATATATAATAATGCATCTGTGTACCTTTCCCATTCCTTCATCCTAAGACCATAGTGCCCTTTCCTTTTCCAAGTCCAATGAATGCCACTTACATATTCTTCCATTTTAAGTCCAAAGTACCATTTCCTAGTCCAATGAATACCACTCACATATTATAGTGCATCTGTGTACCATTCACATTACTCTATTGTAAGACCATAGTGCCATTTCCTTTTCCTAGTCCAATGAATACCACTGATATAATATTATAGTGCATCTGTGTACCATTCCCATTCCTTCATTCTAAGACCATATTGCCATTTCCTTTCTTTATCTGATAAATACTGCTGAGATATTATAGTGCATCTGTGTACCAATCCCATTCTTCCATTCTAAGTCCATAGTGCTATTTTCCTTTCTTAATCCAATGAATGCCATTTACATATTATAGTGCATCTGTGTACCTTTCCGATTACTTCATTCTAAGTCCAGAGTGCCATTTCCTTTTCCAAGTGCAATGAATACCACTGACATATTATTAATAGTGCATCTGTGTACCATTCCCATTCCTTCATTCTAAGACTTTAGTGCCATTTCCTTTTACTGGTCCAAGGAATACCACTGATATGTGATATTAGTAAATCAGTGTACCATTCCGAATACTCCATTCTAAGTCCAGAGTGCCATTTCCTTTTCAAGTCCAATGAATACCACTCACATATTATAGTGCATCTGTGTACAATTCCCATCGTTCTATTCTAAGACCATAGTGCCATTTCCTGGTCCAATGAATACCACTGATATAATATTATAGTGCATCTGTGTACCATTCCCATTCCTTCATTCTAAGACCATAGTGCCATTTCCTTTCTTTATCTGATAAATACTGCTGAGATATTATAGTGCATCTGTGTACCAATCCCATTCTTCCATTCTAAGTCCATAGTGCTATTTTCCTTTCTTAATCCAATGAATGCCATTTACATATTATAGTGCATCTGTGTACCTTTCCGATTACTTCATTCTAAGTCCAGAGTGCCATTTCCTTTTCCAAGTGCAATGAATACCACTGACATATTATTAATAGTGCATCTGTGTACCATTCCCATTCCTTCATTCTAAGACTTTAGTGCTATTTCCTTTTACTGGTCCAAGGAATACCACTGATATGTGATATTAGTAAATCTGTGTACCATTCCGAATACTCCATTCTAAGTCCAGAGTGCCATTTCCTTTTCAAGTCCAATGAATACCACTCACATATTATAGTGCATCTGTGTACAATTCCCATTCTTCCATTCTAAGTCCATAGTGCTATTTATTTTCTTGATCCAATGAATGCCACTTACATATTATAGTGCATCTGTGTACCTTTCTCATTCTTCCATTCTAAGTCCATAGTACCACTTCCTAGTCCAATGAATACCACTGATGTATAATAATGCATCTGTGTACCATTCCCATCGTTCTATTCTAAGACCATAGTACCATTTCCTGGTCCAATGAATACCACTGATATATTAAAGTGCATCTGTGTACCATTCCCATTCCTTCATTCTAAGACCATAGTGCCATTTTCTTTTCCTAGTCCAATGAATACCACTGATGTATAATAATGCATCTGTGTACCATTCCCATTGTTCCATTCTAAGACCATAGTGCCATTTCCTTTTCCTAGTCCAATGAATACCACTGAATATGTAAAATAATGCATCTGTGTACCATTCCCTTTGTTCCATTCTAAGACCACAGTGCCATTTCCTTTTCCTGGTCCAATGAATGCCACTGATATATTATAGTGCATCTGTGTACCATTCCCATTGTTCCATGGTAAGACCATAGTGCCATTTCCTTTCTTGATCCAATATGTACTGCTGAGATATATATTGTGGTGCATCTGTGTACAATGTACCATTCCCATTGCACCATCTCACCATATTTCCTAATGGTTTGTCATAGAACGTAGTACTATCATTACAAAACCTCTGTCTTACCATATTTCCCATTGCTATGTCATAGAACATAAAAGCATTACCAGCAGTCTCATCTTCTCATATTTCCCAATGCCATGTCATATAGTAGAGATGTACTACCATTCCAGATCTTCTATCTTGCCATATTTCCCATTGCCATGTCATAGAACATTGTACTATAACTGGCCATCCTTCTTGTGATATTTCCCATTGCCATTTCATAGTTCAGATGTACTGCCATTCATAGTTTCTTTCATACCAATTTCCCATTTCCATGTCATAGTTCAGATATATTATAATCCCCAGTCTTCTATCTTACCATATTTCCCATTGCCATGTCATATGTGACAGAGTCAAAAGACACTATTTTGGACAGTAATTATTTAGCCATAAATCTATGTTTTTAATTAGGAATGCCTCGTGTACACATAAGAATGTAATTCCTTAGTTAACTGTTTGCATGGAAAATGCGTAAGCAGGAAATAATTTCCGTACGTAAGTACATTATAGTGAGTCATGCCTAGGTTTGGCGCTTGTTACGTAAATTCGTGTTTGGGACATCCTGTTTGCGCCTAGGGCGTGCAACACTGCATAGGATGTGTAAGGTCTTAAGAATGCAGGTTTTCCCATAAAAATAGGCCCAAACTAAGTCTAAATCAGTGTAGTAAAAGTTCTTGAAGACGTTGCGTTGTCTACGGATATTTTCACATATCAAGACAAGGAATTCTCTTCGATGTAGAGAGATATCCTGTAATCTCGTTCCCGTTTTTTTTGGGTATTGTAAAGTTGTGTGAATTTTTCAATAAATTCTTTTGTCAAAACCACTTGCAATCTGATTCATAGCTGAGCGCCTTGCCGCCGGTTACATTTAAATGTAACCGGCGGCAAGGCGCTCAGCTATGAATCAGATTGCAAGTGGTTTTGACAAAAGAATTTATTGAAAAATTCACACAACTTTACAATACCCAAAAAAACGGGAACGAGATTACAGGATATCTCTCTACATCGAAGAGAATTCCTTGTCTTGATATGTGAAAATATCCGTAGACAACGCAACGTCTTCAAGAACTTTTACTACACTGATTTAGACTTAGTTTGGGCCTATTTTTATGGGAAAACCTGCATTCTTAAGACCTTACACATCCTATGCAGTGTTGCACGCCCTAGGCGCAAACAGGATGTCCCAAACACGAATTTACGTAACAAGCGCCAAACCTAGGCATGACTCACTATAATGTACTTACGTACGGAAATTATTTCCTGCTTACGCATTTTCCATGCAAACAGTTAACTAAGGAATTACATTCTTATGTGTACACGAGGCATTCCTAATTAAAAACATAGATTTATGGCTAAATAATTACTGTCCAAAATAGTGTCTTTTGACTCTGTCACACTTGCCCCTCCTTTTTGTTTGCTTCGTCCTCGAGCAAATTAAGGAACAATGATACGCAGGTGGGCTCGTCAGTGCTGAAGTGCGGATCTTGGGAGATTATAGAGGTTGCTGTGTTGGCCTGCCGTTGTCCTTGTGGAACGTCGGAGTACAGGTGCAGGCAGTTCTTCCTCAGACGCATCATCACTATCATCATCATGTTCAGCTGGTTCTGTCATTGGTTGAAAGGCGATTGTCATTCCTCCAATGTCATCTTCTTCATCTGATGATTCTGGTGATGCAGTACATGTTTGTCTAGACCTGTCAGCTTGCCTGTGTCGTCCTCGTATCTCCAGCATTGGTCTTGGACACACTTGCATTTCTCCTTGACTAACAACTTTATCTCCTCCATGTCCATCAGCTCTTTCAACAACATATGTATTGTTGTCTCTTCGTTCGACGATTTTGTACACTTGGTTGTCCCATTTATCTTGAATCTTGTTTCTTCCTCTGACTTTACGGTTGCGAAGGAATACTCGCTCTCCAACTTGTAGTGGTTCGGCCAGTGCTCTGCCCTTCTGGTCATGGATCTTCTTTCTGACGGTAGCAGCTTCCTTCAAGTTTCGTGTCACAGTGGTGTGAGCTTCTCGTAGACAAGTCTGGTGCTTGGTAATCCATTGCTGGTTGTCTACTGTCACTTGTCTGTCATCATCAGGAAGTAGAATGTCCAAAGGTAGCTTTGCATCTCGACCAAACATCAGGTAGAAGGGTGAGTATCCAGTCGTTGCATGTGGCGTAGCATTATAGGCGTAACATAACTCTTTCAGGTGTTCAGGCCACCTTCTTTTCTTTTCTGCTGGTAGAGTTCTTAGAAGCTCATGTAGTGTACGGTTGAATCTTTCGCACTGCCCATTTCCTTGAGGATGATAGGGGGTTGTCCTTGACTTCTTGATTCCATACACTGCACACAACTCCTTGACTAGTTCTGCCTCAAATGACTTGCCTTGGTCAGAGTGTATTCTTTGGGGGATTCCATACACAAGGAACCATTCTTTAATCAGGGTCTTGACTACGGTTGTAGCTTTCTGATCACGGGTAGGTATAGCAATTGTAAACTTTGTGAACACATCTGTTAACACGAGGACATTTTCTCTTCCATCTGTTGCAGGCTCAAGCAAGGTAAAATCCATCGCTAGCACTTCCAATGGCCTAGTAGCTAGTAGGCTGCCCATCGGCGTCTTGACTGGAAGGTAGGATCCTTTGGCAATGACACACCTTTCACAATTTGAGATCCATTGCTTCACATCTCCTTGCATACCGGGCCACCAACATCTTTTCCTCAAGAGCTGTTCTGTCCTGTCTTGTCCTTGATGTCCACATTGATCGTGCGCACCCTTCAGTACTTGTGATTTCATTGATGTGGGGAGTAACAGTAACCGCAGCTCTCTTCCCTGTCCGACTCCTGTACGGCGGTAGAGAACTCCATGGCTTTCCTCAATCCTGTTCCAGTGACTAAGCAACTTCCTTGTATCCCTTGTCTCTTGTTGGCTTTGCCTTTTACTTGGCCGACGTCCAAGGTTTCTGTAGTGGAGGAGACGACTGATACATGGGTCCTCCTGCTGTAGTCGTTGGATCTCTGTGAGAGGTATGGTTGGGAATGAGGTTGCTTGCTCCTCCAGTACACTTGTCTCTGTGTTGCTTATGAACGCTGCTGATATCATCAAGTGTTGACGTACTTTTTCTGGTAGGTCTGTAGTATTGGTAGAGTAGGCTAGTGTACTTCTTACTTCAACTGTGGTTGGTTCTTCATCTCGGTTGATGCGACTTAGAGCATCTGCATTCTGGTTGTGACGTCCAGGGCGGTACTTGATGGTGAAGTTGAAGTTTGCTAACTCTGCAGCCCACCTCTGCTCCACAGCTTTCAGCTTACTCTTTGACTGTAGGTATGTCAGCGGGTTGTTGTCTGTGTAGACGACAAACTTCGATCCCAGCAGGTACTCCCTGAACTTCTCACATACAGCCCACTTCAAGGCTAGTAGTTCCAGCTTCCTCGATGAGTAGTTCTCCATGTTGCGCTCTCCACCTCTCAGGCCTCGGCTGGCATAAGCGATCACTTTGATTCTTCCGTCCTGTTCTTGGGACAGCACGGCTCCCAATCCTTCGTTGGACGCATCCGTCTCTAGGATGAAGGGCTTGGTGTAGTCCGGGTACGCCAGTACTGGTGCTGAGGTTAGTAGGTTCTTTAACTTGTTGAAGCTCTTTTGGCACTCTTCTGTCCACAGTACTCCAATCTGCTTCCGGGTGGTCTTGTTACTTCCTCCGCTCCCGAGCTCAGCAACTAACCTGTGCAGCGGACCTGCCACTTGAGCGAACTTGGGGACAAATCTTCTGTAGTATGACGCGAAACCAAGGAATGATCGCACATCGCGCACTGTCTGGGGGACTGGCCACTCGTTAACTGCCTTTGTCTTTTCAGGGTCTGTCTCGACACCATCAGCAGAGACCACGTGCCCCAGGTAGGACACTCGATCTCTGAAGAGTTGACACTTGGCTGGTTCAACCTTTAATCCATGATGCTTCAGCTTACTGAATACCGTTTCCAACCGCTCAAGATGTTCTTCAATGGTGGATGAGAAGACTATGATGTCGTCCAGATAGACCATCAGGGTGCGAAGTATGTCTTCTCGGAAGACTCCTTGCATCAACCTTTGGAAGGTCGCTGGGGCATTCTGTAGCCCAAACGGCATCCGAGTGTACTGAAACAAACCCATGGGCGTTGTGAACGCAGTCTTGTGCTGATCATCAGGATGGACTTCAACTTGATTGTAGGCTGACGCCAGATCTATGGTGGAAAAGTACTTTGCGCCACGCAGTGCCTCCAGTGATTCCTCTATCCTTGGAAGGGGGTACTGGTCACGCTTGGTTTTCTGGTTCAGCTTCCGGTAGTCGACGCACATCCTCAAGGCTCCAGACTTCTTTCGTACAAGCACTATTGGGGAGGCATAGTTACTCTCACTTGGACGTATCACTCCTTTCTCTAGCAAGTCTTGTAGATGCTGTTGCACCTCCTGGTATTGGTTTGGAGGAATCCTTCTGTAACGCTCTGTGACAGGCACATCATCGTCTGTATAGATGCGATGATATGTTGTCTTTGTACAGCCAAGGTCCTCCTTACATGAAGCAAACACCACCTCATTTCTTTCGAACATCTGGAGAGCTTTCTTCCTCTGAAGTTCCGTCCCGGGGAAATGTTCCAGGGTGATCCCGTGAGGGGGTGTCTGTATCCCTTGCCAACGTACTTTGCCCACAGCTTCCCGTTGGGGTGGCATCTGAGGGTCAGCACTAAGGTTACAGCACACTGTCACCATGTTATTCTCGTGTAGAAACTCCAACTGCTCTCCTCTCTTGACCATCTCTCCCTCTCGCACAATTCCAATCCGCGTCCTCGGCTTTAGCCATATGTCCTTTGCCGTCTGGTTAGCAACTCTGACATAGTAACACGTCTTGGTAGTATCCACGAGAGTACTGGCCACTGTGAGGTTTCCTTCTACTGGTACACCAAGGGGTTCGATCACAGCATCAGTGCCCCATGATGGGCCTGTGACCAAGACATCAGATTCTGTGAAAGCAGGGACCCAGACTTTGTCTGAGCCGGCTACTTTCACGAACCCAGTTTTACGTTTACTCTTCTTCTCTTCATCTTGCAGGATCTGTTGGTATTGGGGCACCTGCCCAAGAACGTTGGTTCCCAGTAGGCCAGGTACCCTCCTCTGCATTACTGTAGTGGCTGCTGTGTCCTTCGTGATGAAGATGCCGCACCCAGGGACCACCACTCCTCCGATCTCTACTGTAGCGACGATATATCCAATGTAAGGGATGTCCAAACCGTTAGCTCCTCGCAGCTGCAGTAATCTTGTTTCAGGATGTAGGTCTCCAAGGGTTGGCTGTAGCTTTTCCCTGTAGAACGACTCGGTGATGAGGGTAACCATGGAGCCCGTATCCACTAAGCTTTTCACAGGTACTCCGCCAATCCTTGCCACCACTGTGGGACTTGTCCCGACAAACTTTTCGTTCTGCAAAAGAGAATTAGAGCCACTACAGTTCCTCTCCACGGCGTGGCTCACTGCCGTGGAGAGCTGGAGTTTGACTCCTTCTGTGGTGCTGCTGGTGCCTTGTCTTTCAGGGGCTTCGGGCAGTTCGGCCGAAGATGTCCAAGCTCGTGGCAGTTGTAACATCTCCTCGGACCACGTGGGGGACCTCGTGGTGGTGATGGGCTTGCGAACTTCATGGTAAGTTGGGTTAGCAGCTTCTGCTGCTCATCCAGCAATTTTTGTTGCTGCATGAGCCTCTCCACCAGGGCCTTCTGTCCTGCTGTAAGCTCTTGGATGGCATTTACTTGGTTGCTCTCCACCAACACCTCCTTGGCCGCTGCATGGCGATGTGCTCCTCGGTCTGTGTCTTCCGAGCTACGATGGGCCTCTTGCCTCACCTCGTTGAAGGTCTTCTCGGGATGTTCTCTGATATAGCGCTTGAGATCCCTGCGCAACAGGTTGTCCCGCAAGTTCTCAACGAATGTGTCTCTGAGGTTCTGGTCCTTGTTTTCCAGGGCTCCTACGTGTACTCTGGTTATGTGCTCCGCCATCGACATCAGGGAATGGGCAAAGTCCTGGATGGGCTCCCTGTCACCTTGTTTTCTAGCGAAAAACCTCTGGAGAAGCTGGGTCTTGGTGAGCTTCTCCCCGAAGACGTCTCTCAGAATCCTGAAGAAGCCATCCGGGTCTGTCCAGTCATCCGCAGGCCTTAGTCGAACTTCATCTCGAGCCGCACCTTCTAAGCTATGGTACAGGAAATCCACCGCCTCCTGATCAGTTAACTTCTGGGCAGCCACAGACCTCTGTGCATCCGCTATCCAGTCTTCAAGCACCTTGTCGTCTCTGCCACCAGCATACTTTCTCAGCTTCTTCTCCCTTGGCACTGTCACTTTCACCACTGGTGCAGGAACAGGTTGGGCAGGGGGTCCTCCTTCAGCCTGCATGCCATCCAGCTGTGCCTTGAGTGCAGCCAATTGCTCTGTGAGTGCAGCCACAGCTTCTTCTGCCATGATTTCAGTCTCGTTCCCGTTTGTAAATACTCAGTAACTACTAATGTCAACTTTCTTGCAATCCCACTTCTGACACCAAAAATGTAACCGGCGGCAAGGCGCTCAGCTATGAATCAGATTGCAAGTGGTTTTGACAAAAGAATTTATTGAAAAATTCACACAACTTTACAATACCCAAAAAAACGGGAACGAGATTACAGGATATCTCTCTACATCGAAGAGAATTCCTTGTCTTGATATGTGAAAATATCCGTAGACAACGCAACGTCTTCAAGAACTTTTACTACACTGATTTAGACTTAGTTTGGGCCTATTTTTATGGGAAAACCTGCATTCTTAAGACCTTACACATCCTATGCAGTGTTGCACGCCCTAGGCGCAAACAGGATGTCCCAAACACGAATTTACGTAACAAGCGCCAAACCTAGGCATGACTCACTATAATGTACTTACGTACGGAAATTATTTCCTGCTTACGCATTTTCCATGCAAACAGTTAACTAAGGAATTACATTCTTATGTGTACACGAGGCATTCCTAATTAAAAACATAGATTTATGGCTAAATAATTACTGTCCAAAATAGTGTCTTTTGACTCTGTCACACATAGAACATAATACCTTTACCAGTCTTCCATCTTACGATATTTCCCATTGCCATGTCATAGTTCAGATTTATTATCATTACCAGTCTTCTATCTTACCATATTTCCCATTGCCATGTCATAGAACATAGAACCATTACTAGTCTTCCTTCTTGAGATATTTCACATTCCATGTCATAGTTGAGATTTATTATCATTACCAGTCTTCTTTCTTACCATATTTCCCATCTTGCCATATTTACCATTGCCATGTCAGAGTTCAGATGTAGTATCATTCTCAGATTTTCTCTCATACCAGTCTTCCTTGTTGCTGTATTTTCCTTTGCATGTCATAGTACCATTACTAGTCTTCCATCTTACGGTATTTCCCATGATTGCCATGTCATAGAACATAGTACCTTTACCAGTCTTCCATCTTACGATATTTCCCATTGCCATGTCATAGTTCAGATTTATTATCATTACCAGTCTTATGCCTTACCATATTTCCCATTGCCCGGTCATAGAACATAGAACCATTACCAGTCTTCCTTCTTGAGATATTTCACATTCCATGTCATAGTGGAGATTTATTATCATTACCAGTCTTCTTTCTTACCATAGGACATAGGACAAAGTACTATTACTAGTATCTTACCATACTTCCCATTGACATGTCATATGACATAGTACCATTACCAATCTTGCATCTTACCATATTTCCCATTGCCATGTTATAGAACATAGTACCATTACCAGTCTTCCATTGTGCCATATTTTCATTTCCCATGTAATGGTTTAGGTGCATTACCATTGTAGGAGTTTTATTTAACCATATTTCCCATTGCTATATCATAGAACATAGTACCATTACCAGTCTTTCATCTTGCCATATTATTTCTCATTGCCATGTTACAGAGCATAGTACCATTAACAGTCTCCTCTTATCATGTTCCCCTTTGCCATGTCATACAACATACTACCATTACCTGTCTTCCATGTTGTCATTTTTCCATTTGCCATGTCATAATTCAAATTTGCTACCATTTACCAGTTTTCTCCCCCCTATTGCCATGTCATAAAACATTTAATTGTACCATTTCTAGCCTTCTTGTGATATTTCCAATTGCCATGTCATAGTTCAGATGTAGTCCCATTCCCAGTCTTCTATCTGTTCATGTTTCTTATTGTCATTCATAGAACATAATATCATTGCCAGTCCTTGATCTTGTTATATTTTCCATTGCCATGTCCAAGAACATAGTACCATCACCAGCCTTCCATCTTGTGATACTCCCCATTGCCATATTCCATAGTCCACATGTACTACCATTACCAGTCTTCTATCTGTTTCTGTTTCTTATTGTCATTCCATAGAACATAGTACATTGCCAGTCTTCGTTCTTGTTATATTTCCCAATGCCATGTGAAAGAACATAGTACCTTACCAGTCTTCCATCTTGCCATATTTCCAATTGCCATTCCATACTAGTCCATATGTACTACCATTACCAGTCTTCTTTCTTGCCATATTTCCCATTGCCATGTCATAGTACATACATACATACATACATTATATACACACGTTTATTTGATAAAGCAGGTTTAAGAGTAGTCAGCCTTAGGCTGATGTACACCTGTTTCTAAATTATTTACAAATAAGTTGATAAAAAATAATAAATACAAAGTTATTTATTATGAATAATTATAAAATTTGATTATTAAACAAATATGTAATATGCTCAATAAATAGCTAATAACTCAGTAAATGAATAAATAAATAATTCAGTTGGAGTATAAAAATAGACTCATACAATAGTAAATACATACTTATATTTAATAAAGCAGGTTTTAAGAATAAGCAGACAAAGGCTGATGTGGACATTCAATCTAAGTTGTTTACAGAAACGTTACTAAAAGTTATGATAAATACAAAGTTATTTATTATGAATAATTATAAAATTTAATTAATTAACCGATATTTAATATGCTCAATAATAAAAAGCTAATAACACAGTAAATGAATAGTTCAGTTGGAATATATTAGACTGAGTAGTAAATACTAACATTCCTAAGATTAAATGAATAAATAAATGATTCAGTTAATATATATAATAAACTGTATACTAAATACTAATATTCCTAAAAGACTAAAAGCATAAAAAGTCAGCATCTTTCTTTGCTACCTTTGGGGTTTGAAAGAAACGTTGTTAATATCTTTAGAAAACCTATGTATGATTTGTTTAAAATACTTTGAGGTGGGACTTGATGGATTATGGAGCTTTATATTGAAAAACATCATGCATGTAGAGGAGAAGGTGCCTTTTGTAGATGTGAGAGATTGGAAGCCAGTTTAATTTTTTAGAAGTTTCCTGGCTGATGAATCATCCCTGCTGGTCTTGCATGAATAGGATTTAAAACTTCCAAAACTGCAGGACGCCAATTACCCCATACCATTATCATATGTTAATGCTGGTATAATGGATCTGTCTTCTAATACATTAGCAGGAAAAGCTTCTCCCATTCTTCTCAATGCCCCTGCGTGACTTTCTGTGTGGAAGATTTATTTACATGGTCAACATCCATTGATCCATGGTAGTCTATTGTCAATCGCTAAGCCTAGACAAGTAGTGGGGACTCACAATATTGACATATTTATTTCCAAAATTAATTGGTGTAGCAGGCCTAGTGCCGAATATACCTTCATGAGGATCATAGTTTCAGACTTGATAGGGTGAATACTAAGCCTGTTGTTTGTACTCCAGAGTTGTAATATTGTGCAAGAATTTTGTTTAATTCCAGACAGACTTATTGTATATTGTAGTGTCATCTGTGTATGTGTACACATTTCCCATTGCCATGCCATAGTCCACACTTACTACCATTACACGTCTTCTATCTCACCATATTTCCCATTGCCATGTCATAGTTGAGATTTACTGGCATTCCCAGTTTTCTCTCTCTCATTGGCATATATTCCTGGTCTTCCATATTGCCATGTTTCACATTGCCATGTCATAGAACATAGCACCAGTACCAGTCTTCTTTTTTACCATATTTCCAATTGACATGTCATAGTTTAGATGTGCTGCCATTCTTGGTCTTCCATATCACCATATTTCCAATTGACTTGTCATAGTTATCCAGTTTGTTACCAGTCTTCCATCTAACCATACTTTCCATTGCCATGTCATCAAACATACTACCATTACCAATCTTCCATCTTGCCATATTTCCCATTCCCAGGACATCCCATTGTGATGTCATAATTCCGATGTACTGCCATTCCCAGTCTATATCTTACCATATTTCCTATTCCATGTCATAGAATATAGAACCATTACCAATCTTCCATCTTACAAAATATCCCATTCCCACGACATTGAACATAGTACCATTACCAGTCTTCTATCTTGCCATATTTCCCATTGCCATGTAATAGGACATAGTACCATTACCAGTCTTCCATGTTATCATGGTTTTTCATTGCCATGTCACAATTTAAATATACTTCCATTCCTGGTCTTCTCTTTAACCATATTTCCCATTGCCATGTCATAGAACATAGTACCATTACCAGTCTTCCATCTTGCCATATTTCCAATTGCCGTTCCATAGTCCACATGTACCACCATTACATTATCTTACCATGCTTCCCATTATCATGTCATAGAACATAGTACCATTTCTATTGTTCTAACTTGTGATATACCCCATTTCCATGTCATAGTTCATGTCATTTCCAGTCTTCTATTTTACCATGTGTGCCATTGCCATGCCATAGTCCACATGTATTACCATTACCAGTCTTCCATGTTGTTATATTTCCCATTAATATGTCATAGTCCACATGTACTACCATTCACAGTCTTTCCTCTTGCCATATTTCCAATTGCCATGTTCTGTTTCATAGAACCATTACCAGTCTTCTATTTCCTATTTCAATGTTATAGAATGTAGTACCATTGCCAGTCTTCTTTCCTGTGATATTTCCCATTGCCATGTAATAGTTAAGATGTGCTACCAGCCTTCTGTCCTGCTATATTTTTTCAATTGCCATGTCATATTTCAGATGTACTGCCATTCCTGGTCTTCCATTTAACCATATTTCCCATTGCCATGTCATAGAACATAGCACCATTACCAGTCTTCTTTTTTACCATATTCCCCATTGCCATGTCATAGTTCAGATGTACTGCCATCTCCAGTCTCCTATTTAGCCATGTTTCCCATTGCCATCTCATAGTTCAGATGTACTACCATTACCAGTCTTCTTTTTACCATATTCCCCATTGCCATGTCATAGTTCAGATGTATTACCATTACCAGTCTTCTTTTTACCATATTCCCCATTGACATGACATAGTTCAGATGTACTACCATTACCAGTCTTCTTATTTAGCCATACTTCCCATTGCCATGTCATAGAACAAAGTGCCATATCCAGTCTTCTTTCTTACCATACTTTCCATTGCCATTTCATAGTTCAGATGTTACCATTACCAGTCTTCCATCTTGCCATATTTCCCATTCTCATGTCATAATCTAATTTGTACTCCTATTGACAGCCTTCTATTTCAACATGTTTCCCATTCACATGTTACAGTTTAGATGTAGTATCATTCTTAGTTTTCTCTCATACCATATTTCCCATTGCCATGCCATTGTCCACACTAACTACCATTATGAGTCTTCTATCTCACCATATTTCGCATTGCCATGTCATAGTTCAGATGTACTACCATTACCAGTCTTCTTTTTTACCATATTCCCCATTGCCATGTCATAGTTCAGATGTACTACCATTACCAGTCTTCTTATTTACTATATTCCCCATTGCCATGTCATAGTTCAGATGTACTACCATTACCAGTCTTCTTTTTACCATATTCCCCATTGCCATGTCATAGTTCAGATGTACTACCAATACCAGTCTTCTTTTTACCATATTCCCCATTGCCATGTCATAGTTCAGATGTACTGCCATCCCCAGTCTCCTATTTAGCCATACTTCCCATTGCCATGTCATAGAACAAAGTGCCATATCCAGTCTTCTTTCTTACCATACTTTCCATTGCCATTTCATAGTTCAGATGTTACCATTACCAGTCTTCCATCTTGCCATATTTCCCATTCTCATGTCATGATCTAATTTGTACTCCTATTGACAGCCTTCTATTTCAACATGTTTCCCATTCACATGTTACAGTTTAGATGTAGTATCATTCTTAGTTTTCTCTCATACCATAGTTCCCATTGCCATGCCATTGTCCACACTAACTACCATTATGAGTCTTCTATCTCACCATATTTTGCATTGCCATGTCATAGTTCAGATGTACTACCATTACCAGTCTTCTTTTTTACCATATTCCCCATTGCCATGTCATAGTTCAGATGTACTACCATTACCAGTCTTCTTTTTACCATATTCCCCATTGCCATGTCATAGTTCAGATGTACTGCCATCCCCAGTCTCCTATATAGCCATGTTTCCCATTGCCATCTCATAGTTCAGATGTATTGCCATCCCAAGTCTCTTATTTAGCCATGTTTCCCATTGCCATCTCATAGAACAAAGTGCCATATCCAGTCTCCTTCCTTACCATACTTTCCATTGCCATTTCATAGTTCAGATGTTACCATTACCAGACTTCCGTCTTGCCATTTCCCATGTTATGGATTCGATGTACTCCCATTGGCCATGTCATAATTCAGACTTACTACCCATTTACTAGTTTTCTCTCTCATTGCCAGTCTTCTATATTGTTATATTTCTTATTGCCACATCATAGTTCAGATGTAGTACCATTATCAGTCTTCTATCTTATATTCCTCATTGCCATGTCATAGTTCAGATGTACTACCATAACCAGTCTTCCATCCTACCTTATTTCCCATTGGCATGTCATAGTTCAGATGTACTGTCATTAAAGGTCTACTATTTAACCACATTTCCCATTGCCATTTCACAGAACATAGTACCATTCATAGTCTTCTATCTTTATATGTTTCCCATTGCCATGTTTAGAACCTAGTACCATTTCTAGTCTTCCTTCTTGTGAAATTTCCCATTTCCATGTCATATTTGGAATGTACAATCATTTACAATTGACATGTCTTAGTTCAGATGTACTGCTATTCCTGTTATTTAAACGTTTCATGTTTCCCATCGTCATGCCATAGTGCACAACCCGTTACCAGTCTTCTATCTTACCATATTTTCCATTGCCATGTCATAGTTCAGATGTACTGCTATTTGCAGTCTTCTATCTTACCATATTTCCCATTGTCATGTCATAGCTCAGATGTACTGTCATTCAAAGTCTTCAAACTTTTCATGTTTCCCATTGTCATGCTATAGTCCACATGTCCTACCATTACCAGTCTTCTATCTTACCATATGCCCATTACCAGTCTTCTATCTTACAATATGTCCATTACCAGTCTTCTATCTTACAATATGTTGAATTGCCATGTTATAGAACATAGTACCATTCCCATTCTACCATCTTACCCATTGCATGTTACATGTCATAGTTCAGATGTACTATCATTCTCAGTCTGTTATTTTACCACATTCTTCTTTAGCATGTCAACTTTGATCCTGAATTTTCCCATTGCCACAGCTTCAGTTACCATTCCTTTTCCTTTAACTTGCTTTATCATAGATGAAGGTTGAATGCTGCACTCACAAAAATAGGGATAGAAAAGAATTGCTTAATAAAAAACTCATCCTGGTTTCTTGTTGTTAGGAAATTCATACTATTAATTTAATAGTTTGAAATTTGTAAATCTTCGGTTCTAAATTGATTTCAATTATTTTCTCAATTTTTGTCATATTGTTTATCATAAAATGATATCTTGATTATGTGAAAATGAATCGACAAGTTGATTCTTTATTAAAAGTATTTTGCGAGCAAAATCTAGCAATCTTTTGTGCTTTGGTATTTCACTGTAATATCTGCTTAAAATTATTGTTCAAGAAATTTTCATGAAACAGCATCTGGGTCTCGAAGATGCACTAATAATTTATACTCCCTTTTAGCAATGGCATCTGCTGTGATTTGAAGTGTCACCTATCCCCGATTCCCTTTCTTCAATCTGAATAAAGAGAACATTGAAAAAATGGCATTTTATTATAAGGTTATTTTAAAAAAAATCAATTATTATTTTGGTAGTTCAAAAAGGTTTTGTCATTAAAAATTGAATAATTTAATCATAAAATAATTGTATACTAATTGTAAAATAACTTTCCTCAAGTTTCCTTATGAAATTTAAAAAATATATTTTTTAATTAGCATCATCATAAAGAAAGGTTTTGATACTGTTTGAAATTAATTGCACAATAAATTTGTAATTGTTTACTCATTAGATAATATTCTTGAATTTTTCTAAACGAAACTGTATCTATGCTTGATGCACTCAATTGTAGTACTAAAAATTTTATATTTCTATTCCTCAATTCTTTTTACGATACATTACTATACCATGATACCAGTTGTGCAGATCCTTTAATAATTATGGACATTTACCACAGTCTGGATACTGTGGAGAAAAAAATAGACTGAAAAAGTGTTAGATTAATGAAATGTATGGTGTACAGTCCATATACTTACCCAGAAAAACTGAAATAAAAGTTTATACAAATTAGTTTTAATTATAAACAACACAAAACAAAATTCTTTATTTCATTTACAAGTATTATTTACAAGATTTTCATTCATTCATATGCCAAGTCAGAGACATGACATTTACAATCACTGTTGAAAAACTAAGACTAGATTTACAATTTTTCCTATCCTTAACTTTTTTGCAAGATTCTAGAAGTAATTAAGCTGAAAAGGAAAAGCTGGTAAAAAAAAATGCTGAAAAAAAAGGCTGTGGAAATAAAGTGTTAATGTTTCTTGTTTATTGATGTTTAGTTTGTTTAAAACTTTAGTTAAAGAATATTCCAATTATCAAAACCACATGACTATTTATTAAATCTGCATTGATTAATAAAATAAACATGGAATCTAATAAGTTAAAATATTCCTAATAAATCTAAATTACTAGATGCCGAATCCCTCACATGTGGGTACGCAAGAGTCCCCCCTACCACACCTATTGTATTAATAATATGTTTACGTTTACAGTTTAAGTCATTAACCTACAAGCCTATTGCCGAAAGAGAAAAGAAAAATTCCTAAACCGAAGCCGAGCCAAACAAGTGTAGTTTAAGGTTTATGATTAGGTTTTTCTAGTTAATTTACTGTGGAAGAGTAAAAAACCACTTGGACTTGAACACAAAGACAACACAAGAACAATTAATATATAAAACATAATCAACAATCAATGCGTTTATAAAATTTTCCACAGTAAATATTTGGAAATATCCTACTGAAATTTCCTTAGCTATGCAGTTACCATTAGTGTACAAGATGTGTACAGTTGTATACAACTGTAAGCATCTTGATCTATGATAAACATTTTGTCATACTTTCCTAAGATATTCATCAGTATTCACTGATAGTTACATTTTAATTCGTTTAGGTTTTGTGTTAAAGTGCTTTTATTATTCTATATATTAAGAGAATTCACATGGAGAGAGCAAGGTTAGCTGAAGTTTGGCGTGCAAAAGTATGACAAAATATCTGCATTCAACCTCAAGTCAAAGGATGTTGATACACGATCCTTGCATATGAGGTACAAGTAACCTTTAAGACATTAGATATCAAAGGTCAGACCCTTACATATCTAAGGTCAGTGTAGGAATCCAATATGGAGTGCAGTCTAGAAACAAGATTTTCAACACTAGACTAATTCCTAAGTGTAAAAAAAACCCAGAGAAATAGCATGTTCTACACATCCAGCAGCATGTCCTGTATATTACAGAGGGCAATAGACAGGACGCAGTTTGCACCCTTTTGCCAATGCTGAATCCCCTAATATTAACCTACCGTGATACCATTGAGATGTCCTTCAGATATCAACTCATTATCATGAAATTTAGATAACTAAATGACTGATAGATGAGTGTTGGTTCAAACTGGCCCCTGGATGGGTAGAACACAACTATATTCCCTAACAGTTTTTACCAAAACTGGCAAGTCCAAAGGGCCTTGCCTATGAGAAATCATATCCCGGTTAAATGCCAAACAGACCAAATTATGTCATGACAATCTATACCAGTAGAAGTTATAGGTTCCCTGCCTTTAAGATGATAGAGAGATTGATGACAACTTGACCCTAGCCTAACTTAATGCACGCCAACTAACTAGGAACATTGAAGAAAATTAGTGCAAGTCAAGTATCATCTATCTCAAATCATCTTAGAGGACAAGTAATTTACTTCCTGTTTGTCATAAAACACACAAACTTTGAGCTAAGCGCTGCGCCTTTAAAAGTAAAGAAAAGAAAAAATCAAAGCTGTGTATTTTATGGATCAAACAGAAAAGAGTCTTAGAACTTTTGGTTGTAACAAGGATTAACCTTCCACTAAGCCGAATGCCAATAGTATCGAAGAACGGATGTCGGAATTTTTTAGCCGGATGAGTGAAGCAAGATACTTATGATAACTGAATGAAGGAGAATCCTTATTTACAACCAAAAGATGTTTTGGTAAAAGCTCTAGCCTTAGCTATCAAGTTTTTTGTGGAAAAAATTAAAATAAAAGAAAAACAATGAAATGCCGTAAAAATGTAAAGTTTGCCAATTGTCTTAAAAAAGAAGAATAAAAATTTAAACCATTTCTACCTTAGACATGTGTCTTAATGGCGTTGCAAGGATGAAAGGTTGAAGGAATAAATAGACACATAGCACAACATATAAACATATATGCAACGACCATCAGTGTCACATGACTGTTCGAAGTCTTCCTTGATTGGTTCACAGCTGTCGCCTGGCTCTTTTGGGGGATTTAGCTTCTGTCATTGATTCTTGGTCGTTTTCCACTTTTCCGCTTCAACTGTAATAAAATAAATTAGTTAAATGCTTGAGATATAAAATAAGTGGACAAACCTACACAAATAATTTATTTCACCACAAATTTAAATTTTCTCGCTTTGTGATTCTTGGTCAAGAGCCATACCAACAAATTAAGTCAACAAATGAATGAATGAATTGCTTGTGCACAAAACCAGCGCGTGCAAGCAACCTTTTTTATTTCAAATGTTTTGCATGATTTTCTAGCAAAAAACAAATTTCTGATGTTTTTTTGTGTGGTATATCCTCTTAATTACCACGATATGACATCATTAAACAGTGAAAATTAGGTATGTATCCACTGGGCTATGCCTCATCAGTACGTAACATTTTTACAAAGTGTACATGTCATATTGGGATAAATAAGAGGACATAGCACACAAAACAATCATAAATTTGTTTATTTGATAATAATTGCTTGATTCCATGTATCCTGTTGAGTTCAATTGCATTGCACACTGCATGTTTGAATTTATTACAACACTAAAGAGGTGTGAAGAAGAATTTACATTTGTGCTACGGTTTACATAATACTTGGAATCAGTTTCTTTAAAAATTATGCTTGCCACAAGAATTCAGTCTCAAAATTCACCCTGTTCCCCGAAGGAGGATCCTGGGCTCAAGTGCCCTTGTGAGATCATTTTTGTTTCCTTAGGTTTCAACCCAGGGGCGTAGCAAGATTTTCTGAAGAGCAGGGGCGATAAAAATCCACCATTTTTGTTTTGCTCCCGAAACACCAAACCAAAAAAATAAAAAATAAAAAACGATCTTGCGTTTAACGTTGATTTTTATAGAAATATATAAGTAGCCAAGTTCTAGGATCTTAAGTTCTTTGAAAAGTTTCTATAAATTTCTTGAACAATTAAGAAAATAGATAATGCTAAAACGTACTCCAATAATGTAATCGATTTTTTGTTTGTGCCTTGGGGGTAATCTGTTGGAAATACACACACATATATCGTGCTGAAGGTTTATCAAACAATTCTCTACTTTCACATCCCCACAATGCCTTGTGTCTTGGGGCGGAGGAGGGGGGGTGGTCGTGGGTAACCAATCAAAAAACTGTCCCAAATTGAAAGGTTTCTTAATTGAATTTATATTTTGCTTCCTTTTATTGTACAATACCGATTATCAGTTTATTCCAAGTTATTCTTGCGTGATCAGAACATCAAGAGGTTTGGACTTAAGCCTCTATCTTTCTCTGTTTTTTACTTATTCGTTTTATTTTTGGACACCAAACACGGTATTGTCAACATTGCCGTCTTATCCTTCAGCAAAATAAGTGGGTTTTTACCCTCTGGTTACCCCCCTCCCCCCAAAAAAACGACGCAAAGTATTATGATGATAGGAAAGTAGAGAATGTTGATAAGATATCTGGTTTGAAATCCAAATATAAAATCCAAATATAAAATAAAACGGTATAGAAACAGAAAGAAATGCAAAATTATTTAATACGTTTTCTGTAACACCAAACTATTTGATGTACTGAACGTACAAAATGGTGGTGAGAGATGAGAGGGGGATCCACCATCCACAATCACCACTATTGTTCAACTTTACCTCAGTTTTCTGCTCTCAAAGACCGGCGATAAAGTTGTCAGTCGTAACTTTGTTCGCCTAATTTTCACCTGGAAAATAAAAAGTCTTAGTTGTTGCAATTCATGACGTTTTATAAAAAAATTGCCAAAATTTATAGTTCCCGGCTAAAATTGTAGGTTAGCCAAATTGTACATATTCTTTAGAAAGTTTCTTTTAAAATTGGAAAAAAAAATTTTAATTCCTTATGTTAGAAAATTAATAACAATATTTTTTCAAGCTTGCAATTCGGGTCTTTCTGGGTGTAGCCAAGCTTCATTACTTTTTTTTTTTTCGCTTTTATTCTTGCTTGTTGATGCTTTTTTTTCTTTTTCCGTTCCAGCTATTCTTTATTGTAGGGAGCGGGATACACCATCGTTAGCATTTGTTTAAATTTACCTGGAGTTTCTGCTGTCGAAGACCGGCGATAAAGTTGTTTGTCGTAACTTTTTCGCCACGTTTTATTGCTTCTTCCTTCTTGGACCTGAAGAAAAATATAAAAATTGTCTCATAGAGTTGTTGCAATTCATGGCGCTTTACGAAAAAGGCGCGAAAAATTCTCGACAAAGGAGCACGCAAGAATGGCGGGAAATTTCACCTTTTGTTTTTGTAGAAATTATTGTTTTTTGGAAGAAAAAATTAGCGTAGAGCCATATATTATGAATAATTTCTGAAAAACAACCATGCAATAAAAAAGTTATGAAGAATTTTCACGAACCTTTGATTATAACGTCTTTGTGCCTCGTCCAAGAACTCCGAACCACAACCAAGTTCCGAGAGCAGGAATTCTTAGCTTCTCTTCGTGTTAAAATGAATAAAATTCTTACTTCTGTCGAAAGAAAATATTTATTATTAGTGAAAATAACTCAAAGAAACCCCTACTTTAGCATTTAACATAGTTCGAGCCTCTATTCCATTCCAGCTATTCTTTATTGTAGGGAGCGGGATAACCCATCGTAGCATTGTTTAAATTTACCTGAGTTTCTGCTGTCGAAGACCGGCGATAAAGTTGTTTGTCGTAACTTTTTCGCCACATTTTTATTGCTTCTTCCCTTTCTTGGACCTGAAGAAAAATATAAAATTGTCTCATAGAGTTGTTTGCAATTCATGGCGCTTTACGAAAAAGGCGCGAAAAATTCTCGACAAAGGAAGCACGCAAGAAATGGCGGGAAATTTCACTTTTGTTTTGTAGAAATTATTGTTTTGGACGAAAAAAAAATTAGCGGTAGAGAATATATTATAGAATTTCTGAAAAAACAAC